>CP136060.1:358981424-359326424 GCA_032464435.1 Aegilops umbellulata
GATCCGCCAAGCTGAATGTGATGGTGCACGCCGACCACCTGAGAGGGCGCGTTGCTTCGAGCCTGGGGAGGACTGCATTCACTTGGTGGGCAAACTGCTTGAAGATGCGTTGGGAGGCTTGGGCTTGAGCTCCGCCCAGGATGCAGGCGATTGCGCGCGGCTCCTGGAAGCCCCCAGCCCCCTCGTCCTGATGGCGGTCCTCGTTCCTCCTTGGCTGAGGCGGCAGTGGACGGAGGCCTGCGTTGCCCTGCAGACGATCCTCATGAGGCTGATCCCGCCAATCCCCCTCGCGAGGCAGGTCTCGCCAATGGTCCTCGCGAGGTTGATCACGCCACCCTTGGCGTGGGCCGCGGTCTTCCCAGCGTCCTGGGTTTCTTCCTCCTCCTCGGCCGTAGCCCCGGTCAGCGCGGTCGGGACGACGGCCGATCCTTCCTTCTCGCACGGCGCGGAGCTCTTGGCATTCATTGGTGTTGTGGGTGTGGAGGTCGTGGTACACGCAGTACCGGCTGCCCCTGGAGGATTTGGGCAGATCCTTGCCCCGCTTGGTGTCTGGCTCTGCCGCGAGCACGGCAGCCCCCTTGCGCTTCACGTCCTTGGCCTTGGGTTTCTTCTCTTCTGGGTTGGCGGCAGGCAGCTCGAGGAGGGAGAGACGCCCCTCCTCAGACCTGGCGCACTTGGTCGCCAAGTTGAACACCTCCAGGGAGGTGCACAGGTCTTCATGCATCGCCAACTCCTCCTTCATCTTGACATCGCGCACACCATCGGAGAAGGCCGAGATGATGGCTTCCTCGGACACCTTGGAGATCTTGAGGCGCGCGCTGTTGAAGCGCTGGATGTACTTTTGCAGGGTCTCTCCGGGTTGTTGCTTGATGCGGCGCATGTTGCTCACGGCAGGTGGCCGGTCGCGAGTACCTTGGAAGTTGGCGATGAAGCGGGTGCACATCTGGTCCCAGGAACAGATCGTGCCCGGGGCCAGGTTCAGGATCCAGGTGCGAGCTCCTTCCTTGAGCGCCATGGGGAACCAGTTCACCATGACCTTCTCGTCCCCGCTGGCAGCTTCGATCCCCATCTCGTAGAGCTGGAGGAACTCGGCAGGGTCAGTCGTGCCGTCATAGCAAGGAGGCAGGTCTGGCTTGAACTTGCCGGGCCACACGACGCTGTGCAACTCAGTGGTGTAGGCGCGGTAGCCTGCAGTGGCCACGGGAGGCTTCGGTCGAGGGAGATCTTGGCCTTGAGGGTCCCCATGCGCTGTAGCTGGGAGCAGCGCGGGGTCTTGACATGCCGGAGCTGGAGCAGGGTCACGGCGAGCCTGAGCAGGAAGCGCTCGGGCGGCCTCTTGCGGTCAAGGGACCCCTTGGCAGCTCCGTTCTTGCTAGGATGGTGCCTGACGGAGCGGGTTCCGCCCAGGGGCCACGTGCCTTGGAGCCATGATGTCTTCTTGGAGAGGAGGCGGCTAGTACGCCCCCGGAGCTTCATGTCCCGCGCGGGGCGGGGTGCGGCGCAGCGGAGCAGACGGCGCAGGAGAGCCCCCTGCGGCGCGGACGAGCTCGGCGACGCGGTCGAGCCATTCTTCGTAGACGTCATCGACGGGACGGTAGCGCAGGAGCTCGTTTGCCATGATGAGCGCAGATCGAGCCTCCAAGGGTGCGCGGAGCGCGCGGGACGAAGAGCCAGCTGGCGTGAGCGATGGAGTAGCGGTGCAGCTGTCTTGCCGCACGGACGGGTGCTGAGACGACGCTTGCTGCTCATTCCCCGCCGGGCCGGTGGCGGCGTTGATGGCGGGCGACGGGGAACGACGAGGACGCCCACCGACAGGAGCTGTTTGGGCGACGTGGGAAGCGATGGTGGCCCGGCGCTCGGCGCGGGCCCGATGAGCGTCAGACATGGACGCGGCGGTCGAAGGAGAGCGCGGTGGAAGACAAATTCCGGCGCACCCCTACCTGGCGCTCCAAATGTCGGATTCCGGGTTCCGGCAGACCCTTAAGGTTCGAACTCTGGGGTGCGCGCGGAGATTGTGCCCTCTACCTCTCCGTCTCGCAAAGATCTAACTACTGAAAGAACAACACCAAAGACACAGGGTTTATACTGGTTCGGGCCACCGTTGTGGTGTAATACCCTACTCCAGTGTGGTGGGTAGATTGCCTCTTGGGCTGATGATGATGAACAATACAAGGAAGAACGGCCTCGCGAGGGCCTGTTCTAGATGGGACGATGAACTGCTAGGGGAGTTCAGACGCCTTTCTCTCTCTCTCTCTCTGTGTGTGTGTGTGTGTGTGTGTGTGTGTGTGTGTGTGTGCCTGTTCCTTCTAAAATCTCCTCCTCCTACCCTGGGGGGTGGCTAGTCCTATTTATAGGCAAAGGCCCTGGGCCTCTTCCCAAATATTGAGCGGGAAGGGCGCCAACAATTGGCCAATTTGAAGGGGAACATCCAGTACAGTTATCCTGACTAAAGTTGGTCCTCGCCTGCCAAAGGCCCTGTTGTGGCGCCGTTCGGGCTCCACGATGACCTCACTCCCACCGTTGGACTGGTCTTGGTCTCGTTGCACCGAAATGGGTGCCTTTGCTTGATCCTCTCGCCTGCGCTTACCCCCTTTGCACCAAAGAGGAAAGGGAGGACACTGCGCGGGCTGGCGCCCGTGTAACGCCCCGGATGTAACTTGCTATATTTGTAATCTAACTCTTGCCATTTTCGGCTATGTGTTATGATATTCCCTCCGTGGTTGGGTTTTCCCTTCGTTTTTCATTTTGTTCATGTCATGCATTTCATATTATGTTATCATGTGCATCGCATTTGCATACGTGTTCGTCTCATGAATCCGAGCATTTTCCCCGTTGTCTGTTTTCCAATCCGGCGCTCCTATGTCCCCCGGCGTCCCCTTTTACATTTCTTCGTGAGCGGGTATTAAACTTTCTCGGATTGAACCGAGGTTTGCCATGCGGCCCTGGTATAGCACCGGTAGACCGCCTGTCAAGTTTCGGGTCAATCGGAGTTCGTTTAGTACTCCAACGGTTAACCGGGTAACCGTGAAGGCCTCGTGTGTGTTGCAGCCCAACACCCCTTCAAAACAGCCCAATAACCCATCTAAGACACTCCCATGTCCTCCGTCGTTCGATCACGATCGCGTGGCCGAAAACCGCTCTCCATTTTGAGCCTCCTAGCTACTTCTACCTATAAAAGGACTACCCTCCTCCAATTCCGGGTCCAAACACCCCAAACCCTAGCCCCGCTCCTCTGCCGCCGCCGGACGCGTCCGGGCGCGCTGGACGCCGTCCGCCCGCCGCCCGCAGCCAACGGGAAGGCGCCACGTGGCCTCCCCGCGCCGCCCCACCGCCGGCCCGCCGAGGCCCATCGCGGGCCCCCGAGCCCGAGCGCCTCCACCCGGCTCCCCGCCGCCCCGTGCCGCGTGCGCCCCGCGCCTCGCCCCCGAGCTCCGCCGGCCACCGCCGCGCCGCGCTCCGCCGCCACCTCGCCGGCTCCCCGCCGCCCGCGGCGCTCGCCGCCGACGCCACACACCGCCGCCCGCGCGGATCCGGGCCGGAGCGCCCAGATCCGGCCTCCCCCACCTCGCGCCGCCTCCTCCGGCACCCCTCCGGCGAACTCCGGCAACAGATCCCGGCGGACCTCGGTTTCCGCGCCGGATCGGTTGACTTCTCCCCCTCTAATATTTCTAAGTCTGTAAATTTTGCATTATCATCACCTGTTCATCACATCGTAACTTCTCATCCGTAGCTCCGTTTCGTGCGTATAATATGTCACATTGTTCGTCTAGAATAGTACATCATTTCATTCCATTGTATCATTTTCATTTTAGGTCGTATTGATGCCCGAAATGCTGTTAGAAGAGGGCTATGTGATGTTAATTGCTGGATTTTATCTGAACATGCACTTTTGTCATTTTTGCCATGATTGATGTGTACCTCCTATGAAGTTGAGTCCTACATGAGTTTTGTAATATGTCATGTTAACTTTCCATAGATTTATGCCATGTATTTGTGTGATCTTTGTGCTGACTAGCACAAGCATGCAAACTAGGGCACTTGATGTTGCTGATTTCAGAGACTTGGTATTTTCACTAAGTCCCTGCCTGCTGTTATTTCTATGCCATGTGTTCATGTTGTTTCCGAGAGATCTGTGCATATTTTGAGCATGATCAGTAAGAGCGTTTTGAGCATATGGATTTTCTCTATCCATCCATTCCTTTTTTTGTATTTATGGAGTGTCGTAGCTTGAGTCAATCGAGCTCTACTTTTGCTATAAAATGTTGCTGGCAGATTGTTTACATGTTATTCGATTTTGCCAAGCTTGGTGTAGTGGGTCCTTGCATGATATGATGTTATTCTTGCCATGTATAGTTCCTAAGCCATGTATTATTGATGGATTTATGCTTAGTTTATCATGCAATGCTCTGTTGTGAGTGCATCGAGCTCACGAACATGCCTACTTGTTATCTGTTTTTGACATGTCCAGTTTTCTGCTAAGTCTGAAACCTGTAACGAAACTTGCTTAATTGACATGGGTGTAATCATATTTTCGGATCCTTCTTGGCTTATGGTCAGTAAGGTACTTTTGTCAAGTGCTTTGAGTAGATTCATTACATGCCTTATTTTGCTATGTCCTGTTCCTGTAGCATGTTGTTTCATTGCTCTAAACATGTCATCCTTATGTTAATTTCTGGCATGTTGTTATTTTCACCAAGTCTGTGAACTTGTTATCTTTTGCACTTTTGCCATGCTTGTTTGAACCTGTTATGGGGTGATTTAGCCGTAGCTCATTGTTCATCTTTCGTCAAGCATCTTGAGTAGACTACTGTCATATGCTTTGTTGATATGTTTGAGTGCAGTAGCTTAATTTCTTGTTGCTTGCTATGTAGCATCATGCTGTTAATGGCAGATTATTGTCATTCTTGTATTGCTTGTCATTTGCAAACCGTGCATCCGATTCCGGTGATCTTTATATCGATTTCAACCGAAATCACCTCATCTATCCAGTGGCATACTTGGTTTTCCAAGATTATGCCTTCTTCATCTTTTCCTTCCGGAGCACGCATATGCATTGCATATCACATCTCGCATACCATGCCTTGTTTTGCATCATGTTGGTTGCGCATTGCATCGTGATTGGTGTTTGTTACTTTGCTCGTGTGCTTGTTGTGGGTAGAGATGGGAGACGAGTACGTGAACGAGGAACCTGTTGAGAACGTTTTCGAGGACCAAGCTTTCGACAACTCTGAGAACCTTGCAGGCAAGATGACCATACCCTCGAAATCACTTCTATCTTTGCTTGCTAGATGCTCGCTCTTTGCTATGCCTATGCTGCGATACCTACCACTTGCTATATCATGCCACCCATATTGCCATGTCAGCCCCTAACCATCCTTGTCCTAGCAAACCGTTGATTGGCTATGTTACCGCTTTGCTCAGCCCCTCTTATAGCGTTGCTAGTTGCAGGTGAAGATGAAGTTTGTTCCTTGTTGGAACATGGACTTGTTGTTCCTTGTTGAAACATGTTTACTTGTTGGGATGTCACAATACCCCTTATTTAATTAATGCATCTATATACTTGGTAAAGGGTGGAAGGCTCGGCCTTTTGCCTGGTCTTTTGTTCCACTCTTGCCACCCTAGTTTTCGTCATACCGGTGTTATGTTCCCGGATTTTGCGTTCCTTACACGGTTGGGTGATTTATGGGACCCCCTTGACAGTTCGCTTTGAATAAGACTTTTCCAGCAAGGCCCAACATTGGTTTTACCATTTGCCACCTAAGCCTTTTTCCCTTGGGTTCTGCAGACTCAAGGGTCATCTTTATTTTAAACCCCGGGCCAGTTCTCCTTTGATTGCTGGTCCAAACTAGAGCCCTTTGCAGCGCCACCTCGGGGCAACTCGAGACTTGGTTTTAGTTGTACGGACTGCTCATCCGGATGTGCCCTGAGACCGAGATATGTGCAGCTCCTATCAGGATTTGTCGGCACAATCGGGCGGCTTTGCTGGATCTGTTTTATTACTGTCGAAAGGTCTTGTAGTCCAGGATTCCGAGACTGATCGGGTCTTCCCGATAGAAGGAATATCCTTCGTTGACCGTGAGAGCTTATCATGGGCTAAGTTGGGACACCCTTGCAGGGTATTATCTTTCGATAGCCGTGCCCGCGGTTATGAGGCAGATGGGAATTTGTTGATGTCCGGTTGTAGAAAACCCGAAGTTGACCTTAACTAAAACACCTCAACCGCGTGTGTAACCGTGATGGTCTCTTCTCGGCGGGGTCCGGGGAGTGAACACGGTGTTGGAGTTATGTTTGACGTAGGTTGTTTTAGGATCACTTCTTGATCACTTCTTGATCACTTCTAACTTCACGACCGTGCTTTGCCTTCTCTTCTTGCTCTCTTTTGCGTTGTTAGCCACCATATATGCTAGTCGCTTGCTGCAGCTCCACCTCA
This sequence comes from Aegilops umbellulata, assembly GCA_032464435.1. Taxonomy (NCBI): domain Eukaryota; kingdom Viridiplantae; phylum Streptophyta; class Magnoliopsida; order Poales; family Poaceae; genus Aegilops; species Aegilops umbellulata. The sequence continues at coordinate 358,987,855 of CP136060.1, forward strand.
CTATGCTTTCCTACCTATAAGCTTAAATAGTCTTGATCTCGCGGGTGTGAGATTGCTGAGTCCCCATGACTCACAGATTCTACCACAACAGTTGCAGGTACCAACGATGCCAGTGCAGATGACGTGTCCGAGCTCACTTGGGAGTTCGACGAGGAACGTGGCCGTTACTATGTGTCTTTTCCAGATGATCAGTAGTGGAGCCCAGTTGGGGTGATCCGGGGATCTATGTAGCATTTGGGGTAGTCTTCTTTCATTTTGGTACCCTAGTCGGACCTTGAGTGTAATTTGAATGATGGATGTTTATTTATGTTTTGTGTGAAGTGGCGACTGTAAGCCAACTATGTATCTCCCCTTATTTATTACATGGATTGTGTGAAGATTACCTCACTTGTGACATTGCTTTCAATGCGGTTATGCCTCTAAGTCGTGCCTCGACACGTGGGAGATATAGCCGCATCGAGGGCGTTACAGCCCGCCTGGCGCCCTTGGTCGTCATGGCTTGCGTCATGGGCACCTCGTGAGGTACCCTGCCTTGATCTCTCCGCCTCCTCGTGAGCTAGCCTGATGAGGCCGCGCCTAAGGAAGCACCGTGTCATCCGCCCCGCGAGGCTTGGCCCCTCGCGAGGGTCTTGGGTCTTGTGTTGATGAAGATGGGCCGCGCCGGGCCCCCTTTCGAGCCACGCCGCAGGCCGCAGGCACGCAAGTCTGGGGACCCCCGTTCCCAGAACGCCGACACCCACATGCAAGGGAGCTCTTGAGTTTCGTTGGCTTTAGGCCGGTCGCAAGCTTTCTTGCTTCAACATGCATAGACAGTTCCTGGATCCTCGTCATAAGTTCAGCAAAGACAAGAAGAACTTCATCAGAGGTAGAGTTGTCAAAAACTCTGCACCACCTGCATTGACAGGCCAACAGACCCTGGATCAGTTAAACGCTCTCGAGCCAGATCCACAACATCCAGGGTACTTCAAGGGGTATACTTCTAAGCACGCCTGGACTTAGAAAACATGCTTATGGGATCTGCCTTACTTCAAAGACCTCCTTTGCCCACACAACATCGACGTGATGCACACTGAGAAGAATATCGCCGAAGCACTTTTTGGTACATTGTTCGGCATAGATGGGAAGTCAAAGGATAATACTAAGGCTAGAGTCGATCTGGAGGCGCTATGCGATAGGCTGTTACAAAACATGAAAGAACCAAAAGGAAAGCAGAACTGGACAAAGCCATAGGCATGGTTCAATCTTGGAAGGCCAGCTATGAGGGAAATTATCTTATGGGTGCAACAACAGTTGATGTTCCCCGATGGGTATGCAACGAATCTAACGAGGGGAGCGAATCTTGATAAATTGAAGATATTTGGTCTCAAGAGTCATGATTGGCACATATGGATTGAGCGGGTAATGCCGGTGATGTTGTGTGGCTTCATCCCTGAGGATGAATGGCTAGTACTGGCAGAACTCAGCTATTTCTTCCGTGTTCTTTGTGCGAAAGAACTATCGCCTGGCGTGCTAGAAGAAATGGAAGAATTGGCGCTGGAGTTGATCTGCAAGTTAGAGAAGATCTTTCCACCGGGCTTCTTTAATCCAATGCAACATTTGATTTTGCATCTCCCAACCGAGGCAAGATTGGGGGGGCCCGTGCAAAATCGTTCGTGCTACCCAACTGAGAGGATGTAGAAGACGCTTCGAGAAAAATGTAAAAATAAACGTAGAATTGAAGCATCGATGGCTGAGGCATTCATCACTGAGGAGGCGGCAAACTTCGTAACAGCACACTACGAATCCAAAAATCGTCATTTGCATAATCCGAAGCCTCAGTACAATGCTGACGACCCTAAAAAGGGTGGATCGAACCTCCGCCTATTCAAAGGGAATCTCGCACCAGCCAGTGTTTCACATCCAGTATCTTTGGATAACGAAGAATGGCGGACCATTTCGTTGTATATCTTCAACAACCTGATAGAAGTGCAGCCGTACATCGATTAAGTTCTCGGTACATTGTTTCGCAACTTCTATTTCCTTTGAACTGGTCTTATTCCTGGATATTTCATACAGTCGATACGTCGCCATATTCTCGTATGGAGCGGTGATCCAAAAGGATTCCATCGAAGAGTATGAGCTTCTCGCAAAGCAAGGAGGCGGCTATCCCGGTTTCATCTCTTGGTTTAAACAAATGGTAATTTCTATTAGACAATTTCATTTCATTCGCTAATTTGTGCGTAATGCAACAATCCTTTCATATTAAACTTGTAGGCTAATTCAGAGTCTATGGACGCTGAATTGAGACAAGTCGCTAATGGTTTTGACTATAAGGTCCGTTCATTTGACAAGTAAGGCATCAACGGGTATCGCTTTCGTACCTATGGCAAAGAGCTATATATGGCCGACCGAAAGTCTACAAATTGTTGTGTGTCTGCTATCGGTGAAGGAGGTACCGAGTATTATGGGAGAGTTGAAGCAATTTATTAACTTCTATTCTATGGTGAAAACCCACCGAATGTCGTAGTCTTCAAATGTTATTGGTTTCAGCCGAAGGAGACTAGAAGGACTCATGAACATATAGGGCTAGTTGAAATCAACCAAAGCACCCATTTAGATGTTCCTGATGTCTATATTACGACTCAACAGGCGACCCAAGTATTCTATCTACCGTGGGGCTGCCAAACTAATCCAAATCTGAAAGGTTGGGATGTCGTTTATGAAGTGCCGCCACGTGCTAGACTTTCTCTCCCAAAGGGAGAGGATATGAACCTCACATTAACCTAGACACATATGAAGGAGAATTCTTCCAAGAGACACGTCTTTCCAAAAAGCATTTCAAGAACCGCTATACTTCACCCCAAAACATTGAAGTAGACAGCGACAGTGAATCTGACATCACCCCAGAGGAGGAACAAGAAGAGCCCGAACAAGAAGAGGTTTCTGCTGCGGATGACCTGTCAATGCTTGACCGATTACGTCAAGGTGGCCTTGCACATGTTGATGCCACTGAACCCTATGAGCCCATCATTGATTATAGTGATGATGATGATTATGCATTTATTGATGATACTGATCGAGATTATTAGTAGTGTCAGGTATTCAATTCTTTTGTGTTGTACTTGATGATGATACACTTAAGTGATATACATATTATTATTCATGTCGGTACTTTTTTTTATGTTGTACTAATTTTGTTTATTCTTTGTCATGGCAGGTGTTTAAAGATGGTGGGCGCTAGTCGGGAGCGCGCCGAGGCCCCTTCTTCGTCGGCGCATGGTGCGAGTGTCGGGGGTTGGGTACGACATATGCCAACGGATGGCTTATCATGGTGGGGGCGAGTAGAACGTCGTCGGTGCCTGGAAGCGGGATGAGGCGTAGACATGCACGCCGGCGGATCTTACCCAGCTTCGGGGCTCTCCGAGGAGATAATACCCCTACTGCTGCTCTGCGGGGTCTCCGCATGGTCACTATGGTAATGGTGTGTACAACGTTGCTCCTCGAGCTGTGTTCTAGAGGTAGGGGAAGGCAAGGCTAGCTCCTCCCTTCTATGCCTCTGGTCTGGGGTCTAAAGGTTCGAACCCTTTGCATGGGTGTTCCGGGGGGTTTATATAGGCCTACCCCCCGGGGGTACAATGGTAATCCGACTGGGCGCGGGTCCCAGCTGCCTGTCTCTCAAGTGGCCGTCTTCTCCGCCGACTCCTGGGGCCCACCGCTGGTCGGCCCCGCCGGCTGACCTGGTCACTGTAGCCACGCTTCTGATGACGTCGTCTTGGTCACGGGGTCGTGGCAACAGTGCCGCCGTCCGGCGGGCGATCACTGTGGACACTCCCCGTCTTATCTGGTTAATGGCGTGCGGGGCCCATGGGAGGAACGGGCCGACTCCTGGAGGCCGACTCCCACGGGGTCCGTCTTTGGGCACTCTCGCCGTCTTCTATCTCCCCCGCTGACTGGCGGGGCCCGCCGTCTCCAGGCCGTACTGGCGGGCCAACGTGGGAACAGGGTTCCGCCGCTGGGGCGGACGTCAGGGCCGGTATGGCCACAGTGCCGCACCGTACCGAAGGTCTCCTCCGGTACGTCGCACTGTAGCCATACCCGCCCTTGGTAATCAGGGTAGGGGAGGGCCGTACTCCAGCCATCCCCAGTCCTGTCCTTCTTCTAGAAGGCTGAAGGTGGCGAAGTCGTGGGCCGACTCCCCATAGTCGGCATTCCTGGAGTCGCCAACTAGGAGTTGGCTTATGTCGTAGCCGTCTTCGAGATTCGGCCGTGAGTGGGTAGTCGGCGATGCTATAGCTGACTCTTAGAGTCGGCCCTTTGTCTTGGGATCCTTCGAGGGGCGAAGCCGGCCCCGATGTCTTGGAAGGTTCTGAGCCTCGGGTTTGAGTACCCGTGGCCCATTACTCCGACAGTAGTCCCCGAAGCTGGTGAGGTGCCGAGGGATGCGCCGAGGGGCCTCAACAGTTTCTTCCTTCGAGGAGTTGGTGCCGTAGCTCGCCTGCCGTCTCCCTTCGTGCCGATTATCAGGAGGTGATTCTGCTCCGGCCGTCTTCGTCGAGCCGTCTCTCAGAGGTCGGACTTGCCTTCAAGTCGCCTTGCTCTTCTTTAGGTAGTTTGAAGATCGTGGCGGGACGCAAACGGCGTGCTTGAGAAGCTACACGGTCGTCGCTCGCCGCGGACCATTCCATGGGCGCCACGTGGCCGGGCAAGCCTGCTAGCCCACGCGCGCGACGGGACAGGCCCGCGGGCGGGGCCGCCACTACCGCGCCTCGGCCCTCGAGCGGATCCGCTGCGGCTGCGCGGGCGGTTGGGCTTCTGGCGCAGTAAATGTGCGCGGTAACTCCGTGGGGTAAATCATGCGGGTCGTGGGGGCGTGGGCGCAGTTAATCCCATGACGCCCCCTCGGCTCCTCAGCCCGTAGGCCTATAAGTAGGCAGAGGGAGCGGGGCGGCGAAGCACGCGCGCCCGCCCTCCTCTGCTTCCTCCCGTTCCTTCTTCTTCTCACTGCGCCCGCGCCGGACCACGCCCTTCTCCCGGCGATGAGCTCTTCTTCTGCCGCCGCGCCCGCCGCCGTCCGCTCCGGCATGTGGGACGGCTCTGAAGTTGACGACGACACCATCGAATTTCTTCGCAGGACGCGCCGCATCCCCAGCGCGAACCTCGTGCAGGCCCACGCCCCGCCGCCGGAGGAGGTGTCGCCGGCGCCTGCGGAGGGTGAGCGCGTCGTGTTCCGCTCCCACCTGACGCGCGGCCTGGGGCTGCCGGCGAGCGGATTCTTCCGCTCGTTCCTGGAGTTTCACGGCCTCCAACCGCACCACCTTACTCCAAACACGGTGGTGCTGTTGGCGGCATTCACCTTGCTCTGCGAGGGATTCCTCGGTGTTCTCCCCACCATCGAGCTATGGGCGGAATTCTTCCATTCTAAGCTCGGTACGCACGTCGTCGGCGTGCCAGCCCAATGCGACGCCTTCATCACGCTGCGGAGGTCGACTGCCGACAACCCATTCCCCGCCATCCAGCTGATCAAGTCGGTGAAGATGTGGCAGTGTTCTTACTTCTATGTAAATAACGTCGCCGCAGACGGCGACTGGGTCAACCTGCCAGCCTTCGAAGCCGGCGCGCCGGCTGGGAGGCAGCCCAGCTGGTCCTACCGCGCCAAGACGCTGACTCCGGCTGGAGCCGCCGCCGTGCAGCGACTTCGGGTGTTGACGCAGTCAGCCGGCCTGACTGGGGCCGACTTGCTGGCCGCCTTCGTGGCGCGCCGAGTTCTGCCGCTCCAAAGCCGGCCTCATCTGATCTGTCAGATGAGCGGCCACCAGGACCCCAGTCGGACGTGCACCAAAGATCTTCCTCACGCGGAGGTTGCGGACACGGTGAACTTCATCGCGAACTGCGGCCTCTCGGGGGACTGGCAGTTTGGCATGGAGCCATACTCGCGCGCCAACCCCCCGCCAGTGGTAAGTTGCTCTTTTCTTCTCTTTCTCTTTTTCAGCTGAATCTGGCTTCTGCTCTTTATTGCTCTTAACCTTTGAACCAGAACTCTCTTCTCCAGCCCTCATCTGGCGCCACGGGGCCGCCTCGCCAGTTCGCCTCTGATCGAGCAGAGAGCGATGTCGACGACCCCGACTTGGGGGCGGCGGCATTGGAGGCCGACGCCGAAGGAGGCGGCGAAGGAGAAGAAGGCGGCCTGAGGCCTTCGGCCACCTTTGCCGACTGGCCCGTCGGCGAAGAAGGGGAAGTCGCCCCGCACCACCAGCCGAGGCAAGACGGCGCGAGGAAGCGCCGGGCCGGGCCAAGTTCCCTCGGAGGCCGGGAGAAGAAGTTTAAGGGGGCAGCCGCCTCGACCAAACGGGAAGAGGCGACCGCGAAGGCCCAGCGCTTCCGTAAGGAAGTGAAGAAGCCGCCGCTGTCCTCTGCGTGAGTGCCCCTACTTCTCTGCCTTGTTTTTGTCTTCTGGTGGGTTTAGTCAGAGTTTTTACATGTGCTCCTCGCTTCAGAGCTCCTCTCACCCTAGGGAGGGTCTCCGCCGCCTCCATCAGGGGGTCGGTGGAGTCGTCCGCCACGACTCGGCGCATTGACCCAGCCGCCGACCTCCGAGAGGCGACGGAGCGGAACGCGCAGGAGAAACGCGACGAGGATGAAGCCGCCCGTCGGAAGAAGGCGGAGGCCGAGAAGACGGCCGCCCCCGCCCAGCAGGGTCTCGAGGGAGCCGGAGCCGCTGCCGCGGCCCAAGAGCGGGCCGAAGAAGCCGCGCGCCGCCAATCGGCGCTGTTCGTCGTTCCGTTGAACTCGACGCCGCCTCCGGTTTATATGGAGCGGTCTGGAGAAGCCGACGGGGTGTACGCCATTGCGGAGAGGGAGGGCGGCGAGATCCCCAGGCAAGACCCGGTGGTGCCGCCACCACCGCCCCCGCTGTCATTGGGGGGCACAAAGGATAAACAGTCGGCGGAACCGCCGGTACCGCCGACTACAGACGAAGCCACGACGAACTTGCTTCTTCAAGTCGCCCTGCCAACCCGCCGCCGGCTGGAGAAGGCGACTTCGGCGCCACGCCCTCTAGAGACCGGAGCGGCCAGCTCGGCCACGCCGGAGGTCGAGGTGATGAGCTCCGCGCCCGTCGGGTGGGCGCGAGGAGGCGGCATGGGCCTGCTGAACCAGGCGCTCCTGGACATCCAGGCGAAGCTGCGAGCTGAAAGCAACGCCATCCAGCACTGCACAAAGGCGCACCTAGCGACACGAGCGGCCGTCCGGGTATGTTCCTTCTGACTTGTTTTTTCTTGTTCTTCTCTGTGGGGGCGCGCCAGTGCACCCACTGGGTGTAGTCCCCGAGTTCCAGGTCGGCTGCTGAGCAGGCGGGTTGGAACTCTAATGGCGAATTCCAAACGCTTATTCTTTTTGAAATGCTCACTGTAGGACTACCACAACCTCCGAGCCACCGTCTTCAACCGAAATGTTGAAGAGCTGGGCAAGCGGACTGCTGACTTATCGAAGAGCCGGAGTAAGTTTGCTTCTTCGCGGGGGCGCGCTGGCGCACCCGCGGGCTGTAGTCCCCGAGATTCGGGCCGACTGCTGCGCAGTCGGGCCGGATCTTCTTGGCGAACTTTTCTGATGACTTGTGTCCTTTTTCTTTTTTCTTCAGAGACCAACGCCGTCCTTCAGGAGCAGCTGGGCGCTGCTAACACCGCCTTGCGTGCCAAAGAGGCGGACTGCAGCAAGCTTGTCACAGAGCGCGACCTGCTGGCCGCGCAGCTGGCGGAGCAGAAGGAGCTGCTCAAGAAGGTGCAGGAGGGGGCGAAGGACAAGGAGGCTGAGCTCCAGGCCGAGTTCGAGGTCGAACGCTCCTCCTGGACTGATAAGGAGGCGATGCTGAATTCCGGCTTCCACGAGATTGAAGATATCGTCGATGGTAAGTTTTCTTTGCTCGCTTTCTTTGAGCGGCCGACTGTGGGTCGGGCCGACTCTTGCTTTTTCTGACTTGCTTCTTTTTTCGTCTTTGGCAGACTTCTTCCCGGGTTACGCACAAACTGCCGTTCAAGCCATCGAGGCTGACCATGAGGCGCAGAGGGCGGACGGCGAGGAGGTTGCTGTCAACGCCCCCCGGACTCTTGACGAACAGCTTCTGAGCATCGAGGCTCGTCTACGGCCGGCTCACCGGATGCTGCGCCGGCTTCAACGAGTCGGCGCCCAGGCGATTGCTGCCTTTAGGCCGGAGATGCCGGTTCTGCGCACTCCTAGTCGGACTGCCGACTGGCTGGAGGTCGCAGCAGGCCGTCTGGAGGCTTGGAAGGGCTCCTCGTCATGTGCCGGGGCACGTTGTGCCTTGGAGTTCGTCAAGGCGTGGTATCCAGACCTGAGTCTGGACCAGCTGGCCACGCTCCGAGCTGAGGCCCAGCCGGAACTGGCAGCCATGGAGGATGACTTCATCAAGCGTGCCGCGGCGATCGCCGAGTACGTCGACACCAGCGTCTTCGTTCCTGAGCGTGCTGACAACGGCGAGGAGGCGCCGCCGGAGTGGTTTGGGATGAACCCGAATTACGGCGAGGACTCGGCGGAGGTGATTGGCTCCAGCATCGAGGAAGAAGACGAGGTGGAAGCCGGCGGCGAGACGGAGGCGCCAGAAGCCGGAGCGGGCGACCAGCCTCAGCTCGACCGAGCCTCCAACAACGAGCCGCGCCCAACTACGCCAACTGCTGCTGGAGGTGATCAAGCCGAGTCTGCCCAACCGGCTGCCCCGGCGTCCGACACCGCCATCTCCGCCGAGCCCCCAAACCCGTCTGCCGCTTCATAAGCCGCCGTCTTGCTTTACTTATCTTCTTAGTAGTTTCTCGAAGACTTTGTTAATTCGCACATTTCCACCCACTGGGTGTATTTTGAACATCTGTTCATGGATTCGGCCAATGGCCTTTGTGGTGTAAATATTTGTCTAGATTCTATCGTTTCTTGCTTGTTGCTCTTTAGGCTTTTTTCCTTTTGCCGCCTTCCCTTGGGTGCCGTCTTTGCCAGTCGGACAGTCGCTCCGCGGACTGTCGCTGGACCAAATACCTGGCTGCCTTGGGAAGGCAAGTACTTAGCCGTTCGAGAGTTTTTGTAGCAAGTCAGATAGAAAGACGGCAAGCCGACTACTCGGAGTCGGTTTGCGAGGATCAGCTGAAAAGCCGGCTCGGGCTATGTTTTTACGCTTTGAATCCTTAGCCTTTTTTCGTGCGGGCGCCTATTCTACCTTACTCCGGCCCACCAGTCAGTCGCTCTGCGAGCTGTGGCTTTGGCGGGAGTCGGCTTAGGCGCCGCGCACTACTTGTCTGACCGCAGGAAGCGTTTTCATAGAGCGAGACGGCAAGTCCCCGGGCCGACTGGTCGAGCCCGGGGTCAAGCGGCATAAAGAGTGTCGTACTCGGAAGCATAATTCTTATCATACAGATAACAAAAAGGGGCAGTCCCTGAGTCCGTCTCGGGGGGCCCAGAGTCTTGGTACTTAAAATAAAAAGGGGGGCGTGATACATACTGCATCAGCTGGAAAATCTTCGAAGAAGATTCGCGTTCCATGGTCGCTCCGTCTCTTTGCCGGAGTCGTCCCTCTTGCGTGCTCGGGGCTTCTGAGCGTCGATCAGGTGGTAGGAGTCGTTGCCCAGCACCTTGCTGATGATGAAGGGGCCTTCCCACGGAGCCGACAACTTGTGCTGGCCGGCTGTTCGCTGGATCAGCCGGAGCACAAGGTCGCCCTCTTGGAAGGATCTCGGCCTGACCTTCTTGTTGTAGTAGCGACGTAGGCTCTGCTGGTAGATGCTGGACCAGCTGAGTGCCAACAGCCGGCCCTCTTCCAGCAGATCGATGCCATCTTGTCGTGCTTCTTCTGCTTCCTCCGCGGTGTACATCGTGACTCGTGGGGAGTCGAACTCTATGTCCGTTGGGATGACGGCTTCAGCACCGTAAACAAGGAAGAAGGGCGTGAAGCCGGTTGACTTGTTTGGAGTCGTACGCAGACTCCAGAGGACGGCCGGCAACTCGTCAAGCCAACAGCCGGCCGAACGTTCCAACGGTTCGACCAACCGAGGCTTGATGCCGGACAGGATGAGGCCATTCGCTCGCCCCACCTGGCCGTTTGACTGCGGGTGGGCAATGGACGCTAGGTCCAGTCGGATGCCCTGTGTCGCGCAAAAATGGGCCAAGGCGCCTTTGGCAAAGTTGGTGCCATTGTCGGTGATGATGCTGTGTGGTATGCCATACCGAATTGTGATGTCTGAGATGAAAGTCACGGCAGTCGGACCATTCAACTTCTTGATGGGCTTCACCTCTATCCACTTGGTGAACTTGTCCACCGCGACAAGTAGATGAGTCAGGCCGCCTCGTGCCGTTTTGAAGGGTCCCACCATATCCAGGCCCCATACTGCAAAGGGCCATGCGATGGGGATAGTCTTGAGTGCTGAAGCCAGCTGGAGCGGCTTGGAGTGGAACTTCTGGCACCCCTTGCATTTCTGGACCAACTCTTTGGCCTCTTCCAGGGCAGTTGGCCAGAAAAAACCGTGTCTGAAAGCTTTGGCGACGAGTGCCCTCGAGGCCGCATGGTGGCCGCACTCGCCCTGGTGGATATCTTTGAGAATTGCTTGGCCTTGATCCGACTCAACGCAGCGTTGATGAACACCGGTGACGCTGCGCCTAACTAGCTCTCTGTTGATTATGGTGTATGCTGCTGCTCGGCGTTGTATTTGCCGAGCTAAGGTTTCGTCAGGCGGCAGCTCCTTGTTCACCAGGAATTGGAGGATGGGTTGGGCCCATGAGGGTGCTGCTATCTCTTCTACTGTCAAAGCTGCGACTTGGACGCAAGCGGCTGGGCTGGGAGTCGGCGGGCTGGAGTCCGCAGCCGCTTGCGGGATTAACGAAGTCCCCGGGCCGACTGGAGCAGTCCCCGGTCCGAGTTCTGGAGTCTTCTCTCTGGCTGCCCCAGTCCCCGTTCCGAGTTCCGAAGTCCCCGGGCTGGCTGCAACTGCGGCACTCTTGAGATCATCTGCAACGGGTCTTGTGCTGTTTGCTTGGGCTCTCGGGCCGGATCCGGCTTCTTCAGGGGGAGTCGGCACAAAAATTGAATCTGACTCTGGTGAGGGCTTGATGGATGGCTTGAGGAGGCGCTGGAGGGCGACGCCTGAAGGTATTGCTTGGCGGGTGGAGCCGATTCGTGCCAAAGTATCTGCTTGGTTATTGTCGCTCCTCGGCACATGGAGGAACTCGCACCCCTCGAAATACCCACTGAGTTGCTGCACGAGAAAACGGTAGCTTGCCATGTTTGCATCCTTGGCGTCCCAGTCGCCTGACGACTGCTGTACCTCATACTCGGCGAGCCGGAGCCCGTGAACGAGCGCCTCATACTCGGCGACGTTGTTGGAGGCGGCGAAGTGAATCTGCAGTGCATACTTGAGCATGTCGCCCTTGGGAGAAGTGAGGACGACGCCAGCTCCCAAGCCGGTGCGCATCTTGGAGCCATCGAAATGCATCCGCCAATGGGTGGAGTCGGGCGCCGGTGACAGGTACTGGGTCTCGGCCCAGTCGACGAGGAAGTTGGCCAGTGCTTGCGACTTGATGGCGGTGCAGGGTTGATAGTAGATCGTGTAGGGCGCCAGCTCTATGGCCCATTTTGCCACTCGTCCAGACACATCTCGGCTTCCGATGATCTCAGCCAATGGGGCTGTGCAGACCACTGTGATTGGATGTTCTTGGAAGTAAGGCTTCAGCTTCTTGGCGGTGAAGTGCATGCCGTAACACATCTTCTGGTAGTGGGGGTAGTTCTGCTTGGAGGTCGACAGTACTTCACTCAGGTAGTATACCGGTCTTTGGACCGGCAGTGCCTTGCCTTCCTCCTTGCGCTCTACTACAATGACCGTGCTGACTACTCGGCTGGTGGCGGCGATGTACAGGAGCATGGGCTCTTTGGGAGTCGGAGCCGCCAACACAGGGGGAGTAACCAACATCTTCTTAAGCCGCAGAAAGGCCTCATCCGCCTTGTGGTTCCACTCGAAAAAATTGGTCTTCTTCATGAGTTGGTACAACGAGAGAGCTTTCTCGCCCAGCCGACTGATGAAACGGCTGATGGATGCCAAGCAGCCAGTGAACTTCTGCACATCCAACAGTCGGCTGGGTACCTCCATCCTCTCGATGGCCTTGATCTTCAGAGGGTTGCACTCTATGCCGCGTTCGGAGACCAGGAAGCCGAGTAGCTGGCCGGCTGGTACTCCGAAAACTCACTTCTCGGGGTTAAGATTGATCTGGAATCGGTGCAGGTTCTCAAAGGTCTCTTTGAGGTCTTCCAGTAAGGTTCCGCGCTTCTCCGTCTTCACCACCACATCATCCACGTAGACGTGGGCATTTCGGCCGAGTTTCTTGAGGAGGCACTTCTGCATGCAACGCTGAAAGGTGGCCCCGACATTCCTCAAGCCAAACGTCATGGTCAGATAGCAGAAGGCTCCGAACGGCGTGATGAAGGCGGTCTTCAGTCTGTCTGCTGGGTTCAGCTTGATCTGGTGATATCCTGAATAGGCATCTAAGAAGCTCAACAGCTCGCATCCGGCTGTGGAGTCTATCACCTGATCAATCCTCGGCAAAGCAAACGGGTCCTTGGGGCAGGCTTTGTTAAGGCTCGTGTAGCCAATACACATTCGCCACTGCTTGTTCTTCTTCAGTACTAAGACTGGGTTTGCTAGCCACTCTGGGAAAAATACTTCCATGATGAAGCCAGCTGCAAGCAGCCGGGCTATCTCTTCACCAACAACTCTTCTCTTCTCTTCTGACAGGCGGCGCAGGGGCTGCCTGACGGGCTTTGCATCAGACCGGACATGTAACTTGTGCTCGGCGAATTCCGTCGGCACACCTGGCATGTCTTTGGGGGACCATGCGAAGATGTCCCGATTCTCACGGAGGAAATCGACGAGCTCGCCTTCCTATTTGCTATCAAGGTTTGCACCTATGACTGCGTACCCCTCCGGGTGCTCTGGGTCCAAAGGTATCTTCTTCGTTTCCTTCGCCGGCTTGAACGAGCCCTCAGCTTCTGACTCCTTGGGGTTGGGCGACAACTCAGGCTGCTTGCCGACCATCGCCACAACCCGGTCAAGAAGCCGCTTCTCTGCTGCAATAACCAGGGACTCGGCCAGCCGACTACTCTCAGCCGCACAAGCGGACGACTTCCTGTAGTCGCCGACTATAGTCAGGATTCCCTTGGAACTCGACATCTTCATCTTGAGGTAGGCGTAGTGGGGGACTGCCATGAACTTGGCCAAGGCAGGTCGGCCAAGTAGTGCATGGTATGGGCTCCGGAGGTCCACCACTTCAAACTAGACTGGCTCTCGGCGGAAGTGATCCTTATCTCCGAAAAGGACATCTATCAAAATCTTGCCGATTGGGGAGCAGGAAAGGCCAGGGACGATCCCATGGAATACAGTCCGGCTGTTCTGGAGTTGTATTTGCTTGATTCCTAACTTCTCCATGGTATCCTTGTACAGGATGTTGATACTGCTGCCTCCATCTATCAAAACTCGCGAGAAGCGAGCTGCCCGCCTATCAGTGGCAAATGAGGCCTCCAGAACCAAGGCGTAGGAACCTGGATTTGGCATCACCTCTGGGTGATCTGGTCTTCTCCAACTGATAGGTTTCTCGGACCAGTGCATGAACACCGGGGCGTCCGACGCCACCGCGTTCACTTCTTGCTGCCGCAGCCGCTCGCTGCGCTTGTCATCTGCCACGCTGGTGAACACCACGTAGGCCCCGTGCTCTTTGGGGTACTCATCTTGTACTGCGCCGACTGGCCTGGCAGCCGGCTGCGGGGGTGGAGGCGGAGGCGGCTGTCCAGCAGGTGGAGGAGGCACCAAGCCGTCTCCCTTGGCAATCCTAGTCAGCCAGTGGCACTTTCTGGTGGTGTGGTTTGATGGCTTCGCGCCACTGTGAAACTTGCAGGGGCCATCCAGAGCCTGCTCGTAGGAGAAAGCCGGCAGCCAATTGGGCTTGCCGCCCTTCTGCCGCTTGGGTGGAGGCTGCCCTTCTAGTTGCTGATCGTCGACCGTCGCGACCTGCCAGCTATTGGAAGCCGGCTGCGGGGCCTTGCGCTTGTGATCGTTCTGCTGCTGCCGCCGGCTGGCGTCTCCAGCCGGGGTTCTGGGAGCCTGAGAGGCAACTTTGCCTGTCATGCTGACTTGGATCTCCGTCTTCATAGAAGAGTCGGTCGTGGCGTATTTGTCTGCTATGATCAGCAGCTCATCCAGGGTCTCCGGCTCGTTGCAGAGAAGCTTGTGCTTGAGGAGGGTGCCTTCTCTGCACCCGGCGGTGAAGTACTCGATGGCCTGCACCTCTTGCACGCCCTCGCAGGAGTTTCGGAGCTCGGCCCACCGCGTGAGGTAGTCGCGAGTGGATTCATCGGGGCCTTGCACACACAAGGAGAGCTGGCGAGGCTTGGGAGGTCGCTTGTACGCGCTCATGAAGTTGCGGACGAAAGCCTCGGTGAAGTCGACCCAACTGTTGATGCTGCGGGGCTTCAGGCTGTTCAGCCATGTCCGGGCCGTGCCCTGGAGCATGAGCGGAACGTACTTGACGGCGACGCGCTTGTTGCCGCTTGCTATGTCGACGGTGGTGGCGTAGTCGACTAGCCAATCCTCCGGCTTCACGGAGCCGGTGTACTTGGGGGTATCTCTGGGGAGAGTGAACCCTTTGGGGAAGGGCTCATCTCGTATGCGGGGACCAAAACACGGCGGCCCCAGCTCATCTTCTTCTTCCAGCACCAGAGATCGATGGAGTCGGTCGATCCGGAGGCGGGCATCGTTCTCTCCGACTCCCTCTCGGCGGCCTAGGCGACCTCCGGGAGTCGGATGTTCAACGGGCGGTGGAGAGACTCGCCTTTCTCTGTGGGGTGGCGGAGGCACATAGTCGTCCCGCCGCTCTACCGCTTTCGGGCGGCCGTCCTGGTCGCGCTCGATGGTGATATGAGTCCGACTGCGGCTTGCAGCCGGCTCCTTGTCTTTTCTTCCGCGGACGCCGCCAGTCGGCGCCCGAGATGTTGCGCCTTGATATCGGCGGGGTGGCAGGTCATCTTTCTGCTGCTGCGGTCCTTCGGTGCGGCAGTCGGCCGCGTTCTGCGCGCCGGCCGCGTCGAGGAGTCGCTGGACTCACTCCGTCATCAGTCGGCGCTCTTTGCCTTCAAGGTTATCCAGCTCGTCTGCCGCCGCTTGGGCGGCTCGAATGTTTTCTGCGGGCGTGGCGTATACGGGGCGGTTGGCCCCGAACATGCTGGCAATGTCCGCGCCGCGCTGGCGGACCGCGCCCAGGCGGCTTGGCCCCACCGGGGCCGGAGAGCCGCCCACGGCGCGATCCATCTGGCGCTGGTAGGCCTCTGACAAGCGTCTCATGCTCGCCAGCTTCTTCGCGCCTTCGATGAGCTGGAGGCGGCGCGCCTCCAGTGACTCGGCGTCAGCGTCCTCTGGAATGGGCGCATCCAGGTCTTGCAGTGCCGCGTCAAGTGGGTCGCGAGCTCTCTCGTCGGAGTGCTCGCCATGGTCGATGACGAGCACCTCAGTGACGGTGCTTCCGCCGCTCTCCGTGCGAGGGAGCGGTTCGGTTCATCGTAGATCACCACATTGGTAGGAAAGGCGTCAACCGACGCGGTGTCGGAATCGACCAGCATCGGGTCGGTGGAGCCTACGGACCCCAGGTCAGTGGCAGGCTCGCCAGCAACGTGGAGGTCGTCGAGGAGGCCCGCGAGAAGGTTCGCGGGGCCGCCGGTGCCTGCGTCGGATGCAGGCTCGTCGGAGAGGCTAACCTCGCCGACAAGATTGGCGAGGCAGCTGGCCGCGCAAACGGTCTCAACGTCGCGCAGCGCGTCGGCGCAGATTCCCTCTGGCGTGCTAGGCTGGCTACGCTCGCCGGGAAGAAAAAGGGTTCCCGTCCAGAACAGATCTCCGGACGACGGTGCACCTTGCCCCACGGTGGGCGCCAAATGTCGGGGGTTGGTTACGACATATGCCAACGGATGGCTTATCATGGTGGGGGCGAGTAGAACGTCGCCGGTGCCTGGAAGCGGGATGAGGCGTAGACATGCACGCCGGCGGATCTTACCCAGCTTCGGGGCTCTCCGAGGAGATAATACCCCTACTGCTGCTCTGCGGGGTCTCCGCATGGTCACTATGGTAATGGTGTGTACAACGTTGCTCCTCGAGCTGTGTTCTAGAGGTAGGGGAAGGCAAGGCTAGCTCCTCCCTTCTATGCCTCTGGTCTAGGGTCTAAAGGTTCGAACCCTTTGCATGGGTGTTCCGGGGGGTTTATATAGGCCTACCCCCCGGGGGTACAATGGTAATCCGACTGGGCGCGGGTCCCAGCTGCCTGTCTCTCAAGTGGCCGACTTCTCCGCCGACTCCTAGGGCCCGCCGCTGGTGGGCCCCGCCGGCTGACCTCGTCACTGTAGCCGCGCTTCTGATGACGTCGTCTTGGTCACGGGGTCGTGGCAACAGTGCCGCCGTCCGGCGGGCGATCACTGTGGCCACTCCCCGTCTTATCTGGTTAATGGCGTGCGGGGCCCATGGGAGGAACGGGCCGACTCCTAGAGGCCGACTCCCACGGGGTCCGTCTTTGGGCGCTCTCGCCGTCTTCTATCTCCCCCGCTGACTGGCGGGGCCCGCCGTCTCCAGGCCGTACTGGCGGGCCAACCTGGGAACAGGGTTCCGCTGCTGGGGCGGACGTCAGGGCCGGTATGGCCACAGTGCCGCGCCGTACCGAAGGTCTCCTCCGGTACGTCGCACTGTAGCCATACCCGCCCTTGGTAATCAGGGTAGGGGAGGGCCGTACTCCGGCCATCCCCAGTCCTGTCCTTCTTCTAGAAGGCTGAAGGTGGCGAAGTCGTGGGCCGATTCCCCATAGTCGGCATTCCTGGAGTCGCCAACTGGGAGTCGGCTTATGTCGTAGCCGTCTTCGAGATTCGGCCGTGAGTGGGTAGTCGGCGATGCTATAGCTGACTCTCAGAGTCGGCCCTTTGTCTTGGGATCCTCCGAGGGGCGAAGCTGGCCCCGATGTCTTGGAAGGTTCTGGGCCTCGGGTTTGCCTACACGTGGCCCATTACTCCGACAGCGAGGTCTTCCATTCCACACACACCTCTCCGCCGAGCGTTGCTGGACAGTATGGCGACACCGCCGGGCCCTTCTTCGTCAACCGTGGTGCCCAGCAGGGGACGAGGTAATAAGAAGAGAGGAGGTGGAGCACGTGGTCACGGGAGAGGAGGTAGGGTGACTGCTACGGCGCCTTCCTCGCCGCCACCCCCAGCTATTTCACCCGAGCACGGGACTGCTAGGATGGACTCGTCCAAGGAGGAGGCTACACGGACTCCGGTCCACGAGCCTTCGGTCCACGGGTCTTTGGCCCACGAGCCTCGGGTCGACGGGCCTTCGGCCCACGAGACCCCGCAGGAGCACACGTCTGGATGGGGTACCTGGTCGGATCAGCCTGAGGAGCCGAGTGGCCATGCTGATGATGGCGGGGAGCCGACTGATATTGAGGAGGAGGGGGCAACGTCTACCAGCATGGTTGTACACGGCTCCCATTCATGCCGGCGACCCGCGAGCAGAGGTGGTTGATTTTCCCTGATGGGGAGAGGTAAGTGCATTTAATCTTTTTGTACCTTCTGCATTCACGTCTCTTCAGATAACTAATGCGTTGGCCTTGTCATGCTGCAGGGGTTGGGACCACCATGAAAGTGTCAGCTGGCCCAACTCCGTCCTTGGAGTTCTGATTCGGCAAAAGTTCCCGGGGTTTGTCACATTGCCTGGTGAGGGTGGGCTTCCAGAGGTTGGATTGAGTTGGGAGCACTACTTGGCTGCCCTGGCCCCGCTGGATGAGATTATCGACGGTGTCTTGTGCAAGACGAGGGCAGACGTGGTGATCAGAAAGTTCTGGGTAATTTCTACTTTACACAATTAAAAATCTTCAACTAGCTAGTTATTAATTGTACTAATCAATATTGTCTCATTTGATTGCAGACATCCTACAGGTGTGAGGAGGGATACGAGGAAGAGGCGGCAGATGTTATCGACAAGGAGTGCAAGCACCTACTACAGAACTTACGACATGAGGTTCGGGTGCAGGCTGTTCGAGACTACTACGCCGGGCGTGGTATCAAGAAGCCCAAGCAGGCGTGCCGTGATAAGTTCTTGAGTAAGGAGCAGTACATGAAGGTAATTATTAAGGCCTTGTACTTACTTCCTTCATTTAGTAATTCATAGCCGTAGCGCTCAAGTTTCTATTTGCTAACTTAGGCCCCTCCGAGATGGTGTGTGGATCGGATGGATTGTTGGGAGGTGTTGGTCAATGCGTGGTGCTAAAAAGAATGGCGGGCCACCCACAACGAGGCCAAGGACAAACGTGCCAAAATGGAAGGTGTGCCACACCATCAAGGCAGCTCCAACTTATTTCAGTACGGGCGGAACTGGGTATGTGGTTTGCTTCATGATTCATGCAATTCATTCATCATGCTATCTTTAGCCCTTTAATTACTAATTTACTTTGTTTCTCTCTTTCAGGCACGCTACAATAAGGCGGATAAGGTGCCAGAGGTGTACGACCTGTATGCCATGGCCCACACTGGCCCTTACAAGAAAGTCAAGGCATTCTCTGCGTCTGACCTCGATGATTCAAAGAACTTCACCAACATCTCCGCCCATGACAATCTCGTGCAATATAGAGATTAGGGGGAGGCGAGGAAAGGGGAGGACTTTAACCCGAGCAAGGGTCCCATTGATACAGAGCTGCTGATGATATCTGGTGGCGGGAGGTCCCATGGCTCCATAGCCATGGGAGATGGACTTATCCGTTGTCCTAGCACTCTCCCGGAGATCAAGGCGCGCCAGTCGAGCTCCGCTCCTGAGATAAGGCGTCATGAACGGCCAGTCCAACTCGCCATCAAGGTTAGTTATACGTACTCAGCTATCTTTCTCCATTACATTGTGTGCGCTTCCATCAATGATTACAAATGGTCATGTGAGTGGTGTTGCAGGCTGCTATACAGGTGAGAGAGATAGAACGGAGAAACTTCTGGCGGAGGCGGCGGAGAGGCAGCAGGAGCTGGAGGAGAAGACGACAAAGATGTTGGAGGAGGACAGGGCACGGAATGACATGCAGGCAAGGGCCATGTACGAGCTCCTTGTGGTAAGTTTCTTCTGCAGATTACTTGCTAGTCTTAACATTTGAGTCTCATTATTAACTAGTATGACTGTTGTCAAAACCAAATGTGCAGTCTGTGTGTGAGAAGTCCGGTCAGACCGCTTCGCCGATGCCAATGATTTCTCCTGGGAGCACGGTGAGTTTAATTTGAATGGACATTACTTGATAGTCTTAACATTTGAGTGTCATAATGCTAACGAGACATTGGAAATGATCTTTGGTGCAGCTTAACTCCAGACACGCATCGCACGATCCTTCTCCAGCTACCGGCACGAGCCAGCCCGCTCCTACACCTCCCTGATCACGGTAAGTTTCTCTAGTGTTTTTCTTAACAAATGCATAAAGACCTAGACTTTGCTTTATTTCCTCCAATATGCTTACCATAATGACCTAGAGTTCGCTTCTTTTCCTCCAAAATGACTTAATAAGTTTACTGACCTCATAAACCATCCATTTTACCTAAGTTAGCTCTAAAACGATCTATACTTAGCTTACTTATGTCAAAATTGCATAATTAGCTTAGTTAGCTAATAAACGATCCAATTTACCTAAGTTAGCTCTAAAATGACCCATTTTACCTTAGTTAGCTTATAAATGATCCAGTTTATCGAAGTTAGCTCTAAAATGACCCATTTTACCTAGATTAGCTCCTAAATGATCCATTTTACCGATGTTAGCTTTAAAATGACCCATTTCACCTAGGTTAGCTCCACAATGACCCATTTCACCTAGGTTAGCTCCACAATGACCCATTTCACCTAGGTTAGCTCCAAAATGACCCATCTTACCTAGGTTAGCTTATAAATGATCCAGTTTATCCAAGTTAGCTCTAAAATGATCCAATTTACGTAGAGTAGCTCCTAAACGATCCATTTCACCTAAGTTAGCTCTTAAATGATCCATGTCACCTAAGTTAGCTAAAAAACGATCCATTTGACCTTAGTTAGCTAAAAAACGATCCATTTCACCTTAGTTGGCTCATAAACGACCCATTCCAACTAAGTTAGCTCATAAATGATCCATTTCACCTAAGTTAGCTAAAAAACGATCCATTTCACCTTAGTTAGCTCAAAAACGATCCATTTCATCTTAGTTAGCTCATAAACGACCCATTTCAACTAAGTTAGCTCATAAATGATCCATTTCACCTAAGTTAGCTCATAAATGATCCATTTCACCTAAGTTAGCTAAAAACGATCCATTTCACCTTAGTTAGCTAAAAAACGATGCCCTTCACCTTAGTTAGATCATAAACGACCCATTTCAACTAAGTTAGCTCATAAATGATCCATTTCAACTAAGTTAGCTCATAAACGACCCATTTCAACTTAGTTAGCTCATATATGATCCATTTAACCTAAGTTAGCTCATAAATGACATATACTTCTTGTTCTAGTCTCCTTCTTGTTCTAGTCTTCTTCTTCTAGTCACCTATTTCTAACTTTCTTATTTGCCATTTTATAGATTTCATTCACTTCATGGAAGCTAGCTTGCAATGATGGAGTGCTTGCTTTTTCTTTGATGAAACTTTGCATTGTATCAAGCTTGCTATGATGGAACATGCTATGTTGATGAAACTTTGCATTGTAATATGTATATGGATGGAACAATGTGTATGGATGGAACTTGCTTATGTATGAATGGATGAAACTTATGTGCTGGATATGTGATATGATTGCTGTTAAATAGCCCTGTGAAATATATCTATATATGTCATATATATTTGCTGTGAAAATTGTTGGATTAAAAAAACAGAAAAAAGAGCCAATATGCAGGCTCTTTGCCATCTGCCACCGACGGCAAAGGGCTCTTTGCCATCAGCAGCGGACGGCAAAGAGGCCACGTGGCAGACAACTGTGCTTCCTGGGAGGCTGACCAATTTGGCCAGTTTGCCTACAATGGCTGACGGCAAAGGCTTTGCCATCCGCGGCAGAAGGCAACGAGTAAAAACGTTGCCTACAGCGGCGAATGGCAAAGGCCTGCCGTGTAGTGACGTCCAGCTGACATCATTCGGCGGACGGCAAAGGCAGGTCAAAATTTGTCATCAGCGGCGGACGACAAAGGCCTGCCGTTAACCACCTAACGGAGTAAAAACACATTTATTGCCGTCTGCAATCTTTGTCGTCCGCTGCTGATGGAAAAGGCCCCTTTACCGTCATCCGCCCGAAGCGGACGGCAAAGTAGCTCTTTGCCGGACCTTACTTTGCCGTGGACTTTTGCCATCCTTGGCAGACGGCAAAGACCTTTGTCGTCCGCCATTCATGCCTTTGCCGTCTGCCGTGGCAGATGGCAAAGTAGTTGATTCCTGTAGTGACACTCCTTTATGCTTCCCAAAAAAATCTACATCATTTCCGATTGACAATATGTCATTTACATATACTTATCAGAAAGGCTGTATAAAACCATATGCTTTGATCACACTATCAAAGCGTATATTCCAACTCCAAGAGGCTTGCACCAGTCCATAAATGGATTGCTGGAGCTTGCACATTTTGTTAGCACCTTTTGGATTGACAAAACCTTCTTATTGTATCATATACAATTCTTCTTTAAGATATCCGTTAAGGAATGTAGTTTTGACATCCATTTTCCAGATTTCATAAAATGTGGCAATTGCTAACATGATTCGGACAGACTTAAGCATCGCTACTAGTGGGAAAATCTTATCGTAGTCAACAACTTGAACTTGTTGAAAACCTTTTTCGACAATTCGAGCTTTGTAGATAGTAACACTACTATCAGCGTCCATCTTCCTCTTGAAGATCCATTTATTCTCAATGGCTTGCCGATCATCGGGCAAGTCAATCAAAGTCCATACTTTGTTCTCATACATGGATCCCATCTCAGATTTCATGGCCTTAAGCCATTTTGTGGAATTCGGGCTCATCATCGCCTCCTCATACTTCGTAGGTTCATCATGGTCAAGTAACATGACCTCGAGAACAGGATTACCATACTACTCTGGTGCGGATCTTACTCTGGTTGACCTACGAGGTTTGGTAGTAACTTGATCAGAAGGTTCATGATCATCATCATTAGCTTCCTCACTAATTGGTGTAGGAATCACTGGAACTGATTTATGTGATTAACTACTTTCCAATTTGGGAGAAGGTACAATTACCTCATCAAGTTCTACTTTCCTCCCACTCGCTTCTTTCAAGAGAAACTCCTTCTCTAGAAAGGATCCATTCTT
The DNA here is from genome assembly GCA_032464435.1 of Aegilops umbellulata. NCBI lineage: Eukaryota > Viridiplantae > Streptophyta > Magnoliopsida > Poales > Poaceae > Aegilops > Aegilops umbellulata. Next base: position 359,010,197 of record CP136060.1, read on the forward strand.
AGCAACAAATATCTTGCCTTCATGTCTGTGATAGAAGGTGTACCGAACAGTCTCCTTTGGGTATCCTACGAAGACACATTTCTCTGATTTGGGTTCGAGATTATCAGGTTAAAGCTTTTTCACATAAGCATCGCAGCCCCAAACTTTAAGAAACAACAACTTTGGTTTCTTGCCAAACCACAATTCATATGGTGTCGTCTCAACGGATTTAGATGGTGCCCTATTTAACGTGAATGCAGGTGTCTCTAATGCATACCCCCAAAACGATAGTGGTAAATCGGAAAGAGACATCATAGATCGCACCATATCTAATAAAGTATGGTTATGACGTTCGGACACACCATTACGCTGTGGTGTTCCAGGTGGCGTGAGTTGCGAAACTATTCCGCATTGTTTCAAATGAAGACCAAACTCGTAACTCAAATATTCGTCTCCACGATCAGATTGTAGAAACTTTATTTTCTTGTTACGATGATTTTCCACTTCACTCTGAAATTCTTTGAACCTTTCAAATGTTTCAGACTTATGTTTCATCAAGTAGATATACCCATATCTGCTCAAATCATCTGTGAAGGTCAGAAAATAATGATACTCGCCGCGAGCCTCAACACTCATCGGACCGTATACATCAGTATGTATTATTTTCAATAAGTTAGTTGCTCACTCCATTTCTCCAGAGAACGGAGTCTTAGTCATCTTGCCCACGAGGCATGGTTCGCAAGCATCAAGTGATTCATAATCAAGTGATTCCAAAAACCCATCAGTATGGAGTTTCTTCATGCGCTTTACACCAATATGACCTAAGCGGCAGTGCCACAAATAAGTTGCACTATTGCATCTTTTGGCATCAATATTATGAATATGTGTATCACTATGATCGAGATTCAATAAACCATGCACCTTGGGTGTATGACCACACAAGGTTTTATTCACGTAAACAGAATAACAATTATTCTTTGACTTAAATGAATAACCATATTGCAATAAACATGATCAAATCATATTCATGCTCAACGCAAACACCAAATAACATTATTTAGGTTCAACACTAATCCCGAAAGTATAGGGAGTGTGCGATGATGATCATAACAATCTTGGAACCACTTCCAACACACATCGTCACTTCACCCTTAACTAGTCTATGTTCATTCTACAACTCCCGTTTCGAGTTACTAATCTTAGCAACTGAACTAGTATCAAATACTGAGGGGTTTCTATAAACACTAGTAAAGTACACATCAATAAGAAGTATATCAAATATACCTTTGTTCACTTTACCATCCTTCTTATCTGCCAAATACTTGGGGCAGTTCCGCTTCCAGTGACCAGTCCCTTTGTAGTAGAAGCACTTAGTCTCAGGCTTAGGTCCAGACTTGTGCTTCTTCACTTGAGCAGAAACTTGCTTGCCGTTCTTTTTGAAGTTCCCCTTCTTCCTTTTGCCCTTTTCTTGAAACTAGTGGTCTTGTCAACCATCAACACTTGATGCTTTTCTTGATTTCTACCTTTGTCCATTTCAGCATCACGAAGAGCTTGGGAATCGTTTCGGTTATCCCTTGCATATTATAGTTCATCACGAAGTTCTAGTAACTAGGTGATAGTGACTAGAGAACTCTGTCAATCACTATCTTATCTCGAACATTAACTCCCACTTGATTCAAGTGATTGTAGTACTCAGACATTCTGAGCACATGCTCACTAGCTGAGCTATTCTCCTCCATTTTGTAGGCAAAGCACTTGTCAAAGGTCTCATACCTTTCGACATGGGCATGAGTCTGAAATACTAATTTCAACTCATGGAACATCTCATATGCTCCGTGGCGTTTCAAAAACGTCTTTGAAGCCCCAATTCTAAGCCATAAAGCATGGTGCACTAAACTATCAAGTAGTCATCATATCGAGCTTGCCAAATGTTCATAACGTCCGCATCTGCTCCTGCAATCGGTCTGTCACCTAGCGGTGCATCAAGGACATAATTCTTCTATGCAGCAATGAGGATAATCCTCAGATCACGGATCCAATCCGCATCATTGCTACTAACATCTTTCAACTTAGTTTTCTCTAGGAACATATCAAAAATAAAACAGGGGAGCTAAACACGAGCTATTGATCTACAACATAGATATGCTAATACTAGCAGGACTAAGTTCATGATAAATTAAATTTCAATTAATCATATTATTTAAGAACTCCCACTTAGATAGACACCCCTCTAATCATCTAAGTGATCACGTGATCCATATCAACTAAACCATGTCCAATCATCACGTGAGATGGAGTAGTTTCCAATGGTGAACATCACTATGTTGATCATATCTTCTATATGATTCACGCTCGACCTTTCGGTCTCTAGTGTTCCGAGGCCATATCTGCATATGCTAGGCTGGTCAAGTTTAACCCGAGTATTCTGCGCGTGCAAAGCTGGCTTGCACCCGTTGTATGTGAGCGTAGAGCTTATCACACACGATCATCACGTGGTGTCTCGGCACGACGAACTTTTGCAATGGTGCACACTTAGGGAGAACACTTGTACCTTGAAATTTAGTGAGAGATCATCTTATAATGCTACCGCTGAACTATGCAAAATAAGATGCATAAAGGATAAACATCACATGCACTCAATATAAGTGATATGATATGGCCATCATTATCTTGTGCCTTTGATCTCCATCTCCAAAGCACCGTCATGATCACCATCGTCACCGGCACAACACCTTGATCTCCATCATAGCATCGTTGTCGTCTCGCCAACTATTGCTTCTACGACTATCGCTACCGCTTAGTGATAAAGTGTCAGGACCCCGATTCAAAGTCACATCGATCTAGCCGGTAACACCTCATATCACTTTGCGGCCTCACTCAAAGTATTCCCACGGGTGTCGCCTCACCATGGCCCGGGACCGCTTGCGCCTTTTGGCTCACGTATATGATAGTGTCGCTAGCATCCATATGACAGAGAACCATGGCCGACATGACTAGTCGTGAACCCAAAGTGGCACTAACTTACGGGGACAGGCATACATGAATCAACATCGAGCATGTCGGTCAGCAGCGTGCGAATCCGAGCTGTAGCACTGGGCTAACAGGACTCCAGTGAACCGGGCTGTAGCAGGCTAGGCAGGACTCCAGATGTCACCGCGTGACATTTCCCCGAAGGGACAGACACATGAACGAAGTGAATCACATGCCGGCCAGTCGAGTGTTCTGGAGCAGTAGTGCTGGGCTAGCAGGACTCCAGTGAACCGGGTTGTTGCGGACTACTATGGCTCATGGAAGCACAAGACTACATTTCCCCATAAGAGAGGCTACCAAGGATAAACAACTAGGTTGTCGGATCCCACACATACCAAGCATTTCAATCATACACACAATATGCTCGATATGTGTAAATACAACATGGCATCACAACAAGACTCTACGACTCAAAGTATTTATTCATTAGGCTCCAAGGAGCGATATATTACAAACATGGGTCTCATGACCCAACATTCAGAGCATACAAGTTGAGGGAGTCCTGGATTAGGGGATATCCGGACAGCCGGACTGTTGGACTATGAAGATATAAGATTGAAGACTTCGTCCCGTGTCCGGATGGGACTCTCCTTGGTGTGGAAGGCAAGCTTGGCAATACGGATATGTAGATCTCCTTCCTTGTAACCGAATCTGTGTAACCCTAGACCCTCCTTGTCTATATAAACCGGAGGGCTTAGTCTGTAGGACAACAACAATCATACCATAGGCTAGGTTCTAGGGTTTAGCCTCTACGATCTCTTGGTAGATCAACTCTTGTAATACTCATATCATCAAGATCAATCAAGAAGGAAGTAGGGTATTACCTCCATCGAGAGGGCCCGAACCTGGGTAAACATCGTGTCCCCCGCCACCTGTTACCATCCGCCTTAGACGCACAGTTCGGGACCCCCTACCCGAGATCTGTTGGTTTTCACACCGACATTGGTGCTTTCATTGAGAGTTCCACTGTGTCATCATCGTAAGGGAGGATGGCTCGTCTTGTTGTCAGGGACAACATTACCTCTAGGGGAGCCCTGGCTGTAGGACAAACTCTCCAACTAGGCGGCTTCGTCATGACCGCCAGTTCGGCCACTGCGCCGACAATGACTTCTTGGGTCATCGAAAACAGCCTCTGCATCGGCTCAGAACTTACTGAGCGGATGAATCCAACGGAGCTCTCCTCTTTGAACGAGCTCTTGGATCGCATCGCCGCTTTGGGAGTCGCTACGAACTATGATCGGATTGGGCTTAAACCCAACCAAAGGGAGATTAACTCTCCGCCGGTCACCCATCAGATAGCGGTGGTGGAGGAGCAATGCGGCGATTCCTCCTCTATCCTGAGGACAAACTATGTCCGGATTCCCGAGCTCTCCGAGCCGAATACTCATCCACGGGAGGACATCTCCCAAACCCTGAACCTAGAATCAGGCAGCAGGCCAGACCCACTGAGCAACATCCCGGAGCCCGAACTTCCAAGATCGAAAACTCCCCCGCCCCTGGGTCTCAAATCGGGTCAAGGTCCGGACTTAAATCCACCAACACACCCCGATACAAACGATCTTTCCCACATCAGACAAGAGCCCTAGGAGACAGTACATCACTATTGGGCCAGATTCCTCCTTGTATTGAACAAGGTCAAGGACTATCACGAGGAAGATCCAATTTCATTCTTTTGCAATAATTGCACGGACAAGGGAATCCTCAATGTCGTAAGTCGCCGTGACATAACACGTCTCACAGACTTGGCAGCCATAGTACAGAAGTATTGTGCGATGGAAAGCGTCTAGAAAACCCAAACAAAATTTTGGGATAATCCGGCTCTGACAGAACCCCTAGTCCGAATTAAAAGGGTGCACTCTCATAAGTCGCCCGATTCAATCACAAAGAAGCAAAACCCCACTACAGGGCGTGGAACCGTATTGGAGGGATGGCTCAACGGCCCCTACAAAATCCACAGTACAGCGGATACCATACCAACACACAGCCTGAGAGCATGTTGGGTACTCCGGCAGGTGGCCAAGAGCGGTGAGGATCTCCTCATTCAAAATACCGCAGAGCACCATCCCGTGGGTAACAAAATAGTATTGACAGTCTTCGAGACCTTTGCCTCAAATAATAGGCGCAAGCGAGCACTCCGCAGCCTTGCCGAAGTCAGCCACGTGGCAGCAATAAATCCATGGAGCGACGACACGGCTATCACCTTCAATGCCAGTGATGAACCCAAATTCCGAACAGCCCGAGCACCAGTCGCCTTGGTCCTCAGTCCAATTGTGGACAGCTTTCGGCTTACTAAAGTGCTGATGGACGGCGGCAGCGGATTAAACCTGATTTATGAGGAGACTCTTCAAAAAATGGAAATAGACAGAAACCGCATTAAGCAAAGCAGCACGACCTTCAGAGGAATCATCCCTAGTCGGGAGGCACGTTGTGCTAGGAAAATCACACTGGATGTGGTATTCGGCACTCCGGAGAATTACAGGTCCGAAGAAATTACATTCCAAGTGGCCCCGTTTAGAAGTGGATACCACGCCCTTCTAGGGCGGGAAGCATTCACGATCTTCCAAGCCATACCCCATTACGGGTACATGAAGCTCAAAATGCCCGGGCCCAATGCAATCATCACTCTAGCCAGTGATCCGAACATAGCACTCTGCGCCGAAAACAAAACAACCGCACTAGCCCTCGAGGCACTATCCGAAGCCCTTGCGGCGGAGGAATTAACTTCGCTGCGCTCCACAGTGGACAGGGACGACGTGATACTCGACAAAATATCCAAGTCCACCTCTTTTAAACCAGCGGATGAAATAGTCAAATTCCAAGTCCACCCAACGGACCCTACAAAAACAGCATCTATCGGGGCGCAGTTAAACCCCGCTATAGATGCCGCACTATGAGAGTTCCTGCGCGAGAACTGGGACATATTCGCCAGGCACCCCTCAGACATGCCAGGATTCCCATGCAGGCTGGCTGGGCATAGCCTTAACATTCTAAAAGGATTCAAGCCGGTCAAACAGACTCTGCGGTGTTTCTCCGAACCTAAGCGACAAGCCATGGGAGAGGAACTAGCCAAGTTACTGGAGGCCGGATTCATTAGAGAAATAAAACATCCGGACTAGCTAGCAAACCTGGTGATGGTACCAAAGAAGGATAAATCCTGGCGCCTATGTGTCGATTTCAAGGACATTAACAAGGCTTGCCCTAAGGATCCCTTCCCTCTCCCCCGCATCGATCAAATTATCGATGCTACAGCAAGACACGACTCATTGTGCTTCCTCGACGCATACTCCGATTACCACCAAATTAAGATGGCGGAGTCCGATCAAGCCGCAACGACATTTATTACTCCATACGGCCCCTTCTGTTTTAACACAATGCCCTTCGGGCTAAAAAAACGCCGGCGCAACGTATCAACGCATGATTCAGACATGTCTGGAAAAGCAGATCGGCAAAAAAGTGGAGGCATACGTAGACGATGTGGTCGTCAAAACCAGACACGTCGAATCCTTAATAGAAGACTTGAGGCTCACATTCGTCAACCTACGAACATATGACATCATGCTCAATCCGGAAAAATGCGTTTTCGGCGTGCCCGCCGGGCTCCTGGGCTTCATAGTCTCCAGTAGAAGAATTGAAGCAAATCCGGGACCTCAAGCAAGTCCAGAAGTTAACTGGTTGTGTGGCGGCCTTAAGCCGCTTTATCTCCCGACTAGGGGAGAAGGCACTCCCCCTTTATGGCCTTCTCCGGCGCACCGAACACTTCGAGTGGACGGACGTAGCCACGGCCGGATTGGATGAAATAAAAGCCATCCTGGCCACCTACTCAATCTTGGCCGCTCCAAATGTCGGTGAACCAATGCTATTATATATAGCGGCAACCCACCAAGTTGTAAGCGCAGTGCTCGTCGTCGAACGAGAGACGGACGGACATATATTCCCGCTTCAAAAGCCGGTATACTATGTATCCACTGTCCTCACTCCATGCAAATCACGGTACCCACATTATCAAAAGATAGCATACGTGGTATTTATGGCATCCCGGAATCTACGACACTACTTTCAAGAGTGGTCAATCACGGTGGCCTCGGAAGTACCACTCAACGACATAATAAACAACCGCGATGCCATGGGCCGGATTGCCAAATGGGCCATTGAGATCCTCCCGTTCCACATAACATATAGACCTCGGCGAGCCATTAAGTCGCAAGTACTGGCCGATTTTGTCGCCGAATGGACAGAAGCCGAACTCCCTAAAGAGTACGGCGCGAACTCCAATTGGATCATGCACTTCGACGGCTCTAAAATGCTGGATGTCTAGGGGCTGGCGTCGTCCTGATGTCCCCCATCGGAGATACAGTCCAATACGTACTCCAAATACTATACACAGACTCCAACAACGCAGCCGAATACGAAGCCCTATTACATGGTCTCCGGATGGCAGTTTCCATCGGCATTCAATGCCTGGAGGTGCGTGGGGACTCAAACCTCGCAATATCCCAAATAAATGGAGACTTCGATGCCAAGGATCCGAAAATGGCGGCATATTGCAACGTCGTGGTCAAAATGTCAGCTCAGTTCGAGGGGCTTGAATTCCACCATGTGGCTCGGGAAAACAATCAGGTGGCGGACATCCTCGCCTGCATCGGCGCTAAGCGCGACCCTGTCCCACCTAACATCTTTTTGGGAAGGTTGTTTAAACCATCCGTGGTATGGGAAGGGGACACCGGTAACAATAGCCCGAACCCGGCCGCAACACTAGATACCGAACAATCTGACACAATCGGAGGCTCTGCCATCGAAATAACACCTTCAGACCACGTGATAATGGTCGTCATTGCCCCGTGGACAGAACCATTCCTGGCCTACCTAACTAGGCAGGAACTACCCGAGGACCAAAATGAGGCACGCTACATAGTGCGGCGGTCCAAAGCCTACAAGGTCCACGAGGGAGAGCTCTATAAGAAAAGCACTACCGGAGTCCTTCAAAGGTGCATCTCCGAAGAGGAAGGGCGGAAGCTTTTGGCGGGAATACATGCTGGACTAGGCGGCCACCACGCTGCAGCCAGGGCCCTTGTAAGCAAGGCTTTCCGTATAGGTTTCTATTGGCCAACGGCCCGAGCAGACACAAAGGATTTAGTCCAACATTGTGTCGGTTGCCAGCTTTTTGCAAACCAAAGCCATATGCCGCCTACCGCTCTCCAAAAAATCCCCATCACTTGGCCGTTTGCGGTCTGGGGGCTTGATATGGTCGGACCCCTCAAAGGGGGAACCCATAAGAAAAAAATACTTGCTGGTCATGGTGGATAAATTCACCAAATGGATAGAAGCCAAACCCGTTAAAACGGCTGAATCCGGACCGGTGATAGACTTCATATCTGGGGTCGTACACCGTTATGGTATCCCCCATAGCATCATCACTGACAACAGCATGAACTTTACAGCCGATGAGGTAAAACTCTGGTGCAGCAACATGGGCATTAAGCTCGATTGCGCTTCTGTCTATCACCCGCAAACTAACGGTCAAGTCGAGCGAGCAAATGGTCTTATTATGAGCGGCATCAAACCCAGATTAGTGCGGTCCTTAAAGGAATCTAACACGCACTGGGTAGAGGAGCTCGACTCCGTGCTATGGGGGCTGCGGACCACGCCGAATCGCACTACCGGATACACACCGTTTTTATGGTGTACGGGGCAGAGGCAGTTCTGCCCTGTGACATAATTCATGAATCACCTCGAGTGCGCATGTACGAAGAAAAAGAGGCCAAGCTTGATCGGTAGGACAGCTTGGACGCCCTGGAGGAGGAGCGAGACGTGGCAAAAGCCCGTTCCGCATTCTATCAGCAAGAAGCTCGAAGGTATCAAAGCAGAGAAGTACGGGCCAAAACCTATAATGTTGGCGAACTAGTTCTACGCCTGCTGGAGAAGAAAAAGAACAAGCTCAAGCCCAAATGGGAAGGTCCCTTCATTATTGACCAGGTTCTGACCGGTGGAGCGTACCTTCTGCGAGATGCATCGGACAATCGACTCGAGCCAAATCCATGGAATGCGGCCAGACTCCAAAGATTCTACGCCTAGCATCGGACTATATGTTCGTCTCCTTAACCCCTGCCAAATTTTTTGCGTATACGATTATCTGTCTTTTCTCTCCTTCTTCCTTCTTTTTTTAAGAAAAGACTTAAAAGGCTAACTTGTGTCTTGACTACAAAATCTTGACGCGTTAACCACGCTCATCATACCTGGGGGCTTCTTACACAGAAGCTTAGTATAATTATTCTTCTGGGCTTTATGCCCCACACACATGTGTTATTCTTCCGCATGTACCCTTTTTTCGCCATTATATGCATCGATATGACTTAAGTTTTGGCCAAGCTGGGTTGCCTGGCTCTTGTGTTTATGCCCTATGTTCCCGTTTATTCGGCTAGGGCATAAGGGGAGCACCTCTGCGATTGTTACTGCCAGGTCAGCCGGATGTGTGCCTCAGACTGGGTGAAGCCGAAAGCTAGCATTCTTAAGGGAATATTCGGTCGGTGAACAAAAGATGACTTCAATTTGATACATGCCCCCAGATGTTTATAAGCATGCGAAAGAAGATGTTTCTTACTATCCATGTAATATAACATAGCTAGTTGGGTACTTATCTATTCAAGCACTTACGACCCCTACGCCTGGTTTCCACGCGTACCCCGGTTTTTTCGTAACCGAGCGGGTATTCGGAAACACTCCTGGTCCAGAGGTCGAAGCGAAAAGGTCCTCCATGACAAATGATTTACAATCCGGCTAGGGACAATATATGTCACTTGAAGTACACAGTCACTTAGACTGACTTCTTCCTATATACCATCCAACATGCTGTCTAGCCTACAATCCTGTTGGGAATATTTTGCTTCTAATTCTACTTGGTCATACACCGAACTGACGGGGATCTCTTTCCCATCGAGCCCCACAGGTCCGACCTCGGCCATGTGGTTTGGGTCAGCTTTGGTATATCGTGTCTTCACCATGGCCCAGGCTTTCCTTGCACCTTGTCGGCAGGCGGATATCTTCCATAATCAGAAGCGATGCCGCGCTCCCTTGAGATTCTCGACAAGCTCCCCCCATGCCTCCCGGCTGGGAGGAGGATGGCCACAAGGCCCGGGCAATACCCTGCATCACCTGCCGAACTTGTTCATGCAGTTGGGAGAGCTCTGGTAGAAGATCACCCACAGATCCGGGCATCTCCTTCGCGGGACGACCCGTCACCATACCTGCAGACATAACTCTGTTAGCCAGCTTCCTCGCTGAACTCTTTCATAAAGTTCGTTCAAGCACTTACTAAAAATTCCGCGTCGGAGCCGCTTATTCTCCTTCACGGAGTCCTGAAGCCGGGCTCGAACATCCTTCATTTCCACGCTCAGCTGGATATTGGCGTCTTGGAGAATGATTTTCTCCTGCCTAACTTTCATAAGCACACGCTCGCCAGCCTTCAGCTGCCATTTGGCATGTTGCTCAGCCGGACTCACTCCGGGATTATCTGCACCATCTATTATTAGATTTTCACACATCCTACCTGGTACGTGACATTCTTTGCACTACAAGCAAGTCTTACCCGACGGGGCCTTCTCGGACTCCTCCGCCACGGTACCTGCGGCCTGAAGCTAGGCGCTACATTCGTCCAGCTCTCGAGACAACTGGGCATTCTTCTCCGTAAGAGCCTATGCGAACAATGATATACATAAGAATTAGGTTTTTTACCCGTATATCCTTTACATACTGGTCCGTAGCTCGGGCATGACCGTTCTGGGCAGCTCGGATGTACGCGTCTCCCGAGTTGAAGGCATCAAACCCCTCCTAGGAGAAACAAGCGTCACGAAGCACGGCCCGGCGACGCCTGTGATTCATGGCGCTCTCCACTTCAGAATTTGTAGCGGATAGCCTATCCGCATCCTCTGTAGGAGGAACAATCAGCGTAGGCCCCATGTGAGCATCCGCCTGTTTGACCGGCTCGGGAGCCTGACTGGTGGAGGCGTGGCCAACAACCTCTCCGGATATAGTTTGGCGAGTGTTTTTTCTACTAAGAAACATGGGCGTTATTATACTCTCAAAAGGACGACTACCACGGAGCGGGGTGCTCTTTCGTACCTCTGCGACGGTGTGTCAGTCCTGACCGCCTTCCTTTTCAGCCTACCCAGCTTCGGTACCCCTTGTGGGCGAGTCACTGCGGGTTCGGCGTGGCGTCCCGAGAGCCTTCCCTGTAAAGCACCATATGTGTGAGGTAGGTGAAGTGCGGAAAAAGGGATCCTTCTTGGAAGTTAGGACTCCGATTTTACTTACATGCGATGCAGGGAGCAGTCCAGGATAATCGGCTATGATGGCCACCATGACACCGTGCAGCTTAATTGATGGAAATTTCTGTCAATAAGCTCCACAAATGTGTCCGGATCTTCTTTGAGTTCGGGCGCGAGGGCCCGGTCCGGGTCCTATGGTTGTGGAGGCGGGCTGTGGACCTCCCTTACAGCTTTTCACAGTTCCTGCTATTAAATGGCAAGGTAAATACTCATGACGAAGAATGCGGGAAGGTTGGGAGTAAAAAGTAGCAGCTCACCCAGCTTGGAGGGTTGTACATGGAGAATCCATCCCGTGGCTTGATGCGGAGGAACTCCTCTTCTCCTTTGAACAAATCGGACATAATCTTTGCCAGAGCAGTGGCTGAGTCCGGTCCCTTACGACCACAACAGGTGGCGTCATCTTCTCTGTTGAAGTGCCACATGGGTTGCCCCCGATATTGAAGTGGCTGCAACCCCCGCATTATGCATATGGACATAACCTCAGTTATTGTCAATCCTGATTTGGCCAGGGCCTCTATCCAGCCCATCAGGTATAGGACTTCTCCGTTATCTTCCTCCTGAGGGTTCCGTGGGCGCCAGCTGAGGCGTTTCTTCAAAGGGGCATTGTCGAATTCGGGAAGACCCCTCCGAATGGGATCTGGAAGGGGGACGTCCTCCATGTAAAACCACTCCGAAGGCCAGTCTTCGAACGTCTTCTTCGGGGTACCGTACAGGTATCTGGTCCCGGCGATGCGCCATATTTCGGCTCCGCCCACTTGATATATTGACCCCTTCTGTGTACGGGGCACAAGGCAGACTAGCTTCTTCCATAGCTCGAAATGAGCTTCGCAACCCAGAAACAGCTCAGAGAGGGCAACATAACTAGCGATGTGTAATATGGAAGCGGGGTTGAAGTTATGCAACTGAAGGCCGTAAAACTCCAGGAGCCCGCGGATGAAAGGATGGATTGGAAATTCAAGTCCCCTCAATAAATAAGGGACAAGGCATACCCGCCCCCCTTGGAAGGATTTGGGAAGCTCTCTACTTGCTCCCCGCCATTATAGGTGGCGAGCCCGGCTAGAACGGGGATCATATACGCTGGAAGGAGAAATCTCTAGGTCTGTAACTCTACTAATTGACTGTGCGGGATGGAACACTTTCCCCAATCACCGGGCTTGGGCTAGGGGAGCGAGAGGAGGAGCTGCGATGACCAGACATGTTGGAATGGATTTTTCCGGGCGCGCTCCGATGGATACTCGCCGTGGGAGGATGGTGTGAGATGGATCTAAGAATCCCCGTCTCTATAATAGATAGTTTACTCACATGGCTAGGGTGGCAAATGTAAAAATGTCCTGTCTTCTCGCATTCACTCGACACATGGAAGATCGCCGTTATTAGGCGAGGAAGCCAAGAAGTGCAACATTTATTCGGAGCCGGACACTACTCAGCATGTATTTAGAATTTGGAGGGGAACCCGTCTTGCAATGCCGAAGACAATCTGCACGCCGGACTCATCGTCATTGAAGCCTGGTTCGGGGGCTACTGAGGCAGTCCTGTATTAGGGGGTATCCGGGCAGCCGGACTATATCCTTCGGTCGGACTGTTGGACTATGAAGATAGAAGATTGAAGACTTCGTCCCGTGTCCGGATGGGACTCTCCTTGGCGTGGAAAGCAAGCTTGGCAATATGGATATGTAGATCTCCTTCCTTGTAACCGACTCTATGTAACCCTAGCCCCCTCCGGTGTCTATATAAACCGGAGGGCTTAGTCCGTAGGACAACAACAATCATACCATAGGCTAGCCTCTAGGGTTTAGCCACTACGATCTCGTGGTAGATCAACTCTTGTAATACTCATATCATCAAGATAAATCAAGCAGGAAGTAAGGTGTCAGATTTCGGGTTCCGGCAGACCCTTAAGGTTTGAACTCTGGGGTGCGCGCGGAGATCTCTCCCCTACCGATCTACGCCCGATCTCCTCGCGTGATCTAAGATGGAAACGATGAACAACACAAGGGACACGAGGTTTATACTGGTTCAGGCCACCGTTGTGGTGTAATACCCTACTCCAGTGTGTGGTGTGGTGGATTGCCTCAGGGGCTGATGATGAACAGTACAACGGAAGAACAGCCTCGCGAGGGGTGTTCTTGAGCTGGTGCGAGGTGCTCTACTTGGTCTGGGTTGTTCCAGATTCGATCCTCCCCGTCTACTCTATGGTGGCTAGCTCTACTTATAGAGGCCCTGGGCCTCTCCCCAAATAATGAGCGGGAAGGGCGCCAACAATTGGCCATTTTGAAGGGGAACATCTAGTACAAGTTTCCTGACCAAAGGTGGTCTTCGGCTGCCAAAAGCGGTGGTGATGACGCCGTCTTGGGATCCACGGTGGCCTCCGTTCTGCCGTTCTACTGGTCTTGGTCTCGTTGCACCGGAATGGAAACATTTGCCTGATGCCTTGGCCTGTGCTTGCCCCCTTTGCACCGAAAGGGAAACAAGGACAATGCGCAGGCCGGCGCCCGCCTAGTGCCCGTCTGGTCTTGATCGTCATGGTTTGCGTCACGGGCTCCTCGCGAGGTACCCCTGCCTTGATCTCTCTTCCTCCTCGCGAGCCTGCCTAATGTGGCTGCTTCAGAGGAAGCTTCTTGTCGTCCGCCCCGTGAGGCTCGGCCCCTCGCGAGGGTCTTGAGCTCGAGCTGATGAAGATGGGCCGCGCTGGGCCCCCACTTGAGCCACGCCGCAGGCCGCAGGCAGGCAAGTCTGGGGACCCCCATTCCCAGAATGCCGACAGTAGCCCCCGGGCCCAAGGCGCACGTGGGCTTGGCCTAGCAGAGAAGCGAACGGGCAAGCGCAAAGCGCCGCGGGCCCCAAAAGCCGGCGGCCTTGGCGCCGCGTGGCGATTGATTGGACGTGGGCGACTGTGCTTCCCACGACGCCTCGGCAACTGCTCGACTTGACAAGTCCCTGTATGCAGAGAAACCGGTCATGATTACCTGCGATCGTGGTGCTCGGCGGTTGGCCTTCTCCGGCTATAAGTACGGGGCCGCGTGAGCCGCTTCAGTCCATTCCTTCCTGCTACTCCTTTTCTTCTTCTCTGCCACTCGCCGTTCCCATGGCTCCGAAGAGGTTCTCGGTCGCGGAGAAGGGGAAGGCCCGCTAGGCAGAGCCTGACTACCCCCCGACCAAGCGCGGCCGAGGCCGCCCTCGCAAGCATTCCACGGTTCCCGTAGGGGCCTCCCGCGGCCATGGAGGCGGCTCCCTGCACGGTGGTGAGCGCCCGGTTGTCGATGGGGGGCGTACCGTGGCTGCGCGGCCCCCTAGGCCGCGCTTTCGCTCTGCGGAGGTGCTGTCGGAGTTCGTCGTGTGGTCGGCGGACCCAACCAGCACCCGGTTCCAGCTCCCCCGCTTCTTCGTAGGTGAACTGCCGGGCAGCGCCCGGTGCGGCCTCTGGCTCCAAGCAGACGGCTGCTGCAGCAGGGCCTCCTGGGCTTCTGTGGAGGTCTCCATTTCTGGGAATGGGACCCTGACCCACGGCTGGCAAACGTTTTCCCGCGCGCGCGGCCTACACTGGCGGTGCACCCTGCACTTCAAGTTCGACGGCGACGCCACCCTCTACGTGAGGGTGTTCGGGGAGGACGGTCGCTGTCGGTGTCAAAACCGGCGGATCTCGGGTAGGGGGTCCCGAACTGTGCGTCAAGGTCGGATGGTAACAGGAGACAAGGGACACTTTATTTTACCCAGGTTCGGGCCCTCTTGATGGAGGTAAAACCCTACTCCTGCTAGATTAATATTGATGATATGGGTAGTACAAGAGTAGATCTACCACGAGATCAAGGAGGCTAAACCCTAGAAGCTAGCCTATGGTATGATTGTGTATGATGATGGTTGTCCTACGGACTACAACCCTCCGGTTTATATAGACAACGGATAGGGTTAGGGTTACACAGAGTCGGTTACAATGGTAGGAGATCTTGAATATAAGCACGCCTAGCTTGCCTTCCATGCCAAGGAAAGATCCTTACGGACACGGGACGAAGTCTTCAATCTTGTATCTTCATAGTCCTGGAGTCCGGCTGAAGGTATAGTCCGGCTATCCGAACGCCCCCTAATCTAGGACTCCCTCGGTAGCCCCTGAACCAGGCTTCAATGACGACGAGTCCGGCGCGCAGATTGCCTTCGGCATTGCAAGGCGGGTTCCTCCTCCAAGTTCTTCAAGAAGATTGTAAACACCAAAAATAGTGTCCGGCTCTGCAAAATAAGTTTCCACATATTTCCCTCAGCGTGTTTAGCAAGGCGATTTCCTTGGCACGTCTTGTCAAAGCAGAGATCGTGTGCCCCTTTTAACGGGATTCTCATCAATACGGACGTGGGTAACCCAACCGCACCATTTACCACGGCGCTTGGGAGGCACATGAGTTTTATTGGGTAGGTGGGGATGCCTAACCGCACCCGCTTGTATAAAGGGATAAGGATTCACCTTTTTACCTACGCCTTCTTCCTCCTTTGACAATCCATCTCTCGCGCACTCAAGCTCCAGCGCCCAAGTCCGCTCTTCCTTCCTCAACCTTCTCCAACAATGTCCGGAGCGGGAGGCAAGTGGATGGCCTCCTCCGTTACGGAGGCCCAAGTAAAAAAGCTAAGGAAAGCCGGATACATGTCCAAGGACATCCCGCATCGGCTTCCTGAGAAGGGGCAGCTTCTTCCTACCCCAGGGCCCCATGAGAGGGTAGTTTTTCTCCCCCACTTCCTCCACGGACTGGGCTTTCCACTTCACCCATTTGTCCGGGGGCTCATGTTCTACTACAGCCTGGATTTCCATGATCTGGCCCCGAACTTCGTCCTCAACATCTCGGCGTTTATCGTCGTGTGTGAGGCCTTTCTCCGCGCCCGCCCCCACTTCGGCCTCTGGATCAAGACCTTCAACGTCAAGCCCAAGGTGGTGTCCGGCACCCAGGCGGAGTGTGGAGGAGCTATGGCCGGCAAGATGGCCAACGTCCTCTGGTTCGAGGGCTCCTTTGTGGAGTCCCTAAAGGGGTGGCAGGTCGGGTGGTTTTACATCACCGAGCCACGCGATCCGAAATGGGTCGCGGCCCCCGAGTTCAGATCCGGACCCCCCACGCGGCTCATGTCCTGGAAAGAGACGGGCCTGTCGTGGGGTAACGAGAAAGAGGTGACTGGACTGCAAACGTGCATCCACTCCCTGGTGAACGAGCCAGTCCGACTGATCAATATGATCTAGGTTATGCTCGTCCGCCGGATCCTCCCGTGCCAACAACGGGATTTTACTTTGTGGGAATTCGACCCGGCACAGCACCAAACCCTCAGTAGGCTCTTTGACACGACGTATGAAGACGTCTGGAAGGTGCTAACCAAAGGCGCCGAGTCCCCCACATCCGCTTCCGAGGACCGCGGATACAGCTCGCTGCGTCACGCCAGTGAGGTAAGCTATCCATACCTCTGAAAGGTTTGTTAAGCTCTTCTTCATGGATTAACTCCATGCGGGATCTATACTCCCTTTACCTTGATGGATCTATACTCCCTTTACCTTAATTGGCCTCTACACCTGGTATGACGCCTTTAAAGGTCGTCCTTGTGGGCTTGATCCTTGATGGATCTATGCCCATTTTCCGCACTGTATCTTGGTACAGCAGGTTCAGGCTACTGCCCCCGTCCATGAGGACTCTTGTGAGATGAAATCCGTCAATGATTGGGTCAAGAACCAATGCGGCAAAACCGCCGTGACGGATGCTAGTGGGGTGGTCCCTTCGATCAAAAGTGATCGGGCAGGAGGACCATGGGTTGAACTTTGGGGCGACTGGCTCCATTGCGTATACGTCCCGTAGCGCATGCTTCCGCTCCCTCTTGGGAATGTGGGTCGCGTATATCATGTTCACCGTCCGCACTTGTGGGGGAAACCCCTTCTGTCCATTGTTGTTCGGCGGCCTGGGCTCCTCCTCATCGTCGCTATGCAGCCCCTTGTTTTTGTGTTCGGCTCTTAACTTGCCTGCCTGCTTGAACACCCAACAATCCCTGTTGGTGTGATTGCCTGGCCTTTCGGGGGTGCCATGAATCTGGCACGAGCGGTCGAGTATCCGGCCAAACTGGACGGGCCCTGGGTATTCTTTTTAAATGGCTTTTTTCCGCTCACCGGATTTATAGCCTCTGAATCTGGCGTTTACTGCCGTATCCTCATTGCTGTCGCTGCTAACGCGGCGCTTTTGCTTGTTTCGACGTGTCCTGCCACTTTTGTCCTTGGTATCCGAATTACCAGGGTTCTTTGATAAGTTGTTGCTGCGAGCTAGCCAGCTATCTTTGCCCGCGCAAAAGCGGGTCATGAGTGTCGTGAGGGCTGCCATAGATTTCGGCTTTTCCTGTCCCAGGTGCCGGGCAAGCCATTCGTCGCGAATGTTATGTTTGAAGGCTGCTAGGGCCTCTGCGTCCGGACAATCGACTATCTGATTTTTCTTTGTTAGGTACCGTGTCCAGAATTGCCTGGCCGATTCTTCTGGCTGCTGAATTATGTGGCTTAGGTCGTCGGCGTCCGGTGGCCGCACATAGGTCCCCTAGAAGTTGTCGAGGAATGCGGCTTCCAGGTCTTCCCAAGAGCCGATTGAGTCCGCTGGTAGGCTGTTAAGCCAGTGCCGGGCTGGTCCTTTGAGCTTGAGGGGGAGATATTTGATGGCGTGTGGATCGTCGCCACATGCCATGTGGATGTGAAGGAGATAATCCTCAATCCATACTGCCAGATCTGTCGTACCATCGTACGACTCGATGTTGACGGGTTTGAAACCCTCTGGGATTTTATGATCCATTACTTCATCTGTGAAGCATAGTGGGCGTGCGGCGCCCCTGTACTGGGCTATGTCACGACGCTGCTCGGAAGAGCTATGCCTGTTGTGTTCGGCCCAGCCGGATTTATTATGTCCGAAGTGAAGATCATCATCACGTGTCGTCGGGCATCTGCGCGATCCATAGATTGATCTTGTTTGCCTTGCTTTATCCTCCAGTACGTCTCGCAGGTCTGGCTCATTTTCCCGTGCCTTAGTTGAGCGGCACCGGGGCATGGCTTGTTTAGAGGTTCGACAGGCCTCTCTGTCGCGGCCGCGAGGTGGCCGGTCTGCCATGTCATGCATTGGTAATGTAGGTGCTTCCCCCTCTGATTGGGGTAGCGGCCTACGCTTAGGATAATTTTTGGAGGGGCGCTCGAGTTCATACTCTTCGGCCGCAAGGACTTCAGTCCATCTGTCAGCTAGCAAATCTTGATCAGCTCTAAGTTGTTGCTGCTTTTTCTTTAGGCTATTCGCTGTGGCTAGAAGCCTGCGTTTGAAACGCTCTTGTTCGGCGGGGTCTGATGGTATGACGAATTCGTCGACGTCGAGGCTTGCCTCGTCTTAGGAGGGAGGCATGTAGTTATCACCCTCAACCTGAGGGCTGGCTTCTCCAACTTCCTGCGCCGAATCTTGCTGGATTTGGTGTTCTTCGGCGCTATCCGGGGTAGTATTGTCTCCCGTGCCGGAATCACCGTTTCTGCTATGGCGGGATTTTGAGTGGCGCCGTTGACGCCGACGCTTTGGCTGTTTTTTCGAGGTGTCATCCTCCGCTGTTCCATCGCCATCTCCATCCTTTGGAGCATCCACCATATATATGTCATATGACGAGGTGGCGGTCCAGCGCCCTACAGGTGCTGGTTCTTGTTCGTCTCCTCCTCCGTCGTCCATACCGTCGAAGTCTTCGGAGCCGAAGTCAAGTATGTCGGTTAAATCATCGACAGTGGCTATTAAGTGGGTGGTGGGTGGGCTTTGAATTTCTTCGTCATCCGAATCCCAACCTCGCAGACCATAGTCCGGCCTGGCCTCTCCTGATAGAGAGAGAGAGAGACTTGAGAGAATTCAGGATATCACCGAAAGGTGAGTGCTGAAAGATGTCCGCGGCGGTGAACTCCATTATAGGCGCCCAATTGGATTCGATCGGCAGGGGCACGGGAGGCCCGGAATTCGGAGAAGAATCCGACTCCTTGGAGTCATGGGCCGTGCGGAGTGCGGGGCTGGCGTTCGGCTCGATCGCCTTCAAGATCGCAGCCCCCGAGGTGACGTCCAACCGTTCAGCCTCAAAGAACGCAGCGGGCTCCGAGTCGAGGATCGCGGCCGGTGCGTGTGCGGCCTCCAGGGCACTATTCGGAGGCAGAGCTATATCATGCCCCTCGAGGAAGTGCGGCGCGCTTGGCTGTGGCTCGAACTCGTCAAAGATCAAGTCTCCGCGGATATCTGCCGTGTAGTTTAAGCTTCCAAACCTGACTTGATGGCCAGGGGCGTAGCTTTCAATCTGCTCCAGACGACCAAGCGAGTTGGCCCGCAGAGCGAAGCCGCCGAACACGAAGATTTGTCCGGGGAGGAAAGTCTGACTCTGGACCTCATCGTTGTTGATGATCAAAGGAGCCATCGGGCCTAAAAGCGACGACACAGAGGAACTCTCAATGAAAGCACCAATGTCGGTGTCAAAACCGGCGGATCTCGTGTAGGGGGTCCCAAACTGTGCGTCAAGGTCGGATGGTAACAGGAGACAAGGGACAATTTATTTTACCCAGGTTCGGGCCCTCTCGATGGAGGTAAAACCCTACTCCTGCTAGATTTATATTGATGATATGGGTAGTACAAGAGTAGATCTACCACGAGATCAAGGATGCTAAACCCTAGAAGCTAGCCTATGGTATGATTGTGTATGATGATGGTTGTCCTACGAATTACAACCCTCCGGTTTATATAGACACCGGATAGGGTTAGGGTTACATAGAGTCGGTTACAATGGTAGGAGATCTTGAATATCCGCACGCCTAGCTTGCCTTCCACGCCAAGGAAAGATCCTTCCAGACACGGGACGAAGTCTTCAATCTTGTATCTTCATAGTCCTGGAGTCCGGCTGAAGGTATAGTCCGGCTATCTGAACACCCCCTAATCCAGGACTCCCTCAGTCGCCGTGCTGGGTGCTGCCCCGAAGACGACGACCGCGGCCGCCCGCTCAGCCCCGGTGCTGACCAGGACGAGGACGGCGACAAGCATATAGGCGGCGGTACTCGGGGCTTGCTAAGCTCCGGCGACTCCCTCTCGGGCAGCAGCTCCTCCAGCGGTGGCCGTGACCAGCCCCCGCGCCGTCGTGCCCGCCTGGGTGAAGGTAGCGGGTCAGCCCGCCGTCACGCCCCGGTGAAGCGGGAGGAGGGATCTGCTTAAGCCCCAGAAGCAGCTCGAACCTTCGCCGTTGGTTGGTGCAGGACGAACCATGCCCATTTTGTTTTTCTTCGTTTCCTGCGCAGAAATAGGAAGTAGTATTGGGCCCCGCGGGGGCGTGTTAGAATTGCTGCTGTTAACCATCGCGTTGCTTTCGTTGTTTCTGCGCTGTGTTTCCGCGCCGTGCACCCATGTACGGGAATTATTTTAGCTTGGTGAGGCTCGACGCGGTCCTCGCCTCCCGAGGCCGTGGCCTCGTCATGCGCTTCGTGCCCTGCAAGGGTTAGTAGGAGGGGTAATTTTCAGTCTTGGTTGTGGGGGCGATCAGCCCAGGTCCTGCGCTCGTGTTGCGATGCCCGTGGGGCACGGACTGGGAGGGGTGCTCCCGCAGAGGACTCGGATAGGGAAGCTCCAAATGATTAGGGCAGAAAAACACTCGCGAGGGCGCCCGCGAACCTCCCCCGTGAGACTTGTGCAAGAGAAAAACGAGGCAAGCGAGTGAAAAAGATAGAGAATCACAAGCCAAGAACGCCAACAACTCCAATAAAACTTCAAACGGGAATAGACAAGCCAACTGCAGAAAGCAAATGGAAAAGCCGCGTCCGACACCTATTCTAGTCTTCGACGTCTTCTCACCAGCGCGGAGCTAAGTGCTACCACTGGGCGTGGGCGGGAGCCCCCGAGGCCCGAGGGCGGCGCTCCGGAGACTCCGGGGCGTGTACAGCCCCACTCATTATTACGTGAGAGTGTCACGGGTGGCGAGCTTCACAGGCATTGGCCTTCTTCACAGGCACCGGGCCTTTTCTGAAACGCAGCTGCTTCACAGGCGTTTGCCTTCTTCATAGGCTCCGGGCCTTTCCCAAAACACGGCAGCTTCACAGGCGTTTGCCTTCTTCACAGGCTCTGGGCCTTTCCCAAAACACGACAGCTTCACAGGTGTTTGCCTTCTTCACAGGCTCCGTGCCTTTCCCAAAACACGGCAGCTTCACAGGCGTTTGCCTTCTTCACAGGCTCCGGGCCTTTCCTATGCGCTAGGCCTCGCTCGGGGATAGAACCTCCGGAGATGTTGAATGTTCCACGCGTTCTGGATGGGTACCCCCTCCATGGTCTCTAAGTGTGCGGAGCCAGGCCTGGAGACATGAACAACCTTGAATGGGCCCTCCCACATGGGAGAGAGCTTGTGCAGCCCCTCCCTAGAGAGAACCCGTCTGAGCACGAGATCCCCTACCTCAAGAGTTCTGGGCGGATGTTGTGGCAGTGGTATCGTCGCAGCGCCTGTTGATACCTTTCCACTCGCAGTGCGGCTTCTCGACGGTGTTCCTCCCCTAGCACGAGATCCGTCCCCCACATGGCGTCCTGCTGCGTCTCGTCGAACGCCAGGACCCGTGCGGAGCGACGCCTGACCTCGTGAGGGAGAACAGCCTCTGCCCCGTAGACGAGGAAGAACGGGGTCTCGCCAGTCGGCTTGGTCGCAGTTGTGCGAATCGACCATAGCACGGACTGGAGCTCGTCGTACCAGCCCCTGCCACAGGCCTCCAACTTCTTCTTGAAGGTCCTGGCTTTGAGGCCCCTCAGGACCTCAGCATTGGATCGCTCGGCTTGGTCGTTGCTCCGGGGTGCGCTACCGAAGCGTAGCATATCTGCGTTCCAAGGTTAGCACATTACGTTTTGAAGAGATTACTGGTGAACTGCGAACCATTGTCGGTGATGATGCGGTTGGGCACCCCAAATCGGCTCACGAGGCCCTTGATGAACTTGACCGCAGAGCCTGCCGGGATAGTGCGGACGGCTTCCACCTCAGCCCACTTAGTGAACTTGTCCACAGCGACATAGAGGTAGCGATAGCCCCCTAGCGCCCGAGGAACGGGCCCAGAATGTCCAGCCCCCAAACTGCGAACGGCCAGGAGAGGGGTATAGTCTGAAGACCCCCCGCAGGCTGATGGATCTGCTTAGCATGAAACTGGCAGGCCTCGCAAGCCTTCACCAGCTCGACGGCGTCGTTGAGCGCTGTGGGCCAGTAGAATCCACTACGGAATGCCTTGCCGGCGAGGGTCCGTGATGACGAGTGGTGCCTGCAGTCTCCACCGTGTATGTCCGCCAGCAGCTCCTTCCCTTGCTCTCAGGAGATGCAGCGGAGGGACATGTCACTTGGTCGCTTCCTGTAGAGCTCTCCATCCCTGATGCAATAAGTTGTGGCCTGTCGCGCCACACCCTCCGCCTCCTCCTTGTTCTCCGGTAGAGTCCCTTGCATCAGGTAGTCCTTGAGCTCCGGGATCCAGCACCCTTCCTGAGGTTCCATCGCCAGGAGCAGGCATGCCCCCGAGGCCGGGCCGCAGACCGGGGCTCCTGAGGCAGGTGGCTAGGGGAGCTCCTCCCTTGGTTGCGCCGTGCTTGACAGTGACGGCACCGCTAAGGGTTTGAAGAGTCGCTCCTCGAAGACGCCAGGCTCCTGAGGCAGCCGCCTAGATGCCCTCCTGGCAATGTTATCAACCTCCTGATTGGTGCCGCGGGGCACATGCTGCAACTCCAGCCCCCAGAACTGTTTCTCCATCTTGCGAACCTCAGCGAGGTAGGATTCCATGTGTTCGTCCTTTGGCTCGTATATCTTGTTGGAGAAGTTGACGAGGAGCTGCGAATCGCCCTTGATGATAAGGCACTTCACCCCTAAGGCAATTGCGGCCTTCAAGCCTGCTATTAGGCCTTCGTACTCCGCTATGTTGTTGGAGACCTTTTCTCCGTGGTGGAAGCAGAGTTGTGCGGTGTAGTAGAGTTTGTCCTAGGTAGGGGATACGAGCACTGCGCCGGCTCCCGCACCATGTCCGGAGAATGCTCCATCGAAGTACATGACCTAGCCGTCCGGTGCTTCACTCCCCGGGGAAAGTGATCGGTCTTCACCTGCTTCGAGACCCGGCGCTTCCACCCATTCTGCCACGAAATCCGCAAGTGCGGCTCCCTTGATGACCCTGGTCGTATGGAATTCTAGCTGAAATGCCTGTAGTTCAATGTTCCATTCAGCAACCCTCCCAGCTGAGTTGGGGCTCCTGAGTACTCTTTCAAAGGGATACGCTGAGACGACTTTGATAGGATGGCCTTGGAAGTAGTACCGCAGCTTGCGTGAGGCCACTAGTAGCGCGAGGAGGAGTTTTTGTGGCATTGGGTACCGCGCCCTTGCATCCCTTAGCACCATGCTGACGAAGTACACGGGGTGCTCAACGAGGTTGAGGGTGCCGGGGCAGCCTGCGTCTCCCGGAGGCTGAGGCGTCTCCTAAGATGGCAGAGCCCCCAGCGCTCGGTCGCTCGGAGCGGCCTCTCCTGCTCCAGGCATGTTCTCCTACCGCGGCGGTTCCCTTTCGGTTGTGGTTGCGGTCTTCGTGAGGCCCTCTTGGCTTTGCTTCACTTCTGCCTGGGTGGTCGCTGCAGCCTTGGTCTGGCGCTCCTCCCTGACGGCCACCAGGGCAGCCTAGCAGAGTACGGGGTGCCACAAGGTAGAGCACAAGGGGCTCCCGAGGGCGTGGAGCTACCATCACTGGTGGGTTGGTAAGGTACCTCTTGAGGTCTTGGAATGCCTTGTCGGCCTCTTCAGTCCATTCAAAAGGGTCATTCTTCTCCATCAGCTTGAAGAAGGGCAGCGCTCGTTCCCCCAGCTTGGACATGAAGCGCCCTAGCGCGGTCACACGCCCGGTGAGCTTCTGCATCTCTCTGAGGGTCCTCGGCGGGCTCATGTCTTCGACTGCCTTGACCTTCTCCGGGTTGGCCTTGATGCCCCTGTGGGACACGAGGAAGCCCAGGAGCTTGCCCGAGGGGACCCCGAACACACACTTCTTCGGGTTGAGCCGTAGGTCCACTTTGTTGAGGCTCGCAAAGGTTTCCTCCAGGTCCTGTATCAGGGTTTTTGCCTCCCGAGACTTCACCACAATGTCAACGACGTAAGCTTTAGTGTTCCTCCCGAGCTGCCGGCCCAAGGCGATGTGTATCAGTCGCTGGAAGGTTGTGCCCGCGTTGCGCAACCCAAATGGCATGCACGCGTAGCAGTACACCCCACACGAGGTCAGGAAAGCTGTCTTTTCCACGTCCTCCACCGCCATCTTGATCTGGTGATAGCCCGAGAAGGCATCTAGGAAGCAGAGCAGGTCGCACTCTGCGGTGGAGTCGACTATCTGGTCAATGCGGGGGAGCGGAAATGGATCCTGTGGGCAAGCCTTGTTGAGGTTGGTGAAGTCGACGCACATGCGCTCCTTTCCCCTTTTTTGGCACAACGATCGGATTAGCCAGCCAATCTGGGTAGCGGACCTCGCGAATGGCTCCTGCCGCTTCTAGCTTCCGGGTCTCTTGAACGATGAAGGCTTGTTTTTTTGTGGATTGCTGCCTCGCCTTCTGCTTCACCGGACGCACGTTGGGGCACACATTGAGGTGATGTTCGATTACATCCCTCGGGACTCCTGCTAACTGATCAGGTTCCCACGCGAACACCTTCTTGTTCGCACGCAGAAACTTCACCTGGGCCTTCTCTTGCTCGGGCTCGAGGTTGGCCCCTATGGTGAAGGTGATGACAGTGGACCCGTCCTCATTGACCGGTACCTGTTTGGTTTCCGCCTTGTCTTGGGTGAATAGTTGCTTCCTTTTAGCTGGCGCAGCCCCCTTGGGCTCAAGGGCATCGATGTTAGTGGGCTACGCCACTGCGGCTGCCCTGAAAGCAAGCTGGAGCACCTGCAGCGCATCTCTTGTGTCCCTTGACACGGTAAGGATGCCGCTACTCCCGGGCATCTTCAAGAGGTTGTACGCCGGGTGAGTCGCTGCCATGAACCGAGCCAAGGCCGGATAGCCGAGGATAGCGTTGTAGGGGAGGCTGATGGGGGCGATGTCGAAGTCGATCAGCTCAGTGCAGAAGTTGTCGTAGGTGCCGAAGGTCACCGAGAGGCGGATCTGCCCCAAGGAGGCGGTGGAACCAACTCCGATGCCCGAGAAGGGCCTGCTGGGTTGGAACCGCTCCAGCGGCACGTGGAGGAGGCTGAAGGCCTCCACCAAGAGCATGTTGAGGCCAGCACCACCGTCGATGAGGGTCCTGGTGATGACCACTTGGCAGATGGTGGGGGTGCACTGCATCGGGAGCGCGCCTGAACTGATGGGGTTGAAGGGGTGATCATCTGAGTCGAAGGTCAGATCGGCCTCGGGCGCCACCCAGCCTGGGGGCACTCCTCGGCGCTCGGAGGCGGAGTTGATCCGGCGGGTGAACGGCTTGATATGATGGCTCCAGGGCGGTGCCTGGGAGCCACCCAGGAGGGCCGCGATGACGGGTGGCGCTGGTGCAGCATAACGGGCGAGGAAGAGGCCGCGCAGCTCCTCCCAAGAGGTCACAAAAGCAGCCGGCAGGTGTAGGAGCCACATGCGCGGGACGCCAGTGAGGGCCATGGGTAACCAGTTAGCCATCACCTGGTCATCTCCCCCGGACTTGAAGACGGCCTCTTCATATGCCAGCAGGAAAACCAGCGGATCCGCCGCGCCATTGTAACGCGGCGGCATCTCAGGCTTGAACTTGCGCGGCCACTGCACCTGTTGCAAGGTGGGGGCCAAGGCTCGGAGTGCCCAAGCCCCAGCGCCGACATTGGCTGGCGGAGCGGGTGGCACGCCGTCCGCCATGAGGGCAAAATGCGGTGTTGGTGGAGAGCGGGTCGTCGAGAGGGAAAACTCCGGTGCACCCCTACCTGGTGCGCCAAATGTCGGATTTCGGGTTCCGGCAGACCCTTAAGGTTCGAACTCTGGGGTGCGCGCGGAGATCTCTCCCCTACCGATCTACGCCCGATCTCCTCGCGTGATCTAAGATGGAAACGATGAACAACACAAGGGACACGAGGGTTATACTGGTTCGGGCCACCGTTGTGGTGTAATACCCTACTCCAGTGTGTGGTGTGGTGGATTGCCTCAAGGGCTGATGATGAACAGTACAACGGAAGAACAGCCTCGCGAGGGGTGTTCTTGAGCTGGTGCGAGGTGCTCTACTTGGTCTGGGTTGTTCCAGATTCGATCCTCCCCGTCTACTCTGTGGTGGCTAGCTCTACTTATAGAGGCCCTAAGCCTCTCCCCAAATAATGAGCGGGAAGGGCGCCAACAATTAGCCATTTTGAAGGGGAACATCTAGTACAAGTTTCCTGACCAAAGGTGGTCTTCGGCTGCCAAAAGCGCTGGTGATGACGCCGTCTTGGGATCCACGGCGACCTCCATTTTGCCGTTCTGCTGGTCTTGGTCTCGTTGCACCAGAATGGTAACCTTTGCCCGATGCCTTGGCCTGTGCTTGCCCCCTTTGCACCGAAAGGGAAACAAGGACACTGCGCAAGCCGGCGCCCGCCTGGCGCCCTCTGGTCTCGATCGTCAGGGCTTGCGTCACTGGCTCCTTGCGAGGTACCCCTGCCTTTTGATCTCTCCGCCTCCTCGCGAGCCTGCCGGATGAGGCTGCATCAGAGGAAGCTTCTTGTCGTCTGCCCCGCGAGGCTCGGCCCCTCGCGAGGGTCTTGAGCTCGAGCTGATGAAGATGGGCCGCGCTGGGCCCCCACTTGAGCCACGCCACAGGCCGCAGGCAGGCAAGTCTGGGGACCCCCGTTCCCAGAACACCGACATAAGGTATTACCTCCATTGAGAGGGCCTGAACCTGGGTAAACATCGTGTCCCCTGCCTCCTGTTACCATCCGCCTTAGACGCACAGTTCGGGACCCCCTACCTGAGATTCGCCAGTTCTGACACCGACACAAATCAAAGCACATGCGGAAGCTTGACATGTCTGAGTACAAACATCTATAAATGAAAAAGGCTAAGAAGCCTGACTATCTGCCAGATCCTGCCGAGGGCACAAGATCGTAGCTGAGGTATCAAGCTAAACGCCGGAGTCCACACGGAACTACTAGCGAGACTGAAGTCTCTCTGCAAAAACATAATTTAATCAAAGGTGAGTACAAATGTACCCAGCAAGACTTACATCAGAACTAACTACATATGCATCATTATCAACAAAGGGATGGTGGAGTTTAATTGGAGCAAGCCAGCTTTAACTCAATGGCTAACCTGAAGTACTACCGCAAGTAACTCTTTTGAGGTGGCACACACGAGTCCACATATTCACCATTTCAATACACCACTATGGATCCGCTCCCGTCTCCCTATGAGAACGCCATCCATAGCACTCACGCTTATCTTGCGCATTTTAGAGTATCCACTTTCACTTGTCTATGAACTGTTATAGGAAACCCAGAAGTCCTTTACCGCGGACACGACTAGTCGAATAGATGATGTTAACCCTGCAGGGGTGTACTTCTTCACACTTGCTCTCCCCACTTACCGCCATGTACACATCATGTATCTCGGCAACCTTCAAGTGGAAGCCTGGCGAGGGTGTCGGCCACGGCATACCTAAACACTCAAGTCTCTAGTCCAGGTTTATCGCCTATTCAGGTTCCATCCGCAGGGAGTCTGGCCGAAGTTTCCACATACGGCCCCGAACGATGTGAGCAGGTTTCCTGAGACACCAAACGGGAGCCCGGTACACTGTGCCACGTGATTACCGCATCACAGCCCACCCTGCGGGTCAGGGCTGCACACGGCCTCCAGCATACTACAAACACCAGAAACTACTTGCAACTCCTGGACAGAGGACAAGGATGGTTAAGAAGCCGAGAGAGTTAATTAAGGATCCCAATGTGTGGTAGTAGCTGTCCATGGATCACAAACACAGAACTTATTTCCCGAGGACGGTTTCAATGAGACAACCCACCATGTACTCCTACATGGCCTCTCACCGCTACCTTTACCAAATCATGTTCACACACTTAGCTCACACGCATTAGGACATGTTCATCACCATTCCAATTCATTCCCGATGAATCAGACCTGACTCAACTCTAAGCAGTAGCAGGCATGACAAACAAGCATGAATGAGTAGGCACATAAGGGCTCAAACAACTTCTACTCATGCTAGTGGGTTTCATCTGTTTACTATGGCATTGACAGGTCATGCAGAGGAAAGGGGTTCAACTACCGCAGCATGTAACAGTTGAATCGTTGTTGTCCTAATGAAGTAAAAGAGAGCAAGAGCGAGAGAGTGGAATTGTATCGGAATGAACAAGGGGGTTTTGCTTGCCTGACAGAGTGGTAGTGGGATTCTGCCCGTTAGTCGGATATTCGTGGGTATCCTCGGAGGCAGAACCTACCACGAAAGACACATCGGAACACAATCATCACATTGCAATATGCAACAATATGATGCATGCTATGACATGGCAATATGGGTGTGTTTTGGGCTAATGCAAGCTAGAACAGATTGAAATGAGTCCATTTGAACCAAAGATTCAAATGCAAACCCATTTTATGAAGTCATAAAGGTGCATTAACTTGTTTCACTTGAACAGCCAGGTTAACATGTTCTGACATGCATGAAACCATTACAGATGGAAAGATTGGATTTTTATGATCAAATTTCATATATAAATCTTTGCATTTGGAGTTACAGATTAATTTCTATGAATTTTTGAAGTTTGCAACATTTGCTAGAATTTCCTATATAAGAATAAATCCAGTAAATACTTTATTGCCACAGCAGTGCGTCAGGGTGACGTCAGCAGTCAATGGGGACGGTCTAGGTCAAACCTGACCAGTGGGTCCCGCGTGTCAGTGTCATTAGACTAACTAATTTTAGTTAGTCCTAATCCTAGGTTAATTAGCAGGGCGGGGCCCGCATGTCAGTGGCTCATCTAATTAGCTAAGTTAATGAACACTAACTAAACCTAACACTAATTAAATAGGCGCTTGGGCCCATACGTCAGGGGAGGTCAAACCCCTGGTCAACGGGGTCAAACCCGCCGATGACTCGACGCCGGCGAGGCAAGACGCGGCGGAGGTGCTCGGAATTGCTCCTCCGGAGACCAAATCAACGGCGGAGCCCATCTACGAGTAGCTGGAGCTCGCGCGCATTGAGTGGTGGCAGTGGGAGGTGCTGGGGTGGCCGGAAACAATGGCGGCGACCACTTGGGTGGTGGCTGGAGTTCGGTTGAGCTCAGGGTCGAGGCTACAACAGCCGTGGCAATGCGGGGTTGGCACCTACGGCTTCTACGCGGTACGGTGAGGACGTGGGTGTCCTCGGTTGGGCGCTACGGTGACTGTGGCCACGACGGCGAGGGGCTCAGGCGGCGGCGCGTTTCGGTCGTCGACGAAGCGGCGGCTATGGCGAGGAAAAGAGCACGGGAGAGAGGGGAAAAGAGGCAGGGGCTCACGGTGAGGTCGATGGGCAGGTCAGCTTGCTCAGGGGAGGCCGGACGGCGACATGGCGTTGCCGGCGATCTCGGTGCAGAGGCGGCAAGGTCGAGCTCGATGGCGAGGCTCCACTGCTTCCAGCGATGCGTGGCTCGTCGAGGACGAAGAGGAGGTCGTAGCGGAGCTTCTGGTCACAACAGCGAGGCGAGAGGAGCACGGTGGGCACGGCTATGGCGAGCGGCGGCAACGAACCCGTTCGGGTGTGCGTGGGTGAGAGAGCCAGAGAAGAGGGAGAGTGAGCGAGGCGGTCAGCGGGATCGGGATGGCACGCGGAAGTCATCCACGCGTCCAGGGGCTCGTCGGCAAGCACGAGGTGGCCGCGCGTGTGTCGGCGTGCGGTGAGCACGCGCCCTCCTGTCCTCTGGCAAGAGGTGGGAGACGATTGGCAGATGGGCCTGGTGGGCTGCTACAGTGCCAGGCCGGCCAGGTAAGCGCCATGTATTCTCTCTCTCTCTCTCTCTCTCTCTCTCTCTCTCTCTGTTAATGTTTTTCTATTTTTCTGTAACTTCTGGGCTTTATTAAAAATACCAGAACATTTCCAAAAATCCTGAAAATAATTGTCGGCTCTGTTTGGAATATTCCCAACAGCCTCACTTAAGTTCAAAATTAATTGAGCATTTAAAATATTATATAGCATTTAAATGCCTAATTGCAAATAGCATATGATTTAATTCAGCGAACTTATGTGTCCTAGAAAAATGTGCACCATTTTTGTCAGGGGTTCTAGACCAGGGCAAAGATGATGAACATTTTAGAAGGGCATTTCAGTTTCATTGAAAAAGATTTCGGTAAAACCTAGTTGGATTAAGACGGGTGCTGGGGGTTTCTGTCATCCCCATTTCAACTTTCTGAGTAAAGTAGACATGATGCATACACTCTAATGCATATACTGACTAGGGTTGTGACATAAAGTAAAGCAATTACATGGCGATTGCATTTCATACAATAAAGCGACAACCATATGGCTCCTGCCAGTTGCCGATAACTCCGTTACAAAAACATGATCTTCTCATACAATAAAATTTAGCATCATGTCTTGACCATATCACATCACAACATGCCCTGCAAAAACAAGTCAGACGTCCTCTACTTTGTTGTTGCATGTTTTACGTGGCTGCTATGGGCTGAGCAAGAACCATTCTTACCTACGCATCAAAACCACGACGATATTTCGTCAACTATGTGTTGTTTTAACCTTCAACAAGGACCAGACGTAGCCACACTCGATTCAACTAAAGTTGGAGAAACTAACACCCGCCAGCCACCTGTGTGTGAAGCACGTCGGTAGAACCAGTCTCGCGTAAGCGTACATGTAATGTTGGCACGGGCCGCTTCATCCAACAATACCGCTGAATCAAAGTATGACATGCTGGTAAGAAGTATGACTAGTATCGCCCACAACTCACTTGTGTTCTAATCATGCATATAACATCTACGCATAAACCTGGCTCGGATGCCACTGTTGGGGAATGTAGTAATTTCAAAAAAATTCCTACGCACAAGCAAGATCATAGTGATGCATAGCAACGAGAGGAGAGAGTGTTGTCCACGTACCCTCGTAGACCGAAAGTGGAAGCGTTATGACAACGTGGTTGATGTAGTCATACTTCTTCATGATCGACCGATCCTAGTACCGAACGTACGACACCTCCGCGATCTGCAGACGTTCATCTCGGTGACGTGCCACGAACTCATGATCCAGTAGAGCTTCGAGGGAGAGCTTCGCCAGAACGATGGTGTGATGATGGTGATGATAAAGCTACCGGCGCAGGGCTTCGCCTAAGCACTACGACGATATGACTGAGGTGGATTATGGTGGAGGGGGGCACCGCACACGGCTAAGAGATCAATGATCAACTTGTGTGCCTATGGGGTGACCCCTCCCCTTTATATAAAGGAGTGGAGGAGGGGGAGGGCCGGCCCTCTACTATGGCGCGCCCTGGGAGTCCTACTCCCACTGGGAGTAGGATTCCACCCTTTCAAAGTAGTAGGAGTAGGAGAGAAGGAAGAGGACGAGAGAAGAGAAGGAAGGAGGGGGCGCCGCCCCTCCCCTTAGTCCAGTTCGGACTAGGCCTTGGGGGGCGCGCGGCCTGCCCTAGGCAGCCCCTCTCTCTCCCCCTAAAGCCCAATAAGGCCCATATACTCCCCGGAGAATTCCCGTAACTCTTCGGTACTCCGATAAATACCTGATCCACTCAGAACATTTCTGATGTGCGAATATAGCCTTCCAATATATCAATCTTTACGTCTCGAACATTTCGAGACTCCTCGTCATGTCCCTGATCTCATACAGGACTCCGAACAACCTCCGGTACATCAAAACACATAAACTCATAATACCGATCCTCACCGAATGTTAAGCGTGCGGACCCTACGGGTTCGAGAACTGTGTAGACATGACCGAGACACGTCTCCGGTCAATAACCAACAACGGAACCTGGATACTCATATTGGCTCCTACATATTCTACGAAGATCTTTATCGGTCAAACCGCATAACAACATACGTTGTTCCCTTTGTCATCGGTATGTTACTTGCCCGAGATTAGATCGTCGGTATCTCAATACCTAGTTCAATCTCGTTACCGGCAAGTCTCTTTACTCGTTCCGTAATGCATCATCCCGCAACTAACTCATTAGTTACATTGCTTGCAAGGCTTATAGTGATGTGCATTACCGAGAGGGCCCAGAGATACCTCTCCGACAATCGGAGTGACAAATCCTAATCTTGATCTATGCCAACTCAACAAGTACCATCGGAGACACCTGTAGAGCACCTTTATAATCACCCAGTTACGTTGTGACGTTTGGTAGCACACAAAGTGTTCCTCCGGTATTCGGGAGTTGCATAATCTCATTTTCATAGGAACATGTATAAGTCATGAAGAAAGCAATAGCAATACACTAAACGATCAAATGCTAAGCTAACGGAATGGGTCAAGTCAATCACGTCATTCTCTAATGATCCCGTTAATCAAATGACAACTCATGTCTATGGCTAGGAAACTTAACCATCTTTGATTCAACGAGCTAGTCAAGTAGAGGCATACTACTGACACTCTGTTTATCTATGTGTACACACATATACTAAGTTTCCGGTTAATACAGTTCTATCATGAATAATAAACATTTATCATGATATAAGGAAATATAAATAACAACTTTATTATTGCCTATAGGGCATATTGCCTTCACCTTCCAGTCCTCTTTGGTTCGCAGGCTGTACGGGCGCTTTGGCAGAACTTTTTGATGGAAAGAAGACGGACTGACACCCCGGCCCCGGCAGGCCAAGGTTGCCGGGGATAGCACATTCAGGTAAGTCTTTTTCCCCAGCTACGTACTTCCGTATGAAACTTAAACATATGAAACTTCGCTCTATCTCATGCCACCGTGCTCCCTCTTCCCTGTGCCGAAAATCCTTTTTTGGTCCGGGATTTGGTTGTGGTTGCGGTGGAAAGGGGATGGGCGAAAGGCCTAATCCTACTCTGCCCCTGCCTCCGCCAAGCGCATGAGCGTAGTCGTGGTATACAGCGGGAGGACGGCAGGGCCGGTTGCCGAGGGGATTTGTCTACTTAAAAGAAATGCCAAGGACCCGTTCCTTGGTGTGAGCCTCGCTCGTGCACAAAAGAACCCTGCAACCCCCCTTTTTCTTCATTAATAAGTTGATTTAACAAGTACAATTCATACCGAATGTAAGCATAAGCTAAGGGCTACAATGTTCAAATTCAACAAATGCCCGCAGGCTTAAGATCTAAAGAAAGATAAGATGCCCGTAATACCTTTCTTTTCCCTCTCCTCATGAAGTGGACCAAGATAGTTGGAGGGCAAAAGGGGTGCCTAGGCGAGGTACACACGGCAGAGGGCACCAAGAGAACGCCCCGACAGCCGTCCAGAAGAAGGCTGGTCATGACGGTGCCGGGAGAGAAGCCGAAAGATGAGGAAGCGGGCCGGCAATATGCGATGAAGGTGTCGAAGCCATCGTACTCCAACTTGACGGCCCGCCACCCGCCTTCTTCGTCTTATCTAGCCTTCCAATGCCGGCCGCTAGAAGCGGCGACCCCGAGAAGTTCAAGGAGCGGGCTTGAGAGGCCACCGCCAAGAAGCACCCCTCGGCAAATCTCTTTGCCAGGGAGAAGACCAGGTGAAGATGGTGGTGCTTCCGATGTCACCTAGGGACGGGACGCCCCACGTCTAGTCGGGCCCATCCCTGTCGTCCTCCCCACTAGTCTCATCCTCGTTGCTATAGCCCGCGGAGGAGCTTTCATTTCAGTCGAGCTCTCCGCGCAGCACCCTAGCCGGATTCTCGAGCGCCTAAAAACCATGACGGATAGCAGGTCAACCTCCACTAATTTGAAGTGGAGGACGTGCCCCTTCATCAGGCAGTGGGCGCGTGTGAAGGTTTTCTAGCCACGATGAAGAAGCATTACATGAGGGACAGGGAACTTTACGTTCACGCACATGTCGCCATTGCAACATCCCTTCATGCGAAGCCTCAACATCAGTGGTTGGTCGACCTCCAGCACCCTTACGAACGCCTCGAGAAGACGGAGGCGGCTACGCAGCGGTTCGTGCAGCTGCAGGATAAACTCTAGCGCCATATCTCCGACATGGCTGCTCGACGAAGCGGGAAGAGATGGTAGTGGAGACGGTGGCGCCGCAGGTGCCCCCCTTCCACGTCCACCTCGCCGACCGCGGCCCCGTCCAGCACCTTCGCCTTGGGCATCTGGCTCTTCCTTCACCGCCGCGGCTCTTTAGCGAGAGGAAGGTCTAGTCGCCTCCGCAGAAGGACGGCCGCGACCGCGCCCCCTTGGCATGCTGGTGGATGAAGAACAAGGAAGAAGAAGACGCGAGAAGATGCCCCCTTCTCCTCCCAATCCCTTTTTATAGCCAGGCAGGGGCTGGGGGCTGGCTCTACACCTCCTCGGAAGAGTCCTTTCAAATTCGACAGACTAAAGCCATTGGCAACGAGCGAGGCCGACGGTCGCCCTCCCCGCGCCAATCAAAGGCACATGGGTATCTGCCATGGCACGCCCTCCCATATCCCGCGCGTCTACCACCTACCACGTGTCATGGATGCGGCGTACGTCGCAAAAAAGGCAGGCGTAGTGGGAAGCGTGGAACATCAATTATCGTCCCGTGAATAAAGGCTGTTCACGGGCCACCGAAAGCGCAGTAGACGAGAAGATTACATCAATTACTCCATTCCACCTGTGCCGGCTCACTATTTGGGCCTAGCCCAACGACGCCTCGCATCCACGTATGGCCCAGGCATGGGGGCTCCTGTCAGTGTACTAAAGCTTGGGTTCTTTAGCAACCCATACTTGTGCACGGGCAGTCGTAGCCACCTCCGCAACAAGGCATGAAGAGGGCGAGCAGGGACAGATACAAGACTTAGAAAAACAGCCAAGTCAGAGAACAGAGGACGAGTTGGACCCCCGGCAAGATCCTTGCCGGGGCGGCTTGCGAGACGCCGGCAAGGTACTTGTCGGGACGACTTACAGAGCACCAACTAGAGCACCTCCCTTGTGGTTGGGAGCTCTGACACCATCGACAACGTTAAGACCAGAATCCAAGGGCGCGCTTAGTGGCGTGCGGATCTTTGTAAAGGCCAAAAGACGAGACGCCGGCTAAATCCCTGCCAAGGACGCCCACGAGGCCCCGGCAAGATCCTTGTCGAGGACGCCCATGAGGCCTCGGCAAGATCCTTCCCAGGGACATCGGCAAGACCGTGGCCAGACTCGGCTGCCCAGTCACCACTCCAGTGCGGGTGCTGACCTGCCAGCCTGGCAAGCACCTGCGTGGTGGCATGCAGATCTTCGTGAAGACCCTGCCACCTCTCTAGCGTAGCAGCTGGCCAGCTAACTTGGCACTGCATGCCCCGTCCGCATGGACACGTGTCGAGACGGGGCGGGGCAGCAACGGACAGGACGGGCTCTCTTCCCGTTCCCGATAAAGCTAGAGGGCATATAGCGGTGCATTTAATGCGATTGTCCTTGGATGACCGAGATAAGCATCTGCAATGTAGATACTTTACACCTCATGTATGCCACTGTGGTAGCCCCTTGGTCATATAAGGATTCGGCTTTTTGGACCTCTCGGCCCAACCTGCATGCGTAGCAATGAGCCGAAGCTCAAGAACACTGAACACACAATCAAGCAGGACTAGGGTTTTACACATCTCTGCGCCCCGAACCTGGGTAAAGACCTGTGGTGTATATCTGCTCTTTGCTTAGCCTCAGTTCCCTCCCAAACCGTAGAAGGGAACCCCGTGGTCTCATAGGTGTCGTTTCCCTGACACCCAGAAGATGATTTTTGTCCCATCATACTTGGTAGTCCTTTATTGAATACTGTTAATGCTAAGATAGACTGTGAGAAAGATATTGTTACTGTCGGTTCAGGGGATATGTCTCATGATTTTAATTTCTCTAAATTTCGTAGACAACCCCGTGATAAAGAATTGCCTAGTAAGGATGAAATTATTGGTCTTGCTTCTATTGTCGTGCCTCCTACCGATCCTTTAGAACAATATTTGCTAGACCATGAAAATGATATGTTTATGAATGAAAGAAAGGAATTAGATGAAATATTCTTTAATCAAGGGCCTGTTTTGAAACACAATTTGCCTGTTGAAATCCTTGGGGATCCTCCTCCACCCAAGGGTGATCCCGTGTTTGAGCTTAAATAATTGCCTGATACTTTGAAATATGCTTATCTTGATGAGAAGAAGATATATCCTGTTATTATTAGTGCTAACCTTTCAGAGCATGAAGAAAAGAAATTATTGAAAACTCTGAAGAAGCATCATGCCGTTATTGGATATACTCTTGATGATCTTAAGGGCATTAGTCCCACTCTATGTCAGCACAAAATTAAATTGGAGCCTGATGCTAAACCAGTTGTTGATCATCAACGACGGTTAAATCCTAAGATAAAAGAAGTGGTAAGGAATGAAATACTAAAACTTCGGGAGGCAAGTATAATTTATCCTATTGCTCATAGTAAATGGGTAAGTCCCGCTCACT
Source organism: Aegilops umbellulata (assembly GCA_032464435.1). NCBI lineage: Eukaryota > Viridiplantae > Streptophyta > Magnoliopsida > Poales > Poaceae > Aegilops > Aegilops umbellulata. The sequence continues at coordinate 359,047,036 of CP136060.1, forward strand.
GTATCCCTAAGAAGGAAGGTATTAATGTTGTTCCTAATGATAAGAATGAATTGATTCCACAAAGAATTGTTACAAGTTATAGAATGGTAATTGATTTTCATAAATTAAACAAAGCTACTAGAAAAGATCATTACCCACTGGTACGCGTCGGTGCTATACAAACGGTTTTTAACCCCTTTCCTCAACGGCGTTCGGAAACGTCCCCAAGTGAGTGTGGGCGATAGGGGGGGTCCTTCCCACACGACCCAGAAACCTTCGGGGATATGCCCTCCTGGCACACACGCTCGGCAAAAGGACGTCGTGTGCGACCGGCGAGTGCTCAAATACGGTAATACGTACAGTAGAGCTAAAAAATACAATTATACATGCAAAATTGTTTCCGGTCGTAAGTACATCCCACACAGTCAGTCCCCGCTAAACGTTTCCGTTCGTATGTACATCCCACACAGTCGCTCCAAGGAAAATGTTTCCGTTCACAGGTACATCACACACAATTTTCCCCGTTAAATCGTTTGTGATAGCATTGCCATTGCACACGATATTAACAATTTTATCATTTGCGTTATTGAGTGCATAAAACACGATGCGTAGAAGAAACTGTGTGCCAAAGGCTGTCCATCACACATAGTTTTTATGTGGTAAACGTTTGCGCAAGGTGGCCTAACGCAACAGTTTTCAAGATGTCATGTGTGCAGTGGATATTGATCGCACACGTAGTGGATCCTAGAAACGTTTCTGATCTCCACGTCTATCACAGATGTTTCGCTTTCGCAAACCATGGGCAGTGTAATCCCTAATTTAAAAATCACATGTTTTAAATTTAAAAGTAGGCAATCACTTATTTCATACCCAACCATGTTTATTACAAATATAGGTTCAACCACGAATGCATAATTCGATGCACAGGTACATATACTGAAGAACTACAGAAGCACCAAGTAAAGAATGATGAACCATAGTTGTACTAAAGACTGTAAAGAGAGAGGAGAAAGACATTCTGGTCGCTGGAGAAGGTGAAGCGGAATGCCCATATTGTGCCCTCCTCCATGCGTAATGCGTGCACGACTCCAGGCCAACCCCTTGTGATGGTTGCCCGACCATCCTTCACTGTCTTCATTACGACTTCTCGATGCTCATCATAGTCTGGATGAAATACTTTAACCTTCATTGCAGGTCCACCAATTATGTACTTTGTGGGGTAATCTTGAGTGAACTACTTCAGGAACCACTGCGAACGAAAAAGATTCAGACATTGGTGTGTAACAATTCATTATGGGCAGTAAAAAGAGAAGGCTACAGAGTTTGTAGTTACCATCCTACAGCTCACTGGTGTGTTCGATAGAGCATAAACAAATAATTTTGTTGCCACGATTCGTATATTTTTGCTAATAATCCTTATCAGTTTCCTCACTTGATGCTTGTTCATGAATATTTCATTGCCCCATACGCAAAAAAGGTCGATGCATGGATCCTTGCCAAGGGCATATGTACCTACAAGCAACAAGTCAATATTAGAAGCTAACAAGTGTACAGGCCTGGATCTATATGCACTACATTATGGAACGACGGAGGGAGTACAAGACGAGGGATGAAGCTAACCTCGTCGGAAAATGGTGGCCACTCCCGTTGTTGTCCTGCATAAGTAGTGGAAAGGCATGATAAGTACAACAACCTTAACATCAAACAAATATAGAAAAGGTAAACAATATCATCTCGAAATGATAGCTTGGATGTGTTGGTTTCAACATGCTGTTAAAGCAGATATAAAATGGAAGGCAATGTTACCGACATCAGGCTTAACAACCATCAAATATTGCAATTCAAACTGGTATTGTTGAAAATGAATAGAACATAGGTAATGCTTAAACATCACACTGGATAAATGTGTAAAACTGAAATAAAGGGCATGTGTTAACTACACCAGGAATAACTAGAACCAAATATAGCCGTTCAAACTGGTATGAAGTAGTCGAGCGGCACAGTTCTGACTTGCACATAATGAACAACACATTGTGAATGACTGAAATAAACAAGGCATAAATGACCAGTATAACAACCAAATATAGCCATTGAATTAAAACTGGACAGAGTCTCACTGAAACCAACCTAACAAGCAAATACAGATAAACAGGGCATATGCTTGAAAACTGGACAAATGCTCACTACAACCAACCTAACAAGCATATACAGATAAACAAGGCATCTGCTTGATAACCGGACAAATGCTAAAAAAGTACCTAACAACAAAATACAGATAAACAATGCATCTGCTTGATAACTGGACAAATGCTCACTGCAACCAAACTAAGAACCAAATACATATAAACAAGGCACCTGCTCGATAACTGAAAAAATGCTCACTCCAACCAACCTAACAACCAAATACAGATAAACAAGGCATCTACTCACTATAAACAACCAAATATATCCATTCGGTGAACTGAAGTGGACAATTCATACTTAAACATCACATAGCCCTATTGAACAATACATGTTTGCATAACTGAAATAATTAAACACAGTACAGTTAAAGCACCGCACGACAAATGCTACTACAACAAAGGGTACGGGTTGGCAAGCTGGAAAAGGTAAGATTTGCTGATAAGATGTTGCCTCACATTTCATAGACGGGATCCTTCGAGTTGGAAGAGCACAGAGCCATGGTGCGTTCTCCGATGTCACAGATGGGTTGTTTGACCTTGGAAGAACCTTTGTGGGTGCCCTCCTCGTGGCCGTAGTCGTGGTCAATGAGATCTGACTTGGCAATTGAGAATCCCAAGCCGACGCCGTAGAATGTGTCCTTCAGAAATGACAAAATGGGCTCGATGGCATATAAAGATTGCAAATCCTTGACCGCTTGGCGGAGGAGATTAGCGGCAGGGCCATTGAAGAGATCGACGGTGGTTGAACTAGAGGGGTTGGGGATGAACCACTTAACCTGTGACATGGCCCGCGTGAAGCCCTCGTTGTGGACGAGATTGATGTCGTAGCCAGCTTTCTCGAGATACAGTAAGACGCTAGCCTGCTGACATGAAGCCTTCGGTATGGCAACGTAGTCAACGTCTTCGTCGGCTTCCGCGGAGACGTGTTGCTTTGGGATCGACAGGTCGAGGCAAATGGCGGCCACCTCGCCAACGTCTGCCGGAGAGGCCATGATAAACCTCTTCTTGGCCGAACACTCGTCGGGCTCCCCAGGATACGTGTTCGAGCTTAGGCTGCGCCATTCTGGAGCAGGGCATGTGGATTTGGCGGGGAGGGACACTGCAGGCCTCATCTAAGAATTCAGGGGAGTGGGGCGACGGTATGGGCATCGTTGGGTAACCTAAACTTTATTATCTAAGCTAGGAGGAACGGGCAGACCGATAGTGGTTGGCGGCGATGCTGGCCGCGAGCTAGGGTTCGAGGGGGGAGGGGCGGGTGGGGGACTGTGGGGGGTGTTTGAGGATACGCCATGGCTACTGAAAATTTTAGTAATGGGGGTTGAGATGGTGGTGGACGAGGGAGGGCGACGGTTCAAATGCCTCGGCTACAACAATTTTACTATAAGGTCGGTGCTGGAGGAGTGTGGGCGACGGTTGAAGTATGGCGGATACTAAAATTTGGGTAAAGTAATTGATGTGGGGCGGGAGTGCCCAAGATCGCGTAGAGTCATATAACAATATGCGTGTATGATAATAAGGAAAAGTGGCGGAACCGCTGATTTTTGCAACGCTCAAGGACGGTAGTTTGTTTTTATATTTCTAGCTAGTTGGTCTATCGCACACGGTTCGTCCTAATTTCCAAATAAACTTACCCTCCTTTAGCTTGCACGGGTGATGATTTTACAATGCACTTGCATCGCACACGGTTAAGCCAGTACCTCCACCCTTGGCTCACGCTTGCACGGTCATTTTATAGCGCACTTGCATCACACATGATTGAGCCAGTACCTCCACCTTTGCTCGCGCTTGCGCAGGCGTGGTGATTCATAGAGCACTTGTATTGCACACGGTTAAGATATTATACATGTGTACGTTGAGCGTCATCAGAGTCTTTGCAGCAAAAAAAACGTTAGAGAGGGTCAGAAGACAGCCACACCAGCATGTGGCCCAAATATATATGAGTGAAAAGGGTGGTTTGTGATGTTCAAAATTTCAATGCACAACTTTGACCGCGCGGGCCCACGGTTGGGCATGTCGTCGAAGATCAATGAGAGGGGACAGAAATCAAGAACCACCTGGAAGTGGCCAAATATATGTAGAAATATTAGGGATGTTTGAAACTTTAAATACACAATGCATAACTTTGGTGGCACCTGCCTTGCAAACCCGAAAAGCGCCCTTGGATATATCTATAATGACATAATGTCGTACCTAGCTAGGATGCTTGGCCCACCACCTCCCACTTCGTGTCAGTGGGGCGGATGCACGTAATGATTGATACTTTGGTCATACATGCATGTCGCCCTGACCTACCATAAGACGGACCAATGAATCTATTCTTTGGTCAAATGACAACTATTGTTGTAGATAAGCCGCTTGGGCAAATAGATTGAACCATCATAAAAATCGCACAAGAGGGACCACAAAACCAACACCTCTTGCATGCGGCCCAAAATGATGTACGTTGGGAAGGGGTGATGTGTGTTTTCAATATAGGATAATGCACAATTTAGATGTGGTGCCTACCTCTCGATACAGACAGCAACCATGCAGGCAAGGTAGTTAAGGACGAGATATGCATGGTATGATGTAGGTCAAACCCAACAATCTGAGCATGTGGGAGGGAATCCTGACAACGCATGAGCTCGAGCTTTGGTTGAGCGACATGTGACGGTGACCGGCCCTAACACGAACTAGGAGGAATCCATTCATGGCCAACACATACCCCTCATTATCGGTCAAAGGGATGATATACACTCGGGGAGCCCACAGATATGCGTGTCGTCACAAAAAACGCACAAGGGAGACGTGGTCGATCAGAAGACCTCGTATACACTACATGCAGCCCAAAAATATGTATGGGTACGGTGCTGTGTGATGTGTTTAAATCCAGAATGCACAACTTCGATGGGCCACCAACTACATTACAAACCGAACACCGTACCCGACTCCAAGCCTGGTTCAATACGTACGATGTCGGTTTCCCAACTTCGAGGCGGCGAGGGGGCGGCTCGTCCCACGCATGTGCTCAAACTTTATTTGGTCTAGCATGGGACACATATATATCTATACCCCTATATAGTGTGTGAATACCTTTGAAAGTTGGTAGTTGGATGAAGCCAATCCAACGGTACTGAGATGGCAAATCCGAGCACTACTGGCTGCTGGATATCATCTACATTCCACCAGATTCTGCCACATGTACAATCTAGAAGACTCCATGGTTGAACTTAAGCATAATGCACAAACTTCAAAACACAAGCACTTCTCCTTTGTTCTAGAATCTTCCATATCTTAATTGCCCAAACTTTTTTTTTCTACATGAATTGTCACTTTTTGTTTTTACTATATGCTTTACAATGCATAATTTCATGAATCTTAAAATAGATTTTTATAGAACTAATTGATTTTGGATGAGATGAACTATAACAATTAAACGAACATCTACATGATGCATATATGACTCAAAGCTTACATGCCATAGTGTGGTATTTATTCATAATTTGGTTACCAAATCTCATGCGTGCAATGCACGTGTACCATACTAGTATCAATAGGAAACCATCATGGTCAATCCCTTCTCGTTGTTGGGTCAAAGGGATAGATTGTTTGCCCCTCTAATTGTTGGTAAAGGATAGTATATATACCTTGGGGAGCCCACAGATATGTGCCGAGTCTATAAGCCACACAAGGCAGACATGCTTGAGAAGAACACCCTTCCCCCTATACCCTGCATGCAACCTAAAAAAGGTTTATATAATCGCCATGACAGGTCAATCAATCATTCTTTAATTCTTTAGAGAAAAAAATAACCCATAAAACATAGTAGGTTTATATAATCGCCATGACAGGTCAAGTCAATCATTCTTTAATTTTTTAGAGCAAAAAATAACCCATAAAAACATAGTCTACAAATTATCAAAACAAGGATCCCAAGGTTTATATAATTGCCATGATAGGTCACTATAGAGATATAATATATCTCTATAATGACCGTGTCATGGCATTTAAATGAAGCGTGAGATATGCATCTTCCCACCGGGTCACCCATCCTTGGACTACTCCTGCCTGAGCACGCTTAACTTCTATGTTCTATTCGACTAGGCTAGCGGATGGGAAGCCGCCCCTTGCTGATAAGAATTGCCTCCTTGCCATTAAGGCGTTTCACGCTAGTCACCCTATGGGACCTACTCCCTCTTATCACCCACATTTGTAAATTTAGAAACTGTGTGGGATATTTACATGGCCGGTGTGTCGCCACTAGCCTTCAATGAGCACTGACACTGGTAGCGGGAAAACGATGGGAGAAGAGGCGGGAAACCGATGAGAGGAGTGGTGAGAAACGGTAGCCTGTTTAGAAAACCTAGTAGAGAAGGAAGCGTGAGCTAGCACGACGCATGTGCACAGTGCTTACCCATGTACTGCATGTGCTGTCAAAAGGGCTCAGGGTTGCCATTCGATCTGGGAGCATCCAACGGTGCACACGTACGATCCGTGGGGTTTGGGTTCTGGCCAATCAGAACGCATGACTCAGACAGCGCGCGCAGCAAGGGGGGCATCGTCCATGGTTTGGTAGGCACATGGCTTTCGTGAGTGAACCGTGTGCTATTTGAAAACATTTTGTGAGAAGAATCTCGATTTTAAAATCCCCGTAGATCCAAAACTCACTCGAAAATTGTGAAACCTGGCATGGTGTCACGACATGGCACATATATGTCGAGGAGGTTTTTCATCCATTTTGGCACAAGTTGTATTACAAGCCTCTTACAAACCGGAGCTTCTCTCAAAGAAGCCTTGTGGTTCCGATAGGGAAACGTGTCCCTCTTTGTGGGCGAAACATAATCACTGCCTCTTTTCACCTTGTAGTTTCTTCTACGAGCAACATGGAACGAGAGGATATCCGTGCTTTTTATACGCTAATTGAGTTTCCTAGGCATTTAATGTCCATAATTCAAATATGAACTTCAAATACATGCTCCAGTTCACCAAAATGGCTAGAAAATTTATACATGTGTCCTTGGGTGCATGTTTAGGTCCCATGCCAGGAGTGGGAACGAATTACAACCGTACCCATGTCCTGGCTCGTCCTCAAACAATTGGAATCTATGTTTTTAAATCCCTGTAAATTCTAAACTCAATAGAAAGTCATCAAAGGTGGCATGGTGTCACTTCATGGCACATATATGTCGTGGTAAAAACATTGTCCAATTTGGGCCAAGCTTTATTACAAACCTCTTACAAACCGGAGCTTCTCTCAAAGAAGCCTCGTGGTTCCGATAGGGAAACGTGTTCCCCTTGTGCGCGAAACGTAATCACTGCCTCTTTTCGCCTTGTATTTTCTTCTACGGGCAACATGGAACGACAGGTTATATCCGTGCTAAAATTTAAACTTATTCAGGGTTCGTTTGGCCTTTTTATACACTAATTGAGTTTCCTAGGCATTTAATATCCATAATTCAAATTTGAACTACAAATACATGCTCCAGTTCACCAAAATGGCTAGAAAAATTATACATGTGTCTTTGGGTGCATGTTTAGGTCCCATGCCAGTAATGGGAACGAATTACAACCGTACCGGTGTCCTGGCTCGTCCTCAAATATTTCAAATCTCGGTTTTTAAATCCCCATAAATCCAAAACTCACCAGAAAGTCATCAAAGGTGGCATGGTGTCACGTCATGGCACATATATGTCGTGGTAAAAACATTGCCAATTTGGGCCAAGCTTTATTACAAACCTCTTACAAACCAGAGCATGTCGCAAGAACCCTCGTGGTTTCGATAGGGAAACGTGTCCCCATGTGGGCCAAAAGATAATCGCTCCCTCTTCTAGCCTTGTATTTTCTTCTACACGCAACATGGAACAACGGGAGATTCGCGCTGAACTTTGAAATTATTTAGGGTTTATTTGACCTTTTTTATTCATTAATTGAGTTTTCTAGGCATTTAATGTCCATAATTCAAATCTGAACTACAAATACATGCTCCAGTGCACCAAAATGCTAGAAAAAACATACATGTTTCGTTGGGGTGCATGTTTAGGCCCCATGGAACGAATGGGAACGAATTCAACCATCTCGCCGTCCTGGCTTGGCTACAAACATTGAGAATCTCAGTTTTTAAATCTCTGTAAATCCAAAACTCACCAGGAAATTATGAAAATTGGCATGGTGTCACTACATGGTACATATAATTGTCCAATTTGGGTGAAGCTATATTACAAGCCTCTTACAAACCGGAGCCTGTCGCAACCCTCGTGGTTCCGGTAGGGAAACATGCCCCTCTTGTGGGCGAAACGATAATCACTGCCTCTTCTCGCCTTGAACTTTGTTTTCTACAGGCAACATAGAATAATAGGAGTGTCGTGTTGAAATTTGAAACTGTTCAGGGTTCGTTTGGGCATTGTATATATTACTAATTAAGTTTTCTACGCATTTAAAGTAGTGCATAATTCATATTTGAACTACAATCACATGCTCCAGTGAAGCAAAATGGGTGGGAAATCGTACATGTGTCATTGGGTGCATGTTTAGGTCTCGTTTAAGGAATGACAATGAATTACAAACTTGTCGTTGTCCTGAAACATTGATAATCTCGGTTTTTAAATCCCAGTAAATAAAAAACTCACCCAAAAAACATGAAACTTGGCATGGTTTCATGACATGGCACATATATGTCGTGGTAAAAAAAATCGTCCAGTTTGAGAAGAGGCGCACACATTAGTGGCCAACGAAGTCCTTTTTTGTGACGTCCGGATAATTAGACTACAGTAATTCCCTGCTAATGATGCAACGTCACCTCTGTCACTGTAGTTAATCTCGGGTTAGTTGAAAAAACCAATTCAAATTCAAAATTGAATTAAAGGCAAACAACAAAATTTTTGAAACTTAAAACTAAAATGTCCGGGTTGTGCCAAGTAATACAAAGTTAATTTTGGTGAAGAAACCCCACTTTTATAAAATGTTTTAATACTCTAAAATGTTTTAAAAAGTAGCAAAAACAATTAGTTGAATGCCTTTTACAATAAATAAAATATTAAACTATGTTAATTAGTTGCCCAAACTTATGGGCAGTAGCCTATTTATTAACACTAAAGTAGGGACTACTTTTATAGTTTATAAAACTAAGATAAAGTGAAACTAAAAATAAAACAATAATAGAAAGATTAAGAAAAACAAAATAAAAAACATAAAAAGAGAACACCCCCCTCCCCCGCCAGGCCACGACGCAGATGGCCTCGGAGCCAACCAGGCCGGCCCAGCTGGCGCCTACAACACCCCCTGGGGCGACCGAACCCTACCAGTCCCTCCCCACATCCCCCACGTACCCCACTCCCCCTCTCGGTCCACACCTCCCCTTCCCCGTTTCACTCCTCCCACGATCCCGATCTGGATCGGGACCCCGGCGCCCGTCGTCGCTGACCGCCGACGCCCGTCGCCTCACCGACCCAGAGGCGGCGCCCCGCCACCTCGACGTCATCGACCAGGGCCTCGCCGCCCCGTCCGCGACCGCGCCGTCGCCGAATCCCGCTGGACTGCCTCGTCCCCGTCACCCGCGCCGCCGCCTGGACCTCGCCGGAGCCTCCCCAACGGACCTAGTCATCTCCTCCCCGAGCTCCACTGCCCCGTCCCTACACTAACGGTGAGGCTCCCGGCCTCCTCTTCCCTTTGCCGTTGCGCTCGTCGTTGCCCGCGCCGACTGCCACTGCTCTGGCCCGCATGCGCTGCACCACACCTCCGCGCGCGCATGCGCCACGCCTAGCCACGCCCCGTGCGCTCCAGACGCGCCCCGACCCTGAGCCCACACCGTGTCACCGCCCGCCTCCGCTGTGTGCTCACACGCCGGCGGCCGCCCTCGCCCGGCTCCGTCGCCCCTGCCCCTCGTAGCCTCGCCTCCCCCTCCTTGCCGGCACTGTGCCCGTCGGCGCCCCTCTAGGTCCCGCGGCGCACGCACCCGCATACCCGTTGCGCCCTATGGGCCAATGACAATTGGGCCCCACGCCCAAAACAAAAAAAGGGATTAAAATAATAATAATAATAAAATTAATTTATTAATTAACTAAATTAATTAAATTAATTAATCATGTTTAGTTAACTAAGTAACTCTAATTAACCAGCTAATTAAATGTTAACAAATTGTTAGTCTTCAGCCTATGACATGTGGGACCCACCGTCAGTTTGACCCAGTCAACACCTCTGTTGACTGCTGACGTCGGCAAACACTATTCTGGATAATGTTGAATTAAAATAATTATATAAATGCTGAAAATCATTTAAATCTTTTAAAATTAATATAAAATAAACCGTAGCTCGGATGGAAAAACTTTGTACATGAAAGTTGCTCAGAACGACGAGACAAATCCGGGTGCGCGGCCCGTTCGTCCGCCCCACATCCCTAGCATAGCGAACATGCAACTTTCCCCCTCTGGTTCATCTATCCGAAAACGCGAAACACTGAGGATATTTTCCCGGATGTTTTCCCCCTTCACCGGTATCACCTCCTACTGCGTTAGGGCACTCCTAGCACCATTACTTGTCATGTCATGCATCGATATGCATATGTTTGCATTGTATTCATTGTTTCTCCCCCCTCTTCTCTCCGGTAGACTACGTGACTGATGCCGCTGCTGGTGCCCCGATGGACTACGTTGTTGACGACCCCTACTTGCCAGAGCAACCAGGCAAGCCCCCCCTTGATTACCAGATATCGCCTATTCCTTCTCTCTACTGCTTGCATTAGAGTAGTGTAACATGTTACTGCTTTCGGTTAATCCTAATTGCATGTCATTGTTGCCACAGTTGTTACCCTTACCTGCAATCCTAATTGCTTAGTATAGGATGCTAGTATTCCATGAGTGGCCGTACACTCTTGTCCGTCTGCCATGCTATACTATTGGGCCGTGATCACTTCGGGAGGTGATCACGGGCATATGCTATATACTTTATATTGTTACATTACTTATGATACCGTTCGGAGATGGGGGCTGAAGGGGCAGGTGGCTCCATCCCGGTACAGGTGGGCCTAGGTTCCTGACGGCCCCTGTCGGTGTCAAAATCGGCGGATCTCGGGTAGGGGGTCCCGAACTGTGCGTCTAGGCGGATGGTAACAGGAGACAAGGGACACGATGTTTTTACCCAGGTTCGGGCCCTCTCAATGGAGGTAAAACCCTACTCCTTCTTGATTAATATTGATGATATGGGTAGTACAAGAGTAGATCTACCACGAGAGCAGAGAGGCTAAACCCTAGAAGCTAGCCTATGGTATGATTGTTGTTCGTCCTATGGACTAAAACCCTCCAGTTTATATAGACACCGGAGAGGGCTAGGGTTACACAGAGTCGGTTACAATGGAAGGAGATCTACATATCCGTATTGCCAAGCTTGCCTTCCACGCCAAGGTGAGTCCCATCCGGACACAGGACAAAGTCTTCAATCTTGTATCTTCATAGTCCAAGAGTCCGGCCAAAGGTTATAGTCCGGCTGTCCGGACACCCCCTAATCCAAGACTCCCTCAGTAGCCCCTGAACCAGGCTTCAATGACGAAGAGTCCGGCGCGCAGATTGTCTTCGGCATTGCAAGGCGGGTTCCTCCTCTGAATACTTCATAGAAGATTTTGAACACAAGGATAGTGTCCTCTCTGCAAAATAAGTTCCACATACCACCGCAGAGAGAATAGTATTTACACAAATCTAATCTGCTAACATATTTTATAGCATGACATCACACCACAGCCAAGCCTTTATTCGAATCGTTTTTACTGTCCCACCTTAGCGTGTTTCGCGAGGCGGTTTCCTTGGCACGTCTTGTCGAAGCAGAGATCATGTCCCCTTATCCCGGGATTCTCATCAATACGGGCGCGGGTAACCCAACCGCGCCATTGATTACGGCGCTTGGGAGATAAGCGAGTTTTACCAGGCTGGTGGGGACGCATAGTTTCGTCCGCCCATATAAGGGGATAAGGATCCGCCTTTTCATCCATGCCTTCTTCCTCCTTTGCTCATCCATTTTCGCACACTCGAGCTCCAGCGCCCAAGTCCGCATTCTCTTCCTCAACCTTCTCCAACCATGTCCGGAGCGGGAGGCAAGTGGATGGTCTCCTCTGTGACATCAAAAAGCTAAGGGGAGCCGGATACCTGCCCGATGACATCGCGCACCGGCTCCCCGGTGAGGGGCAACTCATCCCCACCCCCAGGCCCCATGAGAGGGTGGTGTTCCTCACCCATTTCCTCCATGGACTGGGCTTCCCACTCCACCCATTCGTCCGGTGGCTAATGTTCTTCTACGGTCTGGACTTCCACGATCTTGCCCCGAACTTCATCCTCAACATATCGGTGTTTATCGTCGTGTGCGAGGCCTTCCTCCGCATCAAGCCCCACTTGGGCCTATGGCTAAAAACCTTCAACGTCGAGCCGAAGATAGTGGGTGGCCACCAGGCGGAGTGCGGAGGTGCCATGGTGAGAAAGATGCCCAACGTTATATGGCTCGAGGGCTCCTTTTTGGAGACCATAAAGGGGTGGCAATCGGGGTGGTTCTACATCACCGAGCCGCGTGACCCTGAATGGGCAGTGGCCCTCGAGTTCCGATCTGGCATCCCCACACGGCTCACCTCCTGGCAAGAGAAGAGCTTGTCCTGGGGTAATTCGGGAGAGGTGACCAGACTCCAAACCCGCGTCCAAAACCTGGTGGACAAGAAGGTCAAACACGTCAACGTATTCCAGGTCATGCTCATCCGCCGGATCCTCCCGTGCCAACAACGGGATTTCAGCTTGTGGGAGTTCGACCCGGCCCAACACCGAACTCTGAACGGGCTCTTCGACACAACGTACAAAGATGCCTGGAAGGTGCTATTCAAGGGCGCCGAGGCCCCCGCTTCCGCTACCGAAGATCGCGGATCCTGCGCGCGGCGTCAGGCCAGCGCGGTAAGCTGTTTTACCTCTTACATGATATTTGTCTTTCATAGTTTGACTCTAGGCGGGATCTAAACCCCCATGCCTTTGGCAGGACTGGCAGGAGAAGGCCGGACAGATCGACTGTCCGGCTCCTTTACCTGAAGGCCCAGCAGACGCCTGCTTGACGAAACTGCTAGTCCCAGCACCTTATGTGGTGCCGGAGAAGAAGGCCAAGAAGAAGGCCACAGGAACCCGGAAGAGTACCCGACGCCCGGTGGTGTCGGACTCATTGTCCGATGATTCCGAGGCGCACTCCGCCCCTAAAGAGGAGGAGGAGGAAAGAGAGGTTTCTTCCCCAGCAGGGGGAGAAAAGAAAAGGAAGGCCGCCCCAACGGGGGAGACCGGAGGGTCCAAGAAGGGGAGGACCCTTCCTCCGGTCTACTCCACCAACACCGCCGACAGCGAGGAGGAGTGGCCGCCCAGGGCCAAGCCCCTGGCGAAGTCGTAAGTATTCGGACACCAGAGTGACTCATAGTGTTCCTTTATCGTACAACTTTCCCTGACGCCGAATATAATTATGCAGTCCGCCCCGAGCCCGGGTCGACGCGTCGTCGAGCGGCTCCTTGAATTCGTCGGATGTGAATAGCCTTTCACTTACGGCCGCCTCCTCCCCTCACCCTGCGGACAATGCCGAGGTATTGTCCCAAGAGGTTCCAAATCGAGGGGAGGCAGTCTTGGGGGCGCCTCAAGGCGATGTCCCGGACTCCAGGCGCAAGGGGGGCAAGACCCGCAGGGGCTCCAAGTCTGGCCCTGGGCCGAACACTACACCGGAGCCTTCATCGGTCCCGGAGTCCAGCAGGTGGCCCCCCACTAAGAAGGGCAAGCCTACCACGCCGGTGGCCTCCGTCCAACCGGAGGCACCGGATAACTTGTTGGAGGTGCTTAACGATGTCTCCATCGACGAGGAGCACCGCACTATTATGAGTGCGGTGATCCAGAAGGTTCAGTCCACCAAGAGCGGGCTGACTGAAGCCTGTGCCATCCTGTTAACAGGTTTTGAGGTATGTAGAAAATATATAAAAATATTACCGCATAGACAGTAGCCCCTGATGCTCTGTTTGGCGTTCACAAGGAAAAGCCGAATAGAGGATCTAATAATATCCGTAGGAGTCTAACATAATTATGTTGATATGCGTATGCAGGCTTCGCTGCTGGCCTCTGCAGCACTAACTGCGGAGGTGGACACGCTGAAGCAGAACCTCGAGCGATCCGAGCAAGAGCTTGGCCTTGCCAAGAAGCAGCTCGAGGAGAGCCAAGGTACGCAATGCCTTGTGTAAGTATATAAAAGATGCAGTTGCAAAAAATGACAGGATCGTTATTGGTGTCTGGCGACCCTGAAGCAAGCGATTTCCGAGGCCGAAAAGAAGGCGGCCACGGAGCGTACTGAGCGGGAGAAGCATGATGCGCGAGTTGGCGAGGTACAGCAAGAGCTCCAGGCTCTCGTGAAAAAACACGAGAGTTTGGAGCTTGAATCAAAGACGCGAGAGTCCAAGCTTGCAACGGCCCTCGAAAGCGCCAAGTCTGCCAAGGCCGAAGCCCGGAAAGCCCTCCAGGAAGTTGAGGCGATGAAGAAGATAGCGGCGGGTAAGGTATTCTTTATGCAAAGGAAGCATCTGAAAGTGAATTACTTGTTACTTACCCGAGTTCGGAGCTCTCCAGGAGCATTCGCAGATTTGCTCCGCAGCGTGTCAGATGTCGTCGCCTTCTACCGGGCCGAGGAGGGGAGCTCGACGGAGAAGCTTTCTGGTCTCAGTATGTTGAGACCGGACACCCGGTGCCCTTGAGCGACCAGCTAAAGCAACTGGTTGAGCTCCATAAGGTGGCCGAACAGGCCATGAAGGGGCTCATAGTCCGGCTGTGGCCCGGAGAGGCCATGCCTGGGAGCTACTTCGGGCTGGTGAGGCGGCTGGTGGATGCCTGTCCACGGCTTGAAGTTATCAAGCGCTCCGTCTGCATCGAGGGTGCCCGTAGGGCACTTGCCCGTGGTAAAGTGCACTGGGCAATATGGATGTTGAGAAGCTTGTGAAGGACGGGCCACCGCCGGGCAAGGAGCATTGCCACCCCGAGATGTATTACGAGGGGGTCCTGAAGGGTGCCCGCCTTGTGGCGGATGAATGTTCCAAGGATGTAATATTTCATTGAACTTGTTTGTTTTATCCTGTGCGCTGAAAACTTGTTCATATGCGCTATGCAACGCTTGTTTTAATTTAAAATATTACCTTCTATGCGACCATTTATTAAATCTGAGAGATGGCGAGTCGTCGGCTTCTGCCCCCATGCCACTAGTGTTGGGGTATTCAGGGATAAACATGAGCACTCTTTTTCCCATTGTTGGGTCCTTCGAGGGAGGTGCTCAGCATGGCGAACAAGGCAATCGGACTATCGTGAGTTATTACTCTCACTTAGCCAGAGAATTCTATAATTTTAAATTTCGACGAAGCCCCTAGTGTTCGGAAGACCGAGTTCGGAGCGCTATACACGCTTTAGGCCGGACAAAACCGACTCCTCGCTCTAAGCGGCATAAGTCTTTAAGGACTCAAAACCTCTCGAACAGCGACCAGCTCTCGCCCTATCATGACAGTCAGTTTTAGCTTTCTCTACTGAGGTGCTTAGCCCAGCTGAACTGGGGTACAATCGCATTAGTTCTCCCAGCGCTACCTTAGCCGATATAATGGAACGTAAGGTACCAAAACATGGGAGCCAGGCAAACCCAACTACTGACCCAAGACATGATTCGGAGCTGATACATATAATGCTATAAGTTCGGGGTGCCGCACTTGTGAAAGTGTTCGGACTTCTCACGCCTTATTGTGGGGTGCTTAAGCCCCTGGCGTATTAGCCGTACCAAAGTGTACGGGTGCTAAGTGTCATAACTGAACATATATATGAAAAAGGAATGAATAGAAAATGCAATAATAAGCTGAAGCTAAGCATTGTTTATTCCCGAAGGCTGCGCTAAAAGCAGAACGATATAAATAGTGCGATAAGCAAGAGATGGGACTATTTGACATGTCCCCCTCCAGGGGCGGGCTGCGAGACGGTATGTAAGACAGGTATTTTGCTCGTTATAGAGACCACCTGGGAGTTCGACGTAGCTTTCTGCCTCCTTGGTTGTTGCATCGTGTGTTCAGTGATTGTACTGCCGAAAAGGTCTTCCAGAGAGTAAGGTCCTGAAAGTAAGAAAAATGATAGAATCGGCGGCCCCTAGTACAGTTGAGCCGTGTGTTGGGGCGTGCCGTGGTCATGCCCCTCCCCCTATGCCCATGGTATTTTCAGAGCATAATTATGTACGCGTAGTACTGATTTCGCAGTTTCGTGAGGGCTGGGGTTGGGGACACATTGCTACGCTTGCTCGAAACATGCCATGCAGTCTTGTTGTAGGTTACTCCGAGCGCGCTTGACGGTGTCCGGACGTTTTATTGCCGGACTGGATAATTGCCTTGAGAGGCTGCTTTGTACTTCTGCTGCGAGGGCCGCCGTATGCTCCTCTATTCGGAGAGAGCGTTCGGTGTTTCCGTTGATCGTAATGACTCCTCGAGGTCCTGGCATCTTGAGCTTGAGGTATGCGTAGTGCGGCACCGCATTGAACTTTGCAAATGCGGTTCGCCCGAGCAGTGCGTGATAGCCACTACGGAACGGGACTTTATCGAAGATTAACTCCTCGCTTCAGAAATTATCCGGGGATCCGAAGACCACTTCGAGTGTGACTGAGCCCGTGCAATGGGCCTCTACACCTGGTATGACACCTTTAAAGGTAGTCTTTGTGGGTTTGATCCTTGAGGGGTCTATGCCCATTTTGCGCACTGTGTCCTGATAAAGCAGGTTCAGGCTGCTGCCACCGTCCATAAGGACTCGAGTGAGGTGAAATCCGTCAATGATTGGGTCGAGAACCAATGCGGAGAATCCGCCATGGCGGATACTAGTGGGGTGGCCCCTTCGATCGAAAGTGATCGGGCAGGAGGACCACGGGTTGAACTTTGGGGCGACTAGCTCCAACGCGTATACGTCCCTTAGCGCACGCTTCCGTTCCCTCTTGGGGATGTGGGTTATGTATATCATGTTTACCGTCCGCACTTGTGGGGGGAAGCCCTTCTGTCCACTATTGTTTGGCGGCCGGGGCTCCTCCTCGTCGTCGCTACGTAGCCCCTTGTCTCTGTTTTCGGCATTTAACTTGCCGGCCTGCTTGAACACCCAACAATCCCTGTTGGTGTGATTGGCTGGCTTTTCGGGGGTGCCATGTATCTGGCACGAGCGATCGAGTATACGATCCAAACTGGACGGGCCCGGAGTGTTTCTTTTGAATGGCCTTTTCCGCTCACCAGGTTTAGAGCCTCTGAATCCGGCATTAACTGCCATATCTTCACCGTTGTCGCTATTAATGCGGCGCTTGTGCTTGTTGTGACGCGACCTGCCATTGCTGTCCTTGGTATCCGAATTACCAGGGCTCTTGGTCATGTTATTGCTACGAGCCAGCCAGCTGTCTTCTCCCGCGCAAAAGCAGGTCATGAGTGTCGTGAGGGCTGCCATAGATTTCGGCTTTTCCTGTCCAAGGTGCCGGGCAAGCCACTCGTCACGGATGTTATGCTTGAAGGCTGCTAGGGCCTCTGCGTCCACACAGTCGACAATTTGATTTTTCTTGGTTAGGATTATGTGGCTCAGGTCATCAGCGTCTGGTGGTCGCACATAGGTGCCCTAGAAATTGTCGAGGAATGCGGCTTCCAGGTCCTCCCAACAACCAATTGATTCTGCTGGCAAGCTATTAAGCCAATGCCGAGCTGGTCCTTTAAGCTTGAGTGGGAGGTATTTGATGGCGTGTAGATCGTCGCCATGGGCCATGTGGATATGAAGGAGATAGTCCTCGATCCATACCGTAGGATCTGTTGTGCCATCGTATGATTCAATGTTTACGGGTTTGAAACCCTCTGGGATTTGATGATCCATTACTTCATCTGTGAAGCATAGTGGGTGTGCGGCACCTCTGTACTAGGCTATATCACGACGTAGCTCAAATGAGCTTTGTCTGCTGTGTTCGGCCCGGCCGGATTTACTGTATCCAGCGTGACGGTTATCGTCTCGTGACGTGGGGTGCCCACGCGATCCGTAGATCGATCTTGTTTGCCTTGCCTTGTCCTCCAACATATCTCGCTGGTCTGGCGCGTTTCCCCGTGCCTTGGTATTTTTTGAGCGACGCCGGGGTGTGGCTTGAGTGGAGGGCCGGGAGGCCTCTTTGTCGCGGCCGCGAGGTGGCCGGTCAGCCGCATCATGCGCTGGTGATGTAGGTTTAAGTGCTTCCTCCTCTAATAGGGGTACCGACCTGCGCTTTGGGTAGCTCTTGGAGGGGTGTTCGAGTTCGTACTCCTCGGCCGTAAGGACTTCAGTCCATCTGTCGGCTAGCAAGTCTTGATCAGCTCTAAGCTGTTGCTGCTTTTTCTTAAGGCTATTCAAAGCGGTCGTAAGCCTGCGCTTGAAGCGCTCTTGTTCGACGGGATCCTCAGGCACGACAAATTCGTCGTCGCCGAGGCTTGCCTCTTCTTCAGAGGGAGGCATGTAATTGTCATCCTCCTCCTCTCTGTCTGTCGCTCTCTCAGTGGGGCTGGCTTCTCCATCCTCCTGCGCTGAATCTTGCTGGAGGGAGTTCTCTTCGGCACTGTCCAGGGTGTTATTATCTCCCGTGCCGGTATCATCGTTTTTGCTCTGGAGGGATTTAGAGCGGCGCCACTGACGCCGGCGCTTGGGTTGCTTTTTGGAGGGGTCGCCCCCCGTGTCACCATTGCTTTCTTTGGGTGTATCCACCATATATATGTCATATGACGAGGTGGCTTTCCAGTGCCCTATAGGTGCTGGTTCCTGTTCGTCTCCTACATCATCGTCCATACCGTCGATGTCTTCGGAGTCGAAGTCTAGCATGTCAGTTAAATCATCGACAGTGTCTACGAAGTGGGTGGTGGGTGGGCGTCGAATTTCTTCGTCGTCCGCATCCCAATCCTGCCGGTCATAATCCGGCCAGGACTTCCTGACAAAGAGAGCGACCTTAGTGAATTCAGGATGTCGCCGAAGGGCAAGTGCTGAAAGATATCTGCGGCGCTGAATTCCATGATAGGCGCCCAATCGGATTCAATTGGCAGGGGCGCGGAGGGTTCGGAGTCCGGAGAAGAGTCCGGCACTTTGGAGTCACGGGCTTCGCAGAGGATAAGGCTGGTGTTCGGCTCGATCGCCATTGAGACTGCAGGCCCCGTGGCGGGGTCTAGCCACCCGTCCATGACCGGTGTAGTTGGCTCCGAGCTAAGGGTCAGAGCGTATGCGGGTGCGGCCTCCAGGGCACTGTTCAGCAGCAGAGCTAAATCATGCCCATCGTGACAGTGCGGCTTGCTCGGCTGTGGCTCGAATCCGTCGAAGATCAAGTCTCCGCGGATGTCAGCCGTGTAGTTCAAACTTCCAAATCTGACCTGATGGCCAGGGGCGTAGCTTTCAATCTGCTCCATATGGCCAAGCGAATTAGCCCCAGTGCAAAGCCGCTGAGGGAGTCCTGGATTAGGGGGTGTTCGGGTAGCCGGACTATACCTTCGCCGGACTCCTGGACTATGAAGATACAAGATTGAAGACTTCGTCCCGTGTCCGGATGAGACTTTCCTTAGCGTGGAAGGCAAGCTAGGCGATGCGGATACTCAAGATCTCCTACCATTGTAACCGACTCTGTGTAACCCTAACCCTATCCGGTGTCTATATAAACCGGAGGGTTGTAGTCCGTAGGACAGAACAATCATCATACACAGTCATACCATAGGCTAGCTTCTAGGGTTTAGCCACCTTCATCTCGTGGTAGATCTACTCTTGTACTACCCATATCGTCAATATTAATCAAGCAGGAGTAGGGTTTTACCTCCATCGAGAGGGCCCGAACCTGGGTAAAAACATCGTGTCCCTTGTCTCCTGTTACCATCCGGCCTTGACGCACAGTTCGGGACCCCTACCCGAGATCCGCCGGTTTTGACACCGACATTGGTGCTTTCATTGAGAGTTCCTCTGTGCCGTTGCCTTTAGGCCCGGTGGCTCCTCTGATCATCAACAACGATGAGTTCCAGGGTGAGACTTTTCTCCCCAGATAGATCTTCGTCTTCGGCGGCTTCGCTCTGCTGGCCAATTCGCTTGGTCATCTGGAGCAGATCGAAAGCTACGCCCATGGCCATCAAGTCAGGTTTGGAAGCCTAAACTACACGGCTGATATCCGCGGAGACTTGATCTTCGACGGATTCGAGCCATAGCCAAGCGCGCCACACTATCTCGAGGGGCATGATCTAGCTCTGCCTCCGAACAGTGTCCTGGAGGCCGCACACGCACCGGTTCCGACCCTTAACTCGGAGCCTGTTGCGCCAATAGAGGATGAGCGGTTGGACGTCACCTCGGGGGCTGCGATCTCAAAGGCGATCGAGCCGAACGCCAGCCCCGCACTCCGCGTGACCCGTGATCCCGAGGGTCCGGACTCCTCCCCGGACTCCGAACCCCCCGCGCCCCTGCCAGTCGAAGCCGATTGGGCGCCGATAATGGAGTTCACCGCCGCGGACATCATTCAGCACTCGCCTTTTGGCGACATCCTGGATTCTTTCAAGTCTCTCTCTTTATCAAGAGAGCCCGGGCCGAATTACGGTCAGCGAGGATGGGATACGGACGATGAAGAAATTCAAAGCCCTCCCACCACCCACTTGGTAGCCACTGTCGACGATTTCACCAACATGCTTGACTTCGGCTCCAAAGACTTCGACGGTATGGACGACGAAGTAGGAGACGAACAGGAACCAGCACCTGTAGGGCGCTAGACGGCCACCTCGTCATATGACGTATATATGGTGGATACTCCAAAGGATGGAGATGGCCATGGAACAGCGGGGGATGACACCTCCAAGAAATAGCCAAAGCGCCGACGTCAGCGGCGCCGCTCTAAATCCCGCCAAAGCAAAAACGGTGATTCCGACACGGGAGATAATACTACCCCGTATAGCGCCGAAGAACACCCAACCCAGCAAGATTCAGCGCAGGAAGATGGAGAAGCCAGCCCTCATGAGAGAGCGGCATAATGAGAGGTTGAGGATGATAACTATATGCCTCCCTCCGAAGACGAGGCAAGCCTCGATGACGACGAATTCATTGTACCATCAGACCCTGCCGAACAAGAGCGTTTCAAACGCAGGGTTTTAGCCACGGCGAACAGCCTAAAGAAAAAGCAGCAACAGCTTAGAGCTGATCAAGATTTGCTAGCTGATAGATGGACTGAAGTCCTTGCGGCCGAAGAGTACGAACTCGAGCGACCCTCCAAGAATTATCCTAAGCGCAGGCCGCTACCCCGATCAGAGGAGGAAGCACCTACATCACCAGCGCACGACATGGCAGACCGTCCACCTCGCGGCCGCGACAGAGAGGCCTGTCGAACCTCCACCCAAGCCATTCCCCGACGCCGCTCAACCAAGGCACGGGAAAATGCGCCAGACCTGCGAGATGTACTAGAGAATAAAGCAAGGCAAACAAGATCGATCTACGGATCGCGCAGGCGCCCGACGACACGTGACGATGATCTTCACTCCGGACACAATAAATCCGGCCGGGCCGAACACAACAGACATAGCTCTTCCGAGCTGCGTCGTGACATAGCCCAGTACAGGGGCGGCGCACACCCACTATGCTTCACAGATGAAGTGATGGATCACAAAATCCCAGAGGGTTTCAAACCCGTAAACATCGAATCATACGATGGCACTACAGACCCGGCGGTATCGATCGAGGATTATCTCCTTCACATCCACATGGCACGTGGCGATGATCTACACGCCATCAAATACCTCCCTCTCAAACTCAAAGGCCGGCCCGGCACTGGCTTAATAGCTTGCCAGCGGACTCAATCGGTTCTTGGGAGGACCTGGAAGCCGCATTCCTCGACAACTTCCAGGGCACTTATGTGGGACCACCAGATGCCGACGACCTAAGCCACATAATTTAGCAGCCAGAGGAATCGGCCAGGCAATTCTGGACACGGTTCCTAACAAAGAAAAACCAGATAGTCGACTGTCCGAACACAGAGGCCCTAGCAGCCTTCAGGCATAACATCCGCGACGAGTGGCTTGCCCGGCACCTGGGACAGGAAAAGCCAAAATCTATGGCAGCCCCCACGACACTCATGACCCGCTTTTGCGCGGGCGAAGATAGCTGGCTAGCTCGCAGCTACAACTTATCAAAGAACCCTGGTAATTTGGATACCAAGGACAAAAGTGGCAGGACACGTTGAAATAAGAAAAAGCGCCGCGGTAGCAGCGACAGCAATGAAGATACGCAGTCAACGCCGGATTCAGAGGCTATTAAATCCGGTCAGCGGAAAAAGCCATTTAAAAAGAATACTCAGGGCTCGTCCAGTTTGGACCGAATACTCGATCGCTTGTGCCAGATCCATGGCACCCCCGAAAGGCCAGCCAATCACACCAACAGGGATTGTTGGGTGTTCAAGCAGGCAGGCAAGTTAAGAGCCGAAAACAAAGACAAGGGGCTGCATAGCGATGACGAGGAGGAGCCCAAGCCGCCGAACAACAATGGACAGAAGGGGTTTCCCCCACAAGTGCGGACGGTGAACATGATATATGCAACCCACATTCCCAAGAAGGAGCGGAAGCGTGCGCTACGGGACGTATACGCGATGGAGCCAGTCGCCCCAAATTAAGTTCAACCCATGGTCCTCTTGCCCGATCACTTTTGATCGAAGGGACCACCCCACTAGCATCCGTCATGGCGGCTTTGCCGCATTGGTTCTCGACCCAATCATCGACGGATTTCATCTCACAAGAGTCCTCATGGACGGCGGCACTAGCCTGAACCTGCTTTATCAGGATACAGTGCGGAAAATGGGCATAGATCCATTAAGGATTAAGCCCACAAGAACGACCTTTAAAGGCGTTATACCAGGTGTAGAAGCCAACTGTATAGGCTCCGTAACACTTGATGTGGTGTTCGGATCTCCGGATAACTTCTGAAGCGAAGAGTTAATCTTCGACATAGTCCCGTTCCGCAGTGGCTATCACGCCCTGCTCGGACGAACCACATTCGCCAAATTCAATGCGGTGCCGCACTACGCACACCTCAAGCTCAAGATGCCAGGCCCTCGAGGAGTAATTACGGTCAACGGAAACACCGAACGCTCCCTCCGTACGGAGGAGCACACGGCGGCTCTCGCAGCAGAAGTACAAAGCAGCCTTTTTAGGCAACTCTCCAGACCGGCCGTTAAAAAGCCAGACAACGCCAAGCGCGCCCGGAGTAACCTACAACAAGACCGCCTGGCACATTCTAAGCAGGCGTAGCAATGCGGCCCCAACCCCAGCCATCGCGACATAGCGGAGCTAGTACCTCGCGTACATAATTACGCCCTTGAAATACCATGGGCACAGGGGAAGGGGCACAATAACGGCATGCTCACAATACGGCTTAAAACGTACTAGGGGCTGCCGGATTCATTTTATTACTTTCAGGACTCCACACTTTGAACGACCTGTTCGGCAATTCGGCTGCCGCACAAACGATGCAAGATCCAGGGAAGCAGACAAAGCTACGCCACATTATGGAACTCTCAGGTGGTCTCTATTACGAGCGGTATATCTGTTCCGAACTCAATTCCGCGGCCTGCTCCTGGTCAGGACATGTTAAATAGTCTAATATCTTTTTGCTTATCGCACTACGTGTATCGTTCGGCTTTGATAAATAGCCTCTTTATAAACAATGCATAGCTTTTTGCCTGTTTCTTGCATTATTCTCTCTTAATATATATGTTTATTAAATAACATGATCGCACCCGTACGCCATGGTACGGCAAACATGCCAGGGGCTTCAGTACCCTTCGATCTGGCATGAGAAGTCCGTACACTTTCACAAGTGCGGCACCCCGAACTTATAGCACTATATGCATCGGCTCTGAATCATGATTTGGGTCAATAGTTGGGTTTGCCCGGCTCCTATGTTTTGGTGCCTTACGTTACGCTATATCGGCTAAGGTAGCACTAGGAGAACCACTGCGATTGTGCCCCGGTTCAGCTGGGTTAAGCACCTCAGTGGAGAAAGCTAAAACTGACTGTCATGATAAGGCGAGAGACCGGTCGCTGTTCGAGAGGTTTTTCGAGTCCCTAAAGACTTATGCCGCTTCGAGCGAGGAGCTGGCTCTGTCCGGCCAAAGGCGTGGATAGCGCCCCGAATTCGGCCTTCTGAACTAGGGGCTTCGCCGAAATTTAAAATTATAAAGTTCTATGGCTAAGTGAGAGTGTTCAAGCATTATAGTCCGATTGCCTGGTTTGTTGTGCTGAGCGCCTCCCTCGAAGGACCCAACCATGGGAAAAAGAGCGCTCAGGTTTATCCCGAACACCCCAGCACTAGCGGCATGGGGGCAAAAGCCGACGACTGGCCATCTCTCAATTTTTGATAAACGGCCGCATAGAAAATAATATTTTAAATTCCATAAGCATTGCTTAGCGCATATGAACAAGTTTTCAGCGCACAGGATAAAAACGAGCAAGTTCATTCAAATATTACATCTCTAGTACATTCATCCGCAATAAGTCGGGCACCGGCAAGAACATCCTTGTAGTAGTTCTCAGGCTTGCGATGCTCCTTCCCCTGCGGTGGCCCGTCCTTCACCAGCTTCTCTCCGTCAAGCTTACCCCAGTGCACCTTTGCACGGGCAAGGGCCCTCCAGGCACCTTCGATGCAGGAGGAATGCTTGATGAACTCAAGCCGTGGACAGGCCTCCACCAGCCGTCGCACCAGCCCGAAGTAGCTCCCAGGCAGGGCCTCTCCGGGCCACAGCCGAACTAGGAAGCCCTTCATGGCTTGTTCGGCCGCCTTGTGGAGCTCGACCAGCTGTTTCAGGTGGTCGCTCAAAGGCACAGGGTGTCCGGCCTCAGAATACTGAGACCAGAACACACTCTCCGTCGAGCTGCCCTCTTCAACTCGGTAGAATGCGGCGGCGTCGGATACGTTGCGGGGAAGATCTGCGAACGCCCCTGGAGAACTCCGGATTCGGGTAAGTGACAAGTAGTTTACTTTTATATTCCTACTTTGCATTAAGAATGCCTTACCCGCTGCTATCTTTTTCATCTACAACTCTTGGAGGGCCTTTTGGGGTTCGGCCTTGGCACCCTTGGCGGTCTCGAGGGCCGACGCGAGCTCGGATGCTTGCGCCTTTGACTCAAGCTCTAGGCTCTCATGTTTTTCCATGAGAGCTTGTAGCTCTTGCTGCACCTCGCCTACCTGAGCCCCAAGTCTTTCTCGCTCGGTGCGCTCCTCGGCCATTTTCTTTCCGGCCTCAGTTAGCGCCTGCTTGAGAGTCGCCACCTCATTTGTGGCCCCTACAATAAGCAGTATGATCCTGTTATTTTTCGCAATCACGCCTCTCTATAGGCAACTTTTTTCTTTGTAGGGTATTTCTTACCTTCTTTTTCCTTGAGCTGCCGTTTGGCAAGGCCGAGCTCTTGCTCGGTCCGCCCGAGGTCCTTCTTTAGGACTTCCACCTGAGTCAGTGTGGCAGTGGATAGCACCGAAGCCTGCATACGCATATTGACTCTTCATTGTTAGACTCCTATAAAAATTACTAGATCCTCTATTCGGCTTTTCTTTTCGAACGCCGAACAGAGCATCAGGGGCTACTGTCTATGCGGTCATATTTTGACATATTTTTACTTACCTCGAAGCCTGTCAGAAGGCTAGCGCAAGCTTCAGTCGGTCCGCTTTTGGCGGACTGAACCCTTCGGATCACCGTACTCATAATAGTACGGTGTTCCTCGTCGATGGAGGAGCCGTCAAGCACCTCCAGCAGATTGTCCGGCACCTCCGGTTGGACGGAGGCCGCCGGCCCAGAAGGCTTGCACCTCTTGGAAGGAGTTCGCCTACCGCGAACCGGAACTGTTGAAGAGTCCGGCGCGACGTCCGGCACAAAGCCGGACTCGGAGCCCTGGGGGGTCTTGTCCCCTCTATTCCTGGGGTCCGGGAGGTCGCCTTTCGGCTCCTCCAGGACCACCTCCTCCTGCCCCGGAGCTTGTTGCGACGCCACTTCGGCGTCGTCCGCAGTGCGGGGGGAGACAGTGGGCGGAACTGAGTTCACGTCCGACGTATCCAAGGAGCCGCTTGACGAATCATCGAGTTCGGCCTGGGGCGGGCTGCATAAATCACGTTCGACATTAGGGAGAGCTGTGCATTAAAGGAATATCATGAGTCACTTTCGTATGCGAATACTTACGATTTCGCCGGACGCTTGGCCCTGTCCGGCCACTCCTCTCCGCTGTCTTCGGCGTCGTGGGAGTAGTCCGGCGGAGGGGTCTTCCTTTTCCTAGACCCCTTGACCTCCCCCGATGGGGGCGGCCTTTTCCTTATTTTCTCTCCCCACTGGGGGGGAGAGCTTTTTTCTTCCTCCTCCTCATTTTCACAAGAGGAGGGCGCCTCGGACTCGTCAGACGACGAGTCCGACACCACCAAGTTACGGGCACTCTTTCGAGTCCCGGTGGTCTTCTTCTTCTTGACCTTCTTCTCCGGCACCAAGTAAGGTGCCGGAGTCAGCAGCTGCACCAAGAGAGCTGGGGCTAGGTCTTCGGGCAGGGGAGCCGGACAGTTAATTGGTCCGGATATCGCCTGCCAAGCCTGTCAAAGGTAAGGGAGTTTAGATCCCGCATAGAGTTAATCTATGAAAAAGAGCTTAATAATCCTGTCAAAGGCATAGATAGCTTACCTCGCTAGGGTGACGCTGCGTGCTGTATCCGCGGTCCTCGGAAGCGGATGCGGGGGCTCCGGCGCCTTTGATTAGCACCTTCCAGACGTCTTCATACGACATGTCGAAGAGCCTGTTGAGGGTTCGGTGTTGCGCCGGGTCGAACTCCCACAAATTGAAATCCCGTTGTTGGCACGGGAGGATCAGACGAACGAGCTTGACCTGGACTATATTGACCAGTCAGATTGGCTTGTCTACCAGGGACTTGATGCAGGTCTTCAGTCCGGTCACCTCTTCCTTGTTGCCCCACGACAGGCCCGTCTCTTTCCAGGACACAAGCCGCGCGGGGGTGGGGGGTCCGGATCTGAATTCGGGGGCTGCGACCCATTCCGGATCGCGGGGCTCGGTGATGTAAAACCACCCGCCTTGCCACCCCTTTAGGGTCTCCACAAAGGAGCCCTCGAACCAGAGGACGTTGGCCATCTTGCCAGCCATAGCACCTCCGCACTCCGCTTGGCTGCCGCACACTGCCGGCGTTCTGGGAACGGGGGTCCCCAGACTTGCCTGCCTGCGACCTGCGGCGTGGCTCAAGTGGGGGCCCAGCACGGCCTATCTTCATCAACACAAGACTCAAGACCCTCGCGAGGGGCCAAGCCTCGCAGGGCGGACGACACGGTGCTTCCTCAGGCGCGGCCTCCCCAGGCTGGCTCACGAGGAGGTGGAGAGATCAAGGCAGGGTACCTCGCGAGGTGCCCATGACGCAAGCCATGACGACCAAGGGTGCCAGGCGGGCGCCAGACCGCGCAGTGTCCTCCCTTTCCTCTTTGGTGCAAAGGGGGCAAGCGCAGGCGAGAGAATCAAGCAAAGGCATCCATTTCGGTGCAACGAGACAAAAACCAGTCCAACGGTGGGAAGGAGGTCATCGTGGAGCCCAGAACGGCATCACCACAGGGCCTTTGGCAAGCGAGGAGCGACTTTTGTCAGGATAAGTGTACCAGATGTTCCCCTTCAAATTGGCCAATTGTTGGCGCCCTTCCCGCTCAATATTTGGGAAGAGGCCCAAGGCCTTTACCTATAAACAAGGCTAGCCACCCGCAGCATCTAGGCAGCTAGAGAAGAGGGAGCATTCAGAGCAAGCAGAGAACAAGTACAGAAAGAGAGAGAAGGGCGGCTGAACTTCCCTAGCAGTTCATCGCCCCAGCAAGAACACGCCCTCGTGAGGCTGTTCTCCTTTGTATTGTTCATCATCATCATCAGCCCAAGTGGCAATCCACCCACCACAAACTAGAGTAGGGTATTACACTACATTGGTGGCCCGAACTAGTATAAACTCCGTGTCTCTTGTGCTGTTCTTTCTGTAGTTTAGATCCTTGCGAGACAGAGAGGTAGAGGGCATAATCTCCGCGCGCACCCCAGAGTTCGAACCTTAAGGGTCTGCCGGAACCCGTGATCCGACATTTGGCGCGCCAGGTAGGGGTGCGCCGGAGTCCACCTCTCTACCGCTCCGCGACCCATCGCACCGTCATCACCATGTCCGGCGACCAGGCAGGCGACCAAGATCCATGGGCGACGTGGCCCGCCCGCGTGGAGCCGCCTGCATCGGGCGACCCCGCGCCCAGGCAGTTCGTGGTCCGCAGGGCGCTGCGGGCCGCGGGCAGCGCAGACAGGCTTCAACAACCCTTACGCCGCGGCAAGCGCGATCGGCAGCGAGGGCCTCCAATCATGCCGCGGCCACGACATCGTACACCCGTCGGGAACAAGCGAACTCGAGGGCCGCGCTCACGGTAGCCCGAAAGCTGCTGCAGTGTAGGCTGCTGGAAGGCGGCCGCGACGTGCTGCTGGAGCGGGTCGCCGAGCTTCCTGGGCTTCGCCGCTTCGGGGGCTCACCCCTTCTACGTCCAGCTCGCGTCTCAAGCCCAGGGCGGCACGCGTGGGGGCCCCGCGCGCTCCCGCTGACCTCTGGGCTACCCCGACACCAGCAAATCCGTCGGTGCCGGATTGGCAGTGGCGCTACCCCCTCCCCCGGCGCGTGAGGGAGAAGGACTCGGCTCAGCCCATGGCGCCAGCGGGCAGCCGTGCTACCACACCGCGGTGGGAACGTCAAGCAGCGCCGCATGGCGCATGGAGCACTACAGCGCAGCCTTCGGGGTAGCGGCGCCAGAAGAATACGTGCCACACATGATGGACCAAGGGCACGCTCACGAGGGCGAACAAGGCTCGCTTCTTAGCCCAAGCTGGGGAGACGAGGCACCAGAAGCCGAGCTCTTCCAGGAACCCCGGGGCGGCCCCGCCGGCCATGTTGGAGGCGACACTTATCGGGTACCACTAATCCCTCAGGAGCAGGCATACGCTAATCATGGATCGCAGGAGGTGCAGGTCGCCGCAGGAAGTGTCTGCCCCGCCCCCACGGTCTCCTACCCCTCGGGAGGAGGGCGCAGGGGGCTGCAGGGGAGGGGCAGGGACCCCACATCACCACCGCGGCATTCGGAGCAAGGCGTTCTCAAGAGGTAGGCCCTCCGCCGGGGAGGCGCCTGAGGGCCTGCCCCTGGCAGAGGACCCGTGGTCGTCGGGGGAACCGCTGGCAACTGCTCTACCCCACCGGCGACGTCCTGGTTTCCGGTCGTCGTTGGTGGCACTAGAGTGTGGCGCAAGGCGGGGCCCTCGTCTGGCGATATGAAGCAAGGCCGGTACCTGTGAAGAAGGCCCAGTGCCTATGAAGCTCGCCGCCCCGTGACACTCTCACGTAATAATGAGTGGGGTTGTACACGCCCCGGAGTCTCAGGGGTGCCGGCCTCAGGCCCTGGGGCTCCCTCCCACGCCCAGTGGAGAGCACTTAGCTCCGCGCTGGTGAGAAGACGCCCGAGACTAGATTAGGTGCCGGATGCGGCCTTTTGTCTGCTTTTATTGCCTTCTTCTTTTGGTTGTAACTTTTCCCTGCTGGATTTAAGTTGGATTCTAATTTGAGATTTGCGTGCGTTCGGGGAAGGGGTGCTTAGTCTCGTTCGAGCCATTTCTTGCGCTCTGCTTACCGCTTCTCCATGGTCGCCTCCCCTCGCGAGCCCCTCGTGAGTCGGGCCGGGCCAGGCTCGTGCGTAGCCCGGACTGCCGTTATCTCTCCTCGGGAGGACTTTCTGGTACCTACGGAGGATGTCCCTTTGGGAAAAAGGCCCGGAGCCTGTGAAGAAGGCGAATGCCTGTGAAGCCATCGTGTTTATCAAAAGGCCCGGAGCCTGTGAAGAAGGCGAATGCCTGTGAAGCCATCATGTTTATTAAAAGGCCCGGAGCCTGTGAAGAAGGTGAATGCCTGTGAAGCTATCGCGTTTATGAAAAGGCCCAGAGCCTGTGAAGAAGGCGAATGCCTGTGAAGCTACCGCGTTTATGAAAAGGCCCGGAGCCTGTGAACAAGGTGAATGCCTATGAAGCTATCACATTTATAAAAAGGCACGGAGCCTGTGAAGAGGGCCAGCGCCTGTGAAGCCCCTCGCTGACAGCACTTGCGCGTCCTATGATTTCAACTAGAGAACGCTCAGGACACCACGAGTTGCCTCGAGGCCTGTGCAAAACAAAGGTAAACCAACCAGCCGCCAGGCGCGGATGCTCGCACAATATAATAGCTACTAATATGATCTACACAAGTTTTACATGAGGGGCTTCCCCTCCCAAAATGCTCTCACGACCATCAGGCCAAACACCTGAGTTCTATCCATGCAAGGCAAAAAGACAGGAGCAACAAGCAGTCAGTCAGACAAATCCCCCAAGGCGTCCTCAGGAGCACCTCCCGAGCCGCCGGTAGTGTCGCTGGACTCACCACCACTGCCTGCATCGTTGTCAGCGGCGCCGGGACCATCCACCACACCGCCTTCCTCGGCAGCCACGATCACGTCGTCGTTATCCGAAGCGAAGGCCTTCACAAGAGCGTCCATGTTGTTTTCCACCCAGTCCGCCAGGTCGCCTCGGACGGCCTGGGGGACTGGGGCAATGACGGCGTCGAAGTCAAATTGGGGATCCATGTCCTGAAGATGGGTGAAGACACGGAAAAAAGCGCGCCCAAGCAGGGCGCGACTCCTCTCCTCCACCAACCTGTCGGTCCTGGTCGACCGCGCCTCCAGCTGTGTCACTACGGCAGTGAAGAACTGCAGGTTGCCAGCATTGTTGATCGTGTGCGGCTCGCCAACAACTGCCTCGCAGACGTTGCCCAAGGCTGCGTTGGCCCTCTCCCTGAGCGTAGCCAGCATGGGGCCGTGCACGTGCTCCAGGACCTGCCGTTGGCGTATCTCATCAGCGTTCTGACGCTTGACGGCCTCGGCCTCTTCCACCTGCTGACGAAGATGGAGCACCTCGGCCTGGAGGGCAGCCGACTCCTTTTGCGCTGCCTCAAGGGCGGCCCGAGAGGCATCGGCTCGCCGCGTCGCCTCGTCCCGTTGAGCCCTCAGGGCTGTGGTTCTCCCCTCAGCCTCAACCCGGATCAACTCCAACTTCCTCTTGAACTCGCGCTCGAGGCCTTGGCGCGCTGTCGCCACCCGGCGACCAGCCTCCTCCAGGACACGCGCCTCCCGAGCGGCAACTTCATCTTCCGCCTGCGTCACCAGGCGCTCCCTCGTCTCCAACCGCTCGTACTCACGGGTACGTTCGGCGGCCTCCAGCGTCAGCGCCTCTTCACGTCTCTGGAGCCCAGCTGGGTCGCCCGAGGCCACCCTCATCGACGCAAGGGCCGCCTCGCACAGTTCCACTTGCTCCTCCAGCAAGTGGCATCGGGCCAGGAGCACCCGAGCCCGCTCCACCGCCGCCTCTCGCTGTCGGTCGGCTCCCAGGGCCTCCTCAGTGGTCTGGGATCGGGCAACTCGGGAGGCCTCCAGCGACGCCTTCGCTTCTTCGTCTTCAAGGTCGCGCTGGCGGCGCGCGAGGGCGACGGCGGCCTCCAGCTCTCGCTTCTCCGCGGCCAGGCGCTGGCCCTCGGCCTCCAGGCGCGCGTCTTCATCAGCGAGCTCCTCCCCAAGCAGGTCCACCGCGCCGCTCGCCCTTCGAAGGAATTCGCGGCGATGAGCGCGGCGCTCCCGAGCACGCTCGAGCACGTCTCCCACACCATTGTCCGCCCCAGGCAAGCGCCTGGAGGCACGAATCATCGCTCCCCTCCGGGCAGGGGGCTGGGGGCTGGTGCCCCTAGGACGGCCGGGCGCGCCGCGCCAGAAGCTCGGCCTGGGGCCCGCACGTCTCCAGACGAAGGGCGCGGGGGGCGCCTCAGCCAGTTGCAGCACGCGACCAGATGAGAAGCCCACGGCAGGCTAGCCACGCCAAGAGAGGGCCCATGAAGGAAGATCGCAGGAAGAGAAGGGCTACGGGGCACCTCGGGACGGTCCGCCTCTTCGTTCGTCCTCACCACAAGAGCCGTGCTGCTCGGGATGTCTTGGGGCGACGGGGGAGGTGGAGCCAAAGGAGGCGGCACCTCAGCGGCCTCCACGACCTCGGCAGGAAGGGGCCTGCAGAGCAAGGATCAGTAGACGCAACAAGGGGATCAGGAGCCGGGAAAGGAGAAGGCTTACTCGTCGGTGGCGAAGTACTTCCGGCGCTTCAGCAAGCGGCAAGGGGAGTCGTCACCCAGGGCCTCCCTTTTCCTCCGAAGGGCCTCAAAGTCCACACGAAAGTGGCCCAGGAGAAGGGCGCAAGGAACAACCCGCGACGAACGCGAAGCAGCAGCGCTATCCGCGTCAGGGGCGCTTGCCTGGCGCGTGCTGAAGGTCACCTCGGCAGAAGACGCGGCCGGGGCCTCGGGGGCCTCGGCCCCGGGCGCTGGAAGCGGTTGCGCCACACCAATGGCCTCGGCAGCACGGGCCTCAGGAGCTGCCCCCTCGAGAGCACTGTCAGTTGCAGTCACTTTATCAGGAGCTTTCTCGGCCCCCGCTGTCTCCTGCCTCCCTGCTCCACCACTCGAGGAGGATTCTCCTAAGCCGACCGGAAGGGCGGTCACCACCATAGGGTTCCCGCGAGGCCCTTGGAAGCCGGCAGGGCGTAGCCCCCACTCGTCGAAGGAGGGCATCTGCCTCACGAAGTCATCCCTATTCTGGCAGAGGTACAGCAGAGCCCCTCCCCGCTGGATGTTGCCCGGGTTGGGGTCGCCAGTCAGGACCAAGAGCACTGTCCTTAGCACCCCAAGCGTCAGGTCTTCCTCCTGAAGCCTCATGTGATCACCATGTCCGCTGAAGGCCCACATCCGGCGAGAATGGCGCTGGAGAGGGGCAATGCGGTGCAACAGAAACTCCTTCACCACCTTGGGCGCCGTCACGCCGAGCGTTTTCAAGAACATGAAGCGGCGCCAGACGAAGGCGAGCCGGGGGCTCTCGAGCGTCTCCTGGCCCCAGCCAGAGTTGGGTACAGCAGGCGAAGTTGGCTTCACCAGCAGGGGGCTGGGCACCCCGACATCCATGTACAACCACCGCTCACGGAACCCAGCTGAAGGTGGGGGGAGCTTGAAGTCAATGCCAGAAGCTGCAGTCTCAGGCGCAGCGACGAAGCTCACGCATGCCGAGCATTGAGCGGGGTCGACATGACGCGGAGAGAAGAAGTGGCGCAGCAAGGCAACGGAAGGAGGGATGCCCATCAGCGCCTCGCAAACAAAGGCAAAGACCGAAAGGAGGGCGATGGATTCAGGGCCCAGATGCATCATGTGGATCTGGTAATGGGTGAGGACGGCGTTGAAGAAATCAGAGAAGGGGGGAACCAGACCCGCCCACAGGGCATCAACAAACTAATGAACCTCGGTGATTATCCTGTCGGTGGGGAAGTGAGACGTAGGCCAGGCCGTCGTCCTCCCACACTCGTTGAAGACAGTGGCCAGAGCCGGGCTGAGCTTATCCAGGCACTCCAAATTGAGTATGATTGACTGGCCGACGGCGGGGGCGGCCGATGGTGGCGGATGAGATGGGAGCACAGGCTTCTTCCCTTTCCCTTTCTTCGTTGGAGCCATGGCTGAGGACGGGAGAGAGGAGATGTGAGATGGGATTAGAGGCAAGAGTCAGAGTTCGAAGGAAGGGAGAACAGGGGACGGTCGAGCAACAGGAAGACGGGCGGCTGTGTACAACTGTGGGGCAACCTAGCGCGGTGCAAAATAAGGGAGCGTGGGTAAACAGTACCGCCCACGTCCAATCAACCACCACGCAGCGCCCGAGGCCGCAGGCTGTTAGGGCCCGCGGCGCTTCGCCCTTGCCCTTTCGCCTCTCGGCACGGCCAAGCCCGGGCGTGCCTTGGGCCCGGGGGCTACTGTCGGCGTTCTGGGAACGGGGGTCACCAGATTTGCCTGCCTACGGCCTGCGGCGTGGCTCAAGTGGAGGCCCAGCACGGCCCATCTTCATCAACACAAGACTCAAGACCCTCGCGAGGGGCCAAGCCTCACGGGGCGGATGACACGGTGCTTCCTCAGGCGCGGCCTCCCTAGGCTGGCTCACGAGGAGGCGGAGAGATCAAGGCAGGGTACCTCGCGAGGTGCCCATGACGCAAGCCATGACGACCAAGGGTGCCAGGCGGGCGCCAGACCGCGGAGTGTCCTCCCTTTCCTCTTTGGTGCAAAGGGGGCAAGCGCAGGCGAGAGAATCAAGCAAAGGCATCCATTTCGGTGCAACGAGACCAAGACCAGTCCAACGGTGGGAAGGAGGTCATCGTGGAGCCCAGAATGGCGTCACCACAGGGCCTTTGGCAGGCGAGGACCAACTTTAGTCAGGATAAGTGTACCAGATGTTCCCCTTCAAATTGGCCAATTGTTGTCCCCCTTCCCGCTCAATATTTGGGAAGAGGCCCAAGGCCTTTACCTATAAATAGGGCTAGCCACCCCCAGCATCTAGGCAGCTAGAGAAGAGGGAGCATTCAGAGCAAGCAGAGAACAGGTAGAGAAAGAGAGATAAGGGCGGCTGAAATCCCCTAGCAGTTCATCGCCCCAGCAAGAACACGCCCACGCGAGGCTGTTCTCCTTTGTATTGTTCATCATCATCATCAACCCAAGAGGCAATCCACCTACCACAAACTAGAGTAGGGTATTACACCACATTGGTAGCCCGAACTAGTATAAACTCCATGTCTCTTGTGCTGTTCTTTCTGTAGTTTAGATCCTTGCGAGACGGAGAGGTAGAGGGCATAATCTCCGCGCGCACCCTAGAGTTCGAACCTTAAGGGTCTGCCGGAACCCGTGATCCGACACGCACGACCTTGGGCTTGACGTTGAAGGTCTTGAGCCAAAGGCCGAAATGGGGGCGGACACGGAGGAAAGCTTCACACACGACGATAAACGCCGAGATGTTGAGGATGAAGTTCGGGGCCAGATCGTGGAAATCTAGGCCGTAGTAGAACATGAGTCCCCGGAAAAATGGGTGAAGTGGAAAACCCAGTCCGCGGAGGAAGTGGGGAAGGAAAAATACCCTCTCATGGGGGCTTGGGGTGGGGAGAAGCTGCCCCTCCTCGGGAAGCCGGTACGGGATGTCCTTGGACAGGTATCCGGCTTTCCTTAGCTTTTTTACTTGAACCTCCGTAACGGAGGAGACCATCCACTTGCCTCCCGCTCCGAACATTGTTGGAGAAGGTTGAGGTGGGAAGAGCGGGCTTGGGCGCTGGAGCTTGAGTGCGTGAGAGATGGATTGGCAAAGGAGGAAGAAGACGTAGGTAAAAAAGGTGGATCCTTATCCCCTTATATGGGCGGATGCGGTTGTGCGTCCCCACCTACCAAATAAAACTCACTTGCCTCCCAAGCGCCGTGGTAAATGGCACTGTCGGTGTCAAAACCGGCGGATCTCGGGTACGGGGTCCCGAACTGTGCGTCAAGGTCGGATGGTTAACATGAGACAAGGGACACTTTATTTTACCCAGGTTCGGGCCCTCTCGATGGAGGTAAAACCCTACTCCTGCTAGATTAATATTGATGATATGGGTAGTACAAGAGTAGATCTACCACGAGATCAAGGAGGCTAAACCCTAGAAGCTAGCCTATGGTATGATTGTGTATGATGATGGTTGTCCTACGGACTACAACCCTCCGGTTTATATAGACACCGGATAGGGTTAGGGTTACACATAGTCGGTTACAATGGTAGGAGATCTTGAATATCCGCACGCCTAGCTTGCCTTCCACGCCAAGGAAAGATCCTTCTGGACACGGGACGAAGTCTTCAATCTTGTATCTTCATAGTCCTGGAGTCCAGCTGAAGGTATAGTCTGGCTATCCGAACACCCCCTAATCGAGGACTCCCTCAGTAGCCCCTGAACCAGGCTTCAATGACGACGAGTCCCGCGCGCAGATTGTCTTCGGCAGTGCAAGGCGGGTTCCTCCTCCAAGTTCTTCAAGAAGATTGTAAACACCAAAAATAGTGTCCGGCTCTGCAAAATAAGTTTCCACATATTGCCATATAGAGAATAATATTAACACAAATCAAATCTGCTGACGTATTCCGCAGTGCGTCATAACACTGCGGCCAAGCTCTTTATATAAATTGTTTTCATTGTTCCACCTCAACGTGTTTAGCGAGGTGATTTCCTTGGCACGTCTTGTCAAAGCAGAGATCGTGTGCCCCTTTTAACGGGATTCTCATCAATACGGACGTGGGTAACCCAACCGCGCCATTTACCACGGCGCTTGGGAGGCAAGTGAGTTTTATTAGGTAGGTGGGGATGCCTAACCGCACCCGCTTGTATAAAGGGATAAGGATTCACCTTTTTACCTACGCCTTCTTCCTCCTTTGCCAATCCATCTCTCGCGCACTCAAGCTCCAGCGCCCAAGTCCGCTCTTCCTTCCTCAACCTTCTCCAACAATGTCCGGAGCGGGAGGCAAGTGGATGGCCTCCTCCGTTACGGAGGCTCAAGTAAAAAAGCTAAGGAAAGCCGGATACTTGTCCAAGGACATCCCGCATCAGCTTCCTGAGAAGGGGCAGCTTCTTCCTACCCCAGGGCCCCATGAGAGGGTAGTTTTTCTTCCCCACTTCCTCCGCGGACTGGGCTTTCCACTTCACCCATTTGTCCGGGGGCTCATGTTCTACTACGGCCTGGATTTCCATGATCTGGCCCCGAAATTCGTCCTCAACATCTCGGCGTTTATCATCGTGTGTGAGGCCTTTCTCCGCGTCCGCCCCCACTTCGGCCTCTGGCTCAAGACCTTCAACGTCAAGCCCAAGGTGGTGTGCGGCACCCAGGCGGAGTGCGGAGGCGCTATGGCCGGCAAGATGGCCAACGTCCTCTGGTTCGAGGGCTCCTTTGTGGAGTCCCTAAAGGGGTGGTAGGCCGGGTGGTTTTACATCACCGAGCCACGCGATCCGAAATGGGTCGTAGCCCCCGAGTTCAGATCCGGACCCCCCACGGGGCTCATGTCCTGGAAAGGGACGAGCCTGTCGTGGGGCCACGAGGAAGAAGTGACTGGGTTGCAAACGTGCATCCAGTCCCTAGTGAACAGGCCAATCCGGATGATCAATGTGATCCAGGTCATGCTCGTTCGCCGGATCCTCCCGTGCCAACAACGGGATTTTACTTTGTGGGAATTCGACCCGGCGTAGCACCAAACCCTCAGTAGGCTCTTCGACACGACTTATGAAGACGTCTGGAATGTGCTGACCAAAGGCGCCGAGTCTCCCACATCCGCTTCTGAGGACCGCGGATACAGCTCGCAGTGTCACGCCAGCGAGGTAAGCTATCTATACCTCTGACAGGTTTGTTAAGCTCTTCTTCATAGATTAACTCTATGCGGGATCTAAACTCCCTTTACCTTTGACAGGCTTGGCGGGCTATATCTGGACCAATTAACTGTCCGGCTCCCCTGCCCGAAGACCCGTCCCCAGCTCTCCTAGTGAAGTTGTTGACTCCGGCACCTTACGTGGTGCCGGAGAAGAAGACCAAGAAGAAGAAAACCACGGAAACTCGAAAGAGTTCCCGTAGTATGGTGGTGTCGGACTCGTCATCTGACGAGTCCACGACGCTCTCCTCTCGTGAAAACGAGGAGGAGGAACAAGAAAGCTCTCCCCCCCCCCCCGCGGGGGGGGGGGGGAGAAAAGAAGAAGACGGCCACCCCAACGGGGGAGGCCGAGGGGTCGAGGAAAAGGAAGACCCCTCCGCCGGACTACTCCCACGACGCCAAAGAGGGCGGAGAGGAGTGGCCGGATAGAACCAAGCGTCCGGCGAAATCATAAGTACTTATATACCAGAGTGACTCATGATATTCTTTTAATGCGCAGTTTTCCCTAATATCGCTCATAATTTATGCAGCCCGCCCCGGGCCGAACTCGATGATTCGTCGAGCGGCTCCCTGGATTCGTCGGACGTGAACTCTGTTCCGCCCGTTGTCTCCCCCTGCAGGGCGGACGATGCCGAAGTGGCGTCCCGCCAAGCTCCAGGGCAGGAGGAGATAGTCCTGGAGGAGCCGCAAGGCAATCCTCCGGACCCCAGGAGTAAAGGGGACGAAACCCCCCAGGGCTCCAAGTCCGGCTTTGTGCCGGACACCGCGCCGGACTCGACAGTCACGGTCCGCGGTGGGCGAACTCCTTCCGAGAGGAGTAAGCCGTCTGAGCCGGCGACCTCCGTCCAACCAGAGGCGCTGGACAATCTGCTGGAGGTGCTTGAGGACGCCGCCATCGACGAGGAGCACCGTACTGTTATGAGTACGGTGATCCAAAGGGTTCAGTCCGCCAAGAGCGGACTGACTGAAGCTTGCGCTAGCCTTCTAACAGGCTTCGAGGTAAGTAAAAAGAGTTGGAGGAGGTGAAAAAGATAGCAACGGGTAAGGCATTCTTAATGCAAAGTAGGAATATAAAAGTAAACTACTTGTCACTTACCCGAATCCGGAGTTCTCCAGGGGCGTTCGCTGATCATCCCCGCAGCGTATCCGACGCCGCCGCGTTCTACCGAGCTGAAGAGGGCAGCTCGACAGAGAGTTTGTTCTGGTCTCAGTATTCTGAGGCTGGACACCCTGTGCCTTTGAGCGATCAGCTGAAACAGCTGGTCGAGCTCCACAAGGCGTCCGAACAGGCCATGAAGGTCTTACTAGTTCGGTTGTGGCCTGGAGAGGCCCTGCCTGGGAGCTATTTTGGGCTAGTGCGGCGGCTGGTGGAGGCCTGTCCACGGCTTGAGGTCATCAAGCGCTCCGCCTGCATTGAAGGTGCCCGGAGGGCCCTTGCCCGTGTAAGGGTACACTGGGGTAAGCTGGACAGAGAGAAGCTGGTGAAGGACGGGCCGCCGCCGGGGAAGGAGCATTGCAAGCCCGAGAACTACTACAAGGAAGTTCTTGCCGGAACCCGCCTTGTCGCGGATGAATGTACTAAACATGTAGTATTTGAATAAACTCGCTCGTTTGTATCCTGTGCGCTGAAAACTTGTTCATATGCGCTAAGTAATGCTTATTGAATTTAAAATATTATTTTCTGTGCGGCCGTTTATCAAAAATTGAGAGATGGCGAGTCGTCGGCTTCTGCCCCCATGCCACTAGTGCTGGGGTGTTTGGGATAAACCTGAGGGCTCTTTTTCCCATAGTTGGGTCCTTTGAGGGAGGCGCTCACCACAACGAACCAGGCAATCAGACTATAATGCTTGAACACTCTCACTTAGCCATAGAATGTTATAATTTTAAATTTCGGCGAAGCCCCTAGTTCGGAAGGCCGAATTCGAGGCGCTATCCACGCCTTTGGCCGGACATAGCCAGCTCCTCGCTCGAAGCGGCATAAGTCTTTAAGGACTCGAAAAACCTGTCGAACAGCGACCGGTCTCACGCCTTATCATGACAGTCTGTTTTAGCTTTCTCCACTGAGGTGCTTAACCCAGCTAAACCGGGCACAATCGCAGTGGTTCTCCTAGTGCTACCTTAGCCGATATAGCGGAACGTAAGGCACCAAAACATAGGAGCCGGGCAAACCCAACATGTGACCAAAATCATGATTCGGAGCCGATGCATATAGTGCTATAAGTTTGGGGTGCCGCACTTGTGAAAGTGTACGGACTTCTCACACCAGATAGAAGGGTAATGAAGCCCCTGGCGTGTTTTGCCGTACCATGGTGTACGGTTGCGATCATGTTTATTTAATGAACATATATATTAAAAGAGGACAATGCAAAAAATAGGCAAAAAGCTATGCATTGTTTATAGAGAGGCTATTTATCAAAGCCGAATGATGCAAGTAGTGCGATAAGCAAAAAGATATTAGACTATTTAACATGTCCTGACCAAGGGCAGGCCGCGGAATTTAGAAACAGATATATCGCTCGAAATAGAGACCACCTGAGAGTTCCATAATGCGGCGTAGCTTTGTCTGCTTCCCTGGGTCTTGCATCGTCTGTGCGGCAGCAAAGCCGAACAGGTTATCCAGAGTGTGGAGTCCTGAAAGTAAATAAAAAAATCCGGCAGCCGCTAGTACGTTTGACGCCGTATTGTAAGCATGTCGTTAATGTGCCCCTCCCCCTGTGCCCATGGAATTTCAAGGGCGTAACTGTGTACTCGAGGTACTAGCTCCGCTATGTTGCGATGGCTGGGGTTGGGGCCGTATTGCTACGCTGCCAAGCTTGCCTTCCACGCCAAGTAAAGTCCCATCCGGACATGGGACGAAGTCGTCAATCTTGTATCTTCATAGTCCAACAGTCCGGCCAAAGGTTATAGTCCGGCTGTCCGGATACCCCCTAATCCAGGACTCCCTTAGTTAGAAAATGTTCTTGATGACCCACAGCCTATTGATGATAGTTTTACTGATGAGCAACTAGCTGTCATAGGTAATTCTCGTAATACTCCATGGTATGCTGATTATGCTAATTACATTGTTGCTAAATTTATACCACCTAGTTTCACATACCAGCAAAAGAAAAAGTTTTTCTATGATTTAAGACATTAATTTTGGGGGACCACCCTTTATAAAGAATGAGTAGATGGTGTTATTATGCGATGTGTACCTAAGCATGAATAGGAACATATCCTACGCAAGTGCCACTACGAGGCTTACGGAGGACACCACGCTGGAGATAGAACTGCACATAAGGTATTGCTATCTGTTTTTTATTGGCCTACTCTCTTCAAGGATGCTCGTAAGTTTGTCTTGTATTGTGATGAATGCCAAAGAATTGGTAATATTAGTATACGTCAAGAAATGCCTATGAATTATTCACTTGTTATTGAACCATTTGATGTTTTGGGCTTTTAGTATATTGAACCTTTTCCTTCCTCTAATGGGTATACACATATTTTAGTTGTTGTTGATTAAGTTACTAAGTGGGTAGAAGGTATTCCAACTAGCTGA
The DNA here is from genome assembly GCA_032464435.1 of Aegilops umbellulata. Taxonomy (NCBI): domain Eukaryota; kingdom Viridiplantae; phylum Streptophyta; class Magnoliopsida; order Poales; family Poaceae; genus Aegilops; species Aegilops umbellulata. The sequence goes on from CP136060.1 coordinate 359,088,078, forward strand.
TCATAACACTTCTATTAAGATGCTTAAAGAAGTTTTCCGAGGTTTGGAGTCCCTAGATATTTAATGACTGATGGTGGTTCACATTTTATTCATGGTGCTTTCCGTAAAATACTTGCTAAATATGATGTTACCCATAGAATTTCATCTCCATATCATCCTCAGTCTAGTGGTCAAGTAGAATTGAGCAATTGAGAGATTAAATTGATCTTGAAAAAGACTGTTAATAGATCTAGGAATAATTGGTCTAAGAAACTTGATGGTGCATTCTGGGCTTATAGAACTGCTTATAAGAACCCTATGGGTATGTCTGCATATAAAATGGTTTATGGAATAGAATGTCACTTACCTCTCGAACTAGAACATAAAGTTTATTGGGCAATCAAAGAGCTCTATGATTTCAAACTCGCCGATGAGAAGAGGTTATTTAACATTAGATCGCCTGATGAATGGAGAACCCAAACCTATGAGAATGCCAAGTTGTTTAAAGAAAAGGTTAAAAGATGGCATGACAAAAGGATACAAAAGCGTGAGTTTAACATATGTGATCAAGTTTTGCTATACAACTCTTGTTTAAGATTTTTGCAGGAAAGCTTCTCTCTAAATGGGAAGGTGCTTACATTATCGAGGAAGTCTATCATTCCGGTGCCATCAAAATCAGCAACACCGATGGCACAAATCCGAAGGTGGTAAACGGCCAAAGGATCAAACATTATATCGCAGGTACTCCCATAAATGTTGAAACCAGTATAATTAATACCATAACACCGGAGGAGTACTTAAGGGATACTTTCCAGAATGTTTCAGACTCCGAAAAGGAATAGGTATGTGGTACGGTAAGTAAACCGACTCCAAAACTGTTCTATTAGCAATTTTTCTCCGTTTTGGAATATTTAAAAAATTAGGAAAACTAAAATTAGTCCGAAAGAGCCATGAGGAAGCCACAAGGGTGGAGGGCGCGCCCCCTGCCTTGTGGCCACCTCGTGTGCCCTCTGGACTCCGTTTTCTTACACAATACTTCTTTTGGTTGGTAAAAATTCATTATATAATCTCCCAAAGGTTTTGACCATCGTACCATGCCAAATCCCCTGTTTTTGTTTTGAGTTGTCTCTGTAGCAGATTTGGAGCAAAATGTCTTCGCAAGAGTCAGTCAGGGAGAGTCGTGTCTCTCATCCGAAACCGGGCCCAAGGGCAAACAGCGAAGCTGACCACTTTGGGAAATCAACGGAGGAAGAGATGGAGGCCGACTTGAAAAGGTGGATGCCATGGAGGAGGATCAAGAAGTTACCTCTCGTCCTCAAAATGGATTCATGCTGGAGGAACTTCAGAGCTCAGCAATACCAAATTCGGTCATCCCTCCAAATGCTAAATTTCTCTCTTATGAAAATATGAAAAAGAGTGTTGCTTTTTCCCCCGCAGCTATGAAACATCCATGGGAGAATGGAGCTCTAGCCGTCACGGGCAAACTTCGCAAGGAGGTAATGGATCTTAAGCAGAAAAATAATACACTCGAGGAAGAGAATCGCATTCTAAGGGGCATCATCGCCAAGAATATCACATCACCACCTCCGAAGAAAGAGACATAAATACATGGGTATGGGCACTCCCCTTGGCAACTGCCAAGCTTGGGGGAGGTGCCCCGGTATCGTATCACACCTTTACCTTTATCATTTTTCTTAGTTCGATCCTTTTTGTTATATCTTGGTCTAGTAGAATAAAGGTTTTTAGTATGATCTAGCTTTGCATTTTGTTTTGATCTCTATCTATGTAATCAAGTCCATGAGTTATATATAATAAAGAGTAGTTTTCAGTTGAGGGCTTTGCTTTCTTGCTATAATCTTGAGGGAATAAAATAAAATAAAGAAAGAAATAAATAAAAAGATCATATATTGATCTTATGAAGAGTAATACACTACTGCAGGATGGTCCAAACGCGACAATCGAATCAGAGACCCTTCGATGAAACTGTGTGTGATGCCATAATCGCAAACGGTGGTGTAAAAAACCGTCAAAAAAGGTGCAAAATGTTTGCGATGATGGATGCATCAAAGACGGTTTAGATTTCAGTTGCATGTGCGATGCAAGGCATACGGTTCAGTTCAATTAACTGTTTGCGATGAGGAGGAACAAAAGAAACGGGCAGCCAGATGAAGATGTGTGCGGTATACAGCATACGGTTCACTGTGAGGAACTGTTTGTGATTAGGCAACACAATGGAAATTGTTCAACTGAACAAGATGTGTGTGATACGCGGCAAACAGGTTTGTAATTAGAAATGTGTGCGAAGACCAATAATAACACAAACGATTGCTGCTAATAAGACATGTGATTTGCTCTATCTACAGAAGAATAACATGTGTATATATAACTAAAATAAACATCCAATTACATAAGTGACATTACAGATCATTCGCACACACCTCAATAAACAATTGCATGCATTCTAAAGTAGGAGAAATGGTCGTCTAGTCATCTAATTCTTGTGATGCTCCCACCACTGCTCTATGGCTCGATCCCTCGTCTGGGGCAGGAAGAAGACACTTCCTCATGACAATGATCCGCCTGTACATCTCGTAGCTTGTGTACGCGTCCTTGGCCGTGTACTTGACATGTTGTTCATCCAGTCTCTCATGCCACACACTGTGCCGGGCGTTCTTGTCCTTCTTGCTCTCATTCTTCATCTTCATGTAGTAGGGGTCAATGATGGCCGAGGCTAGGTCAACTAGGGAGTCCAGTTTGTTTTTGTCGCTGCCCCAGACCTTGTAGTGGTGCTGGATGTTGACAAGATTCGGGCATTTCAAGCCAAAACCTTGAGCGGTTTTAGATCGTTGGTGGTGTCCACCATAGCGAAACTGTAGTCGGAGCTGTTGATAAACCTGGAGAAACGCTCGCAAGGCCGTGTGGCCATGTGGTAGTGGTAGACGAGGACGTCATGTCGCACGCACAACTGGGCAATGGCAACCTTCTAATCGTGCCCAACACGACCGGTGGTGTACTCGAGGTCGAAGCCGACCACTTGGTACTTGTCCTCGGCAAGGAACTGCACCATAGTTTGGATGGAGCTCTCCACCGAGACCAGATCGTTCGTGTACACCACTGAGTGGGCATCCCCCCTCACATGGGTGTTCACTACGTGATGCGTGGTGAACTGCTCGCCGTTGTTGTCGTCGGCCGCTGGGAGCGCCATTGGAGCCACGGGGAGCGCCATTGGAACCGCTGGATGTCCTCTCTGTATGTGTCGTCGTGGGTGTGCTTATTGTGTCGTGTGACATGAGAGATGAAGGTAGATGGCCGCAAGAATAAAAGGGGGCCGGGCGGCCTGGATTCTCAGTGCGTCCGCATGGCAGTTTTTGCAGCGGGTAACTAAATCGTCGCGCCGCGCCCGGCGCAACCGCATCAACACGAATGTGCGTGATCATGCGCCGGACCCAAACACTGGCAGCGCGCGTGGAGAGACGAGGGTAGAGCACCCGGAGGGATGCGAGAGCAGAGTGCACCGCGGCCGCCTCAACCGCAAGCAACCACACGCATAGAGCAGTTGAACACGTAGGAAATGGTCACCTACAAGCCGGCCGACAGTTGTGTCGCTGCGTAGAGAGAGGCCGTGTGCTACTACCTCCGTCTTGGTCTATAGTCCCCGACGTAGTGTAGTGCGCGTGGCGTCCCTGTTGGGTGTGTGTGGAACACCCACCACATGCTCCGACGCTGTTGCCCATCAGCAGCTGTTGCCGGCCACTCGTTGCCGTCACCCCATCGTCGAAAGCCAGGGCCATCGGCCACTCCGCCGCCGCGGCCCGAAGGCGGGAGGTGGCTGTCGTGGCCGCCATCCCACTACCAGCCATCACCCGCTCCGCCATCGTGGCCCAAAGGCGGGAGGTGGTGGTCGTGGCCGCCACCCCATCGTCGGTTGTTGTGGGGTCATCACCCGCTCCGCCACCGCCGCCCGAAGGCGGGAGGCGGAGTTGGAGGCCTGCACGTGCGCCAGCGACCTTGCGCGCTACACCGAGTTCCTGCGGGAGGAGGAGGAGGAGCGCCTCGTCGAGCATGCAAAGATCCTTACCGCCGCCATGGCCGTGGAACATGCCGCCTCAGAGGTGAGGAATCAGGAGATCTACGAGGAGAACCACTGCTTTGATAGGCGTCGGCTGGAGTGGCAGAGGGCGTTCGAGGTGAGCGACGCTGAAGCTGCAGCAGCGGCGGGTACCGTATTGCAGTTGTCCAGCTCGTCGGTAGGCTCCTCCTCCTCTGCCTCTTACTGAGTGTGCTCGGCAGAGGAGAGGTTGCTGGAAGTAGTACAAAGCCCCTCCATAGTAGTAGTAGTAGTAGTAGTAGTAGTAGTAGTATTTAGGAGTTATTTTATTTAGTTCCTCTGACTATAGATGTGGTGGAACTGTACAACGTACTTAAATTAGCTAGTATATATAGTTGAACTAGCTATTTCAGTACGTGGTTGTCAACAGTTGGGGAAACGTTTGGTCGGTTTAGCTATCGAGTTGAACTGTTTGTATAAAGAATAACTGCTTAATCTATGAATGAAATATATGCTTAATTACTGAATTTTAGTTGCAAAAATTAGATAGTGCTAGTGATTTTTAGCTGCATATTTGGACAAATCGCAGTGTTACAATGATTGACAAATGGCAATGTTAGTAGATCAACAAATGTCAGTTTTTCCAGTTTGACAAATGGCAACATACCCAATATGACAGATGCAAATCTTACCAAATTGTTTGTACGTGGTGCACACGGGTCATCCAAAACAACCGTTTGTATTGAAGGGATGCACAAGTCCTGCGCTGCAAATTTTCCCTTGACTTAAGGGGGAAGACCATAGCTCTCACTTTGCATACGGGTGTTCTATCTAAAACATTTGCGATCAAGAGCTGCAGAAATCCTGCTCGGCACATTTACCCTTGGCTTCCTGGGGAAGCTGTCGGTTTGCATACGGGTGTTCTAACTAAAACGTTTGCGATCAGTGTTTTATATTTAAAAACCATTGAATTTTTTTTAAAAGAAAATCGTTTGATATGTCTGTACATTAAGAGAGAAAAACGCAAGTTCGTTCAAACCATATCTTTCATTCAGTCACACTGCGAATTTATATTCATATGATCCAGAATTCGAGATACAGTATTAAACCCCAAAAAAACTATTTCCGGCGGAGGCGGCGTGCCGTGTCGTTGTTGTCGTTATCGTCCTCCGGGACGCCATTGTTGAAGTCATCAAGGCAGCACAGTATGTTCTTCACTTGTAAATCAAACATCATGTCGTCACGCGATCGACGGGCGAGGAGCGGGAGGACGGCAACTGGCGGCGCTGAGAGGTAGCAGTCGACGGCGGCGTCCCATGCCGCTGAGGGGGGCTCGTGCACGGGCACGGGCATGGGCGCGGCGAGTGCGGTCAAACGCACGGGGACTGGCACCACGGTGGGTGGAGGGGCGTGGCGGGTGCAGCCAAACGCACGGGGACCGGCACCGGTGTGGGTGGACGGGTGCGCATGGGCACGGGCGCTGGCATGTACATGAGCTCGCGCGGGTCCGCGGAGACCTCGCTGACGGCCGCGGCTTCCAGCTATGCGATAGTGCTTGGTGACCAGCCCGTCAATGCTACAGGGATGGTCGCTGGTGCGGGCGTGGGGATGGGAGTGGCGGCAGAAACTGCCGCGGCCAGCTCGTTCAGGGCCATGTCCATGAGGCCCCATTCCTCCTTATTTTCTATCTCCTCTGGCTCGGAGTCGACTTCACCAAACTTGAAGACTAGTGGCAGATGATCATTCTGCGCCATGGTGTTGGTGGAGGTCTGCGGGAGGGAGGGGAATGGGAGGCGAACAGTAAGGCCGCCTGTATTAAACAGCGGCTCGGGCGCCATTATTGGAGAGGGAGGCGGACGGCCATGGAAGTCAACCGGCTCGCTTCCTAGTAAGCCTGAGCAGCGTATAGCTTGCACGCTTCACGGTGAGCCTGTGCATTGGAGGACAGATTGCACGCCTCTCGGTCAGCATGCGCATCGGACTCCGCTCGCACGCCTGCTGTTCAGTCAAGCAATTGTCTGCACGACACCTCCTATAGCCATTAAAACCAAGACACGTGGCGTCACGTGAATGGTTAACAGAACGCACACGTTTTGAATTATACAAACGTTTGTGATATTAAAGTGGTAGCTATTTTTTTCAAAATGCCTTTGTTGGCTGTTATTCGAGTGCGCCTTCTCTCAAAATGGACACGAAAAATACCACAACATGCCGGGTGCCATTCCATGATAGCATCCAAGTTTCATGAATTTCAGACGAGTTTTGGATTTACTAGAATTTAAAAACAAAGTATCTCAACGTTTTGCCGGCAATCAATAGTGCCCTGGTGTTTGAAATTCATTCCCATTTCTTGCATGGGACCTAAGCATGCACCCAAGGACACAAATTTGATTTTTCAACCAATTTATATGAACTGGAGCATGTGCATGTAGTTCAAATTTGAATTATGCACATAAAATTCCTAGAAAACCCAGTTAATGTATAAAAATGTCCAAACGAACCCTGAAAAATTCCATAATTTAACACAACACTCCTGTTGTTCTATGTTGACACTAGAAATTTTTTGAAAGCAATAAGAGGAAACGGATATCGTTTCGTCCCCAAAGGCGGCACATTCCCTACCGAAGCCATCAGGCTTGTTGTGAGAAGCTCATACCCAAACCTGCCCCAAATGGGACAATTTTTTACCATGACATGTTGATATCGCTCCATGATAGCGTGCCAAGTTTCATGAATTTCAGACGAGTTTTGGATTTACTAGAATTTAAAAACTAGGCATCTCAATGTTTGCGGCCGAGTGACGGTGGCAGGGTGTTTGGAATTCATTCTCGTTTCTTGCATGGGCCCTAAGCATGTACCCAAGGACACATATTTGATTTTCAACCAATTTATATGCACTGGAGCATGTGCATGTAGTTCAAATTTGAATTATGCACATAAAATGCCTAGAAAACCCATTTAATGTATAAAACCTCAAAAAATCCATAATTTAACACAACACTAGGATTTTTCTATGTTGACACTAGAATATATTTGAAAGCAATAAGAGGCAATTGATATCGTCCCGTTCCCAAAGGTGGCACGTTCCCTACCCAAGCCATCAGGATTATTGTGAGAAGCTCTGGTTTGTGAGAAGCTTATGTCCAAACCTGCCCCAAATGGGACACACGGCATGTTGATGCCGCTCCATGATAGCAAGCCAAGTTTCATGAATTTCAGACGAGTTTTGGATTTACTAGAATTAAAAAACCAGGTATCTCAATGTTTGCGACCGGGTGATGGTGGCAGGGTGTTTGAAATTCATTCCCATTTCTTGCATGGGGCCTAAGCATAAACCCATGCACACATATATGATTTTTCAACAAATTTATGTGCACTGGAGCATGTGCATGTAGTTCAAATTTGAATTATGCACATAAAATGCCTAGAAAACCCATTTAATGTATAAAAATGTCCAAACAAACCCTGAAAAAAATCCAAAATTTAACACAACACTCGTGTTGTTCTATGTTGACACTAGAAATTATTTGAAAGCAATAAGAGGCAATGGAAATCGTTTCGTCCCCAATGTTGGCACGTTCCATACCAAAACCATCAGGCTTGTTGTGAGAAGCTCTGGTTTGTGAGAAGCTTATACCCAAACCTGCCCCAAATGGGACAAAAAATTTACCATGTCATGTTGATGTCGCTCCATGATAGCATGCCAAGTTTCATGAATTTTAGACGAGTTTTGGATTTACTATAATTACAAAAGCAGGTACCTCAATGTTTGCTGGAGAGCCATGGTGTCGTGGTGTTCGAAATTCATCCCCATTTCTTGCATGGGACATTATCATAAACCCATGTACACATATATGATTTTACAACCCATGTTGGTGCACCGGAGAATGTGCATGTAGTTTAATTTTGAATTGTTCACCTAAAATGGCTAGAAAATCAATTTAATGTATAAAATGTCCAAACGAACCCTGAATAATTCCAATTTTTTTATGACACACGTATAGTTGCATGTTCACTACAGATAAAGGTTCTAGCAATTCAAACACGGTCCATTTCCGCTGTGACCCCATCATGTAATTCAAATCAAGACGAAAATCAAGTAGATCCCAAAGAGTTTATTATCAACAACCGTGTGAGATGCGGTACAAAATATCCTGGAGCACCGTCGGTGTATAGTACGCCTATGGCTTACGCGAGAAGGTGCGTCGGCTATAGTCCACAGCCGGCGTGTCAAGCACACTAGCTCGCTCCCCAAATATCATTTCACTGTTCAATCATCGCCGGTGAAAGATGGGGACGTGGACCCTCGTCGTGAGGGCAACTTCAGTGGCCCGCTTCGGCGAGAGCGCGGCCTCAGCCTTTAGGCGTGTGCTAACAAGCTTCGTGAGGGCGACCGCAATCTGCGACTGGGCGGCCAAGGCATCCCAAACGGCCGCGGTTGCTTCTCAGGCGGTAGCAGCAACATCTTCCTCGGGGATAGCAACTTGCAAGAGCGGCACAGTAGCTGTCCGTTCCACAGAGGCAGCCTTACTCCTGATGGAGGGCACCCACGACCATGTTGAGGCCGCCCACACCCAGCTCATGGCGGTCACCGAACAAATCAAAAGAAGCTTCTCCGACAACGGTTGGCAACCCACGGCCGAAGAGTTGGCAATCGCCGAGAGCGTTCGAATAGCCTTCCATTCCTACGTGGCATACCTTGCCACGACGGAGCCCGCCAAAGCTAGATTGCAGCCGCCCACACCCAGTTCGTGGCGGCCTATTCCAAAGATATGGCGAACACGGATGGAGAGATGCTTGCCGAGTATGGTGCGATGGATGCCATGGAGCCCCTTCCCCTAGGAGACCATTGGGCGCGAGCTGGACATGGAGGCGGCGGTGGAGATCGACGAGCACCAGCCGTAGTAGTACGCTTTGGTTTGTTTAATTAAGAGCGTCGGTCTTTAATTTGTTAGAGTAATGTTTAGGTCAGCTAGCTCTATTTGATTGCTGAACTTGCTCGATTAAGAAGTGTGGGTGCGCTATAGTGTCCTTTATGTACCCAAATTATGCAATGACATGGATGACCAATGTAACCAGGGAAATTCGAACCAAAATTGTTGCCGTTCAAACTCATCACACATGGGTAAAGCTATCTGAATGGTTTATGATGTTCACAAATCATACACAGTTATGAATAAGGGACCGTGTCTGATGACACTTTGCGCGCTAGTTTTTTCGCTGAACCGATTCCAAATTTTCGTCTTCCGCAGAAATATCTACCTCGCCGCCCCTTCCCCTTACCAAAAGCCACATTTCCCCTGTTTCCGCCTTCCTTTCCAAGTTGAAACCTTCACTCCTTGCTTGCAGCGCCGCCTCCTCGTCGGTGACCCTCCTTCACGCTGCTCGGCCTCGTCTATCCAGGCAGGTAATCCACACCCGACCCCCATCCTCCTCCTCCTTCCAAATCCCACATGCCCCGACCACCGGCGCGACACCTTCCACCCAAATCACCGACCCCTCCACCAAATAAGCGAAGCCCTAAGCCATGGTGCACGCAGTATAGCTAGGATCTCAAGGAGATTTGGCAGCGGAGAAGCAAATCGCGGCCGCACACGCGGATGAGGTCATGATGGCTGACATTCATGCCGACCCCCAGATCTTGGAGGAGCACCTTGCCATTTTCTAGCTACGCCAGTTAAGCATGCTCGGTTTACCCGTTGCATGTGCTACTCCTGCCTTTCCTTAATAAATTCTAGTGTATTGTGCTATCTAATTTTACCATGTAATCTGTTGCTCTAGTGTATATGTTCTATATGTCCTGCAGTGTGGTGCTCACTTATTAACTGTTTGGTTAATTAGTTGTCGTCTTCAGTTAACTATTTGGTTCAATTCTGCAAATGTGATGTTCAATTCTTCAGGCTGCAATTTTGTATTGTCTTCCATGTGAGAAATAAATCGAATTTATCTTTACAAAATACATGAGAAACGAATACAATTGCTATATTTCCAAGTTGTCAAGCATGCTTGGTTTGGTTATACATTGTGCAATGTGGTGCCCAGTTAACGTTTGGTTCATTTGTTGTGATGTTTAGTTAACATTTTGGTTCAATTCTGCAATGCAATGTTCAATAGTTGTGGGTGCATTCTGTTATTGTATACCATGTGAGAAGTATATCGAATTTGGTTGTACTAAATACATGAGAAACAAATACCATTGCTATATTTCCATGTTGTTAAGCATGCTTGGTTTAGTTAACTATCTGATCTTCTATTAGGAGTATGTTATATTGTGCAATGTGGTGCTCAGTTAACGTTTGGCTCATTTGTTGTGGTGTTTAGTTAACTGTTTGGTTCAATTCTGTAATGCGATGTTCAATTGTTGTGGGTGCATTCTATTATTGTATACCATGTGAGGAATAAATTGAATTTGGTTGTATTAAATACATGGGAAACAAATACAATTGCTATATTTCCAAGTTGTTAAGCATGCTTGGTTTAGTTAACTGTCTGATCTTCTATTAGGAGTATGTTATATTGTGCAATGTGGTGCTCAGTTAATGTTTGGTTCATTTGTTGTGGTGTTTAGTTAACTGCTTGGTTCAATTCTGCAATGTGATGTCCAATTGTCGAGGGTAGAATTTTGTATTGTTGTGCATGTGAGGAATAAATCGAATTTGGCTGCACTTAATACATGAGAAACATATACAAGTGTTGTATTTCGTAGTTCTTAATCAGCTTGGTTTGGATAAATGGGTTTTCCATGTGGCTTGAATTAATCTGATTAATCTGCAATGTGCTTATTTTTCATCAACATATTTAACTGATAGCATGTGATCCCTTACTTAACCTGATGACTAACTACCTTATATGTGTTGCAGGGAAACAATGGGAAGCACTGAGGTTTACAATAGAGGTTAGCACATGCATGGTCTGTTGTCTAATAGCACATTATTGTGCAATTGCAGGAACCATTCTAATATTTAGGTTTTTTACAATTTGGTCTCACACATGTAGGTCCTGCTGTCAGAGGTTTTGACCCACTGTTCGACCCTTTTTGCATATGGGAAAATGAGTTGTCCATGAATATCAATCAACTCAAGAAACTCAGAAAGATTGTTAGGATAAATAAATTAGAGACAAAAAACAACAAGATCTTTGTCTGCACATTGAAGAAGACAACAGTTAACTACAAGATGGTACTAACTATTATACCTTGCCTTTTTTTATTCCTTTGCCCCATTTCCAATATAGAGAAGATATTTATGCACATCCTTTTTTTCAGGCCTTTCCAAAGCAGTTCACTGATGATTACCTCTCAAACCACCTCTATGGTCAGGAGGCGAGGAAGGTTTTCATACAACACCCACGCTTCAATATTGAAGTGTTCCTGAAGAGGACGAAGGATGGACGGTCAATCATCCACAGGCACTGGCCTAAAGTTGCAAAGACCGTCAACATGAATGAAGGCTCAATATTTGCCTTCCGCTTCAGCAATTTTCCAGATGAGATGCAACTTTCTATGTACCGTCTATGATGCTAATTTCGAAAGGTTCTAGATGTTGCATGTGAAACTTGGTGTTGGTGCAGTTGTGTAATGGGGTAGCTGAGTGCTAAAGCTATATAATGATATACTCTGATGTATTTCAATTATCAAATCCTGCTTCCTTAATATGGAAACAAAATATATTATGTGCTTAATATGAGTGTCAATTAGATTAATAAATGGATTATTAATAATATGGCAATTAGCCTGCTAATGCCCAATTAGCAGGGCCAATTGGCCTACTAATTTGGTTTTTCTATTGCAAACGGTTATTCAGAAAACATCGTGGGCGATGACCTCAGGCAACGCACACAATTTCTAGGAATAAACCGTGTTGGATCAATGAACAATCACACACGACATTCTCTTCAAAACTGTTTGTGTTAGGCCACCTTGCATAAACATTTACCACATAAAAACTGTGTGTGATGGACCGGGACAGCCTTTGCCACACAGTTTCTTCTACACACCGTGTGTGATGCATTCAATAACGCAAATGATAAAATTGTTAATATCGTGTGCAATGGCGATGCTATCACAAATGATTTAACGGGGAAAATTGTGTGTGATGTACCTGTGAACGGAAACGTTTTCCTTGGAGCGACAATGTGGGATGTATATACGAACGGAAATATTTAGGGGGACTGACTGTGTGGGATGTACTTACGAACGAAATCGATTTCGCCTGTATAATTGTATTTTTTGAGCACTACTGTACGTATAACCGTATTTGATCGCTAGCCGATCGCACACGACCTCATTTTGCCGAGCGTGTGTGCTAGGAGGGCATATCCCTGACGGTTTCTAGGTCGTGTGGGAAGGACCCCCCTATTGCCTACACTCACTTGGCGATGGTTCCAAATGCCGTCACGGAAAGGGGTTAACAATCGTTTGTATAGCACCTCGCTGTACCAGTGATAACTTCGCATCTAAAGAGTATGATGAATAAAATTTGTTGAGAGTTGACAAACATAGTTTTGGTCATTGTTGCAATTAATAGGAAGTAATAAAGAAAGAGAGGCTTCACATATAAATATACTATCTTGGACATCTTTTGTAATTGTGAGCACTCGTTAAAATATGACATGCTAATAAGTTGATGTTTGATACGTCCATTTTGCACCATGTTTCCTACTGTTATTTATTCAGGGTAGGAACGGGTCGGCCCGAACCTAGCCTTCGACCCGGCCCCGTTGGCCTCGAGGCCAATTTGAGAGGCCACGGGTCGACCCAATTCAAAAAAGTCAATTGCCTCGCCGGCCCGATGGGTACTTTGGGTCGACCCAAATTTTATTTTCTTATACAATATTTGGTTGTGGTTAGACACAGAATATTCTCAACAATATGTTATTAAAAGTAAAAAAACATTATGACCTAAACATGCATGATTGAAATAATTAAAGTTTACAAATGAACCACAATATACAATTTCAGCTCTTTACACGTCCGGTTTATAAAGGAGGATTGGGTTAATGGATTCCAGTACATGTACAAATGTTAGCTAGTTGATGTTTAGGCTAATTAGTAAATTGTAATTAGCTGATCGTTAGTTGTCGTATAATGGTATAAGCTAAGCTAAAGATGAATTTGGTGATACCGATGGACTCCAGTACTCGGAGATGGGTCAGCCCTGCTGGCCCAATGGGTCACTCAGTGCTGGCTCTACTGACCCGATTTTTGTACGAGGCCGGCCCGACTGACCCATCAGCCTTGTTTTCTTGGGTCGGGCAAAAGACCCGACGGGTCAACCCGACCCATTCCCACCGTGATTATTTATGATGTTTTTATGCACAATAGTTCTTTTTGGAGTAATTCTAATGCCTTTTCTCTCATAATATGCAAGGTACACACAAAAAGGGAGAATTTCGGCAGCTAGAGAACTGGACCTGGAAAAGCTACATCAGCCACCTATTCTGCAAAACTCTGAACGAGCTGAAACTTTACGGAGATTTTTTATGGAATATTTTAGGAATATTGGAGCCAATAAGTACGAGAGTGGGCCCACCAGGTGGGCACAACCCACCTGGGCGCGCCAGGGAGCCCAAGCTCGCCCTGGTGGGTTGTGCTCCCCTCGGCCCACCTCCAGTGCCCATCTTCTGGTATATAAGTCATTTGACCTAGAAAAATTAGGAGGAGGACTTTCAGGGTGGAGTGCTGCCGTCTCGAGGCAGAACTTGGGCAGGAGTACTTTTGCCTTCCGGGGAGTGATTTCGCCGAGGGAACTTCCCTCCTGGAGGGGGAAATCATCATCACCATCATCACCAACAACTATCCCATCTTGGGGAGGGCAATAACGATCTTCAACATCACCATCTCCTCTCAAACCCTAGTTCATCTCTTGTGTTCAATCTTTGTACCGAAACTATAGATTGGTGCTTGTGGGTGACTAGTAGTGTTGATTACATCTTGTAGTTGATTACTATATGGTTTACTTGGTGGAAGATTACATGTTTAGAAACAATATGCTATTTAATACCCCTTTGATCTTGAGCATGTTTATCACTTGTGAGTAGTTACTTTTGTTCTTGAGGTCACGGGAGAAATCATGTTGCAAGTAATCATGTGAACTTATTATGTGTTCGATATTTTGATAGTATGTATGTTGTGATTCCCTTAGTGGTGTCATGTGAACGTCGACTACATGACACTTCACCATATTTGGGCCTAAGGGAATGCATTGTGGAGTAGTTATTAGATGATGGGTGGCAAGAGTGACAGAAGCTTAAACCCTAGTTTATGCGCTATTCCGTAAGGGACCGATTGGATCCAAAAGTTTAATGCTATGGTTAGAATTTATTCTTAATACTTTTCTCGTAGTTGTGGATGCTTGCGAGGGGGTTAATCATAAGTAGGAGGTTTGTTCAAGTAAGAACATCGCCTAAGCACCGGTCCACCCACATATCAAATTATCAAAGGAGCAAACACGAATCGAATCAACATGATGAAAGTGACTAGATGAAATTCCCGTGTACCCTCAAGAACGCTTTGCTTATTATAAGAGACCGTTTGGCCTGTCCTTTGCCTCAAAAGGATTGGGCTACCTTGCTGAAATGTTGTTACTATTATCATTACTTGCTTGTTAGAAAAATATCTTGCTATCAAACTACTCTGTTACTTACCATTTTAGCACTTGCAGGCGTTACCTTGCTGAAAACCACTTGTCATTTCCTTCTGCTCCTTGTTGGGTTCGACACTCTTACTTATTGAAAAGGCTACAATTGATCCCATATACTTGTGGTTCATCCAGGCTATTTTTTGGCACCATTGTCGGGGAGTGAAGCGCTCTTGGTAAGTGGAAATTGGTAAGGAAAAATTATTACTACGTGCTAAAATTTATTGTCACTTGGTACTATGAAAAACAATCCTTTGAGGGGTTTGTTCGGGGTATCTTCACCTCGACCGGAACCACAATTAGTTACCCCTCAACCTACTACACCTACTGAAAATATTGAATATGAAATTCCTTCGGGTATGATAGAATAACTGCTAGCTAATCCTTATGCACGAGATGGAACCGAACATCCTGATATGTATTTGATATATGTAGAAGAAATTTGTGGATTGTTTATGCTTGCAGGTTTACCCGGAGATGAAGTTAAGAAGAAGGAATCGATTGAAATTGGAGTTCCACCAAAAAAATATCCTATGCATCTAGTTCATCATGATCAAAAAATTATATAAAAATTTTGGCCTCGTGAAGGAGAAAGTATCGCTCTAGCTTGGGGGAGGCTTAAGTCAATGTTATATTCATGCCCCAATCATGAGCTCTCAAGAGAAACTATTGTCCAGAGTTTTTATGCTCGACTTTCTCATAATGATCGATCCATGCTTGATACTTCTTGTGCTGGTTCTTTTATAAAGAAGACTATTGAATTCCGGTGGGATCTTTCGGAAAGAATTAAACGCAACTCTGAAGATTGGGAACTCAATGAAGGTAAAGAGTCAGGTATTAAGCTTAAGTATGATTGTGTTAAATTTTATGAATACAATGCTTTTCAAAAGTTTAGCACTAAATATGGACTTGACTCTAAGATAGTAGCCTCCTTTTGTGAATCATTTGCTACTCATGTTGATCTCCCTAAGGAGAAGTGGTTTAAATATCACCCACCTATTAAAGAAGAAATTAAAGAACCGGTACTAGCTAAAGAGGAAACTATTGTTTACATTGTTGATCCAGTTGTTCCTACTGCTTATATTGAGAAGCCACCTTTTCCTGTTAGGATAAAGGAACATGCTAAAGTTTCAACTGTGGTTAACAAATGTTATATTGGAACACCTAAACCTGATGAACAAATCAAAGTAGAATGTAGTGTTGCTATGGTTAAGGATCTCCTGGAAGAAACCATAGATCGGCATGTTATTTACTTCTGTAATGAAGCTACTAGAATTGCCAAACCTGTTAAATAGGAAAAACATAGACCCGTTGTTGGCATGCATGTTGTCTCAGTTAAAATAGGAGATCACTATTATCATGGTTTATGTGACATAGGTGCTAGCGTGAGTGCTACTCCCTTTACCTTATATCAAGAAATTATGAATGACATAACACTCACTGAAATAGAAGAAATAGATGCTACTATTAAACTTGTTAATAGAGACACCATCACACCACTTGGGATTGTTAGAGATGTTGAGGTCTTTCCCTACTGATTTTCTTGTTCTTGGTTCCCAACAAGATGACTTTTGCCCCATTATCTTTGGTAGACCTTTCTTGAACACCGTTAATGCTAAAATAGATTGCGAGAAACAAACTGTCAGTGTTAGCTTTGGTGACGAGTCTCATGAGTTTAATTTTTCCAAGTTTAGTAAGAAGCTTCATGAAAAGGAATTGCTTAGTAAGGATGAAATAATTGGTCCTGCTTCTATTTTTGTGCCTCCTACTGATCCTTTAGAACAATATTTGCTAGACCATGAAAATGATTTACATATGCATGAAAGAAATGAAATAGATAAGATTTTCTTTGAACAACGACCTCTGCTTAAACACAATTTGCCTATTAAAACTCTGGGAGGTCCTCCTCCACCTAAAGGTGATCCTGTGTTTGAATTAAAACAATTGCCAGGCACTTTGAAATATGCTTATCTTGACAAGAAGAAGATATATCATGTTATTATTAGTGCTAACCTATCAGAACATGAATAGGAAAGATTATTGAAAGTTCTAAGGAAGCATCGAGCTGCTATCGGATACACTCTTGATGATTTAAAGGGCATTAGTACCACTCTATGTCAGCACAAGATTAATATGGAACCTGATGCTAAACCCGTTGTTGATCACCAACGTCGGTTAAATCCGAAGATGAAGGAAGTGGTAAGAAATGAAATATTAAAACTTCTGGAAGCAGGTATAATCTATCCTATAGCTGATAGTAGATCGGTAA
The DNA here is from genome assembly GCA_032464435.1 of Aegilops umbellulata. Lineage (NCBI taxonomy): Eukaryota > Viridiplantae > Streptophyta > Magnoliopsida > Poales > Poaceae > Aegilops > Aegilops umbellulata. The sequence continues at coordinate 359,105,011 of CP136060.1, forward strand.
GTCCTGTTCATTGTGTCCCTAAGAAGGGAGGTCTTACTATTGTTCCTAATGATAAGAATGAACTTATTCCACAAAGAATTGTTATAGGCTATAGAATGTTAATTGATTTTAGAAAATTAAACAAAGCAACTAGAAAAGATCATTACCCTCTGCCTTTTATTGATCAAATGCTAGAAAGATTATCTAAGCACACACATTTTTTCTTCCTTGATGGACACTCTGGTTTTTCACAAATATCATGTTTGTCAACCTGATCAAGAAAAGACCACTTTCACTCGTCCATTTGGGACTTATGCTTATAGACGTATGCCTTTTGGCTTATGCAAATGCACCTGCTACCTTTCAAAGAAGTATAACTGCTATATTCTCTGATTTTTGTGAAAATATTGTTGAGGTTTTCATGGATGATTTCTCCGTTTATGCGAAGTCTTTTGATGATTGTTTAAGCAATCTTGATCGAGTTTTGTAGAGATGCGAGCAAACGAATCTTGTCTTGAATTGGGAGAAGGGCCACTTTATGGTTAATGAAGGTATTGTCTTGGGTCATAAAATTTCTGAAAGAGGTATTGAAGTGGACAAAGCTAAGGTTGATGTAATTGAGAAAATGCCATGTCCTAAAGATACTACAGGTATTTGTAGTTTCCTAGGTCATGTCGGTTTCTATAGGAGATTTATCAAAGACTTTTCTAAAATTTCTAGGCCTCTTACAAATCTTTTACAAAAAGATGTTCCTTTTGTTTTTGATAATGATTGTTTAGAAGCCTTCGAAACACTCAAGAAAGCCTTAATTTCTGCACCTATTGTTCAACCACCTGATTGGAACTTGCCTTTTGAAATCATGTGTGATGCAAGTGATTATGTTGTTGGTGCTGTTCTAGGATAAAGACTTGATAAGAAACTAAATGGTATCCATTATGCTAGTAAAACTCTAGACGTTGCTCAAAAGAATTATGCTACTACTGAAAAATAATTTCTAGCATTGGTGTTTGCTTGTGATAAATTTAGATCTTACATTGTTGATTCAAAAGTAATTGTTCACACCGATCATGCTGCTATAAAATATCTTATGGAAAATAAAGATGCTAAACCTAGACTTATTCGTTGGGTTCTCTTTCTACAAGAATTTGATTTACATATCACTGATAGAAAAGGAGCAGAGAACCCCGTAGCTGACAACTTGTCTAAGCTTAAAAATGTGCTTGATGACCCACTACCTATTGATGATAGTTTTCCTGATGAGCAGTTAGCTGCAATAAATGTTTCTCATAACACTCCTTGGTATGCTGACTATGCTAATTACATTGTTGTTAAACATTTACCACCTAGCTTTACATACCAACAAAAGAAAAAAATCTTCTATGATTTAAGACATTACTTTTGGGATGACCCACATCTTTATAAAGGAGTAGATGGTATTCTTAGACATTTGTGTACCTGAGCATGAATGTGACGCCCCCGATTCAATCGTACACTAATCATACACGCAAACATGTATGATCAAGATTAGGGACTCACGGGAAGATATCACAACACAACTCTAAAAATAAAATAAATCATACAAGCATCATAATACAAGCCAGGGGCCTCGAGGGCTCGAATACAAGTGCTCGATCATAGACGAGTCAGCGGAAGCAACAATATCTGAGTACAGACATAAGTTAAACAAGTTTGCCTTAAGAAGGCTAGCACAAACTGTGATACATATCGAAAGAGGCGCAGGCCTCCTGCCTGGGATCCTCCTAACTACTCCTGGTCGTCGTCAGCGGGCTGCACATAGTAGTAGGCACCTCGGTGTAGTAGGAGTCGTCGTCGACGTTGGCGTCTGGCTCCTGTGCTCCAGCATCTCGTTGCGACAACCAAGTAGAAAGGAAAGGGGGAAAAGAGGGAGAAAAGCAACCATGAGTACTCATCCAAAGTACTCGGAAGCAAGGATCTACACTACATATGCATGGGTATATGTGTAAAGGGTCCATATCGGTGGACTGAACTACAGAATGCCAGAATAAGAGGGGGGTAGCTAATCCTGTCGAAGACTACGCTTCTGGCAGCCTCCATCTTGCAGCATGTAGAAGAGAGTAGATGGTAAGTTCACCAAGTAGCATCGTATAGCATACTCCTATCTGGCGATCCTCTCCTCGTCGCCCTGTTAGAGAGCGAACACCGGGTTGTATCTTGCACTTGCAAGGGTGTGTTTTATTAAGTATCTGGTTCTAGTTGTCATAAGGTCAAGGTACAACTCCAAGTCGTACTGTTACCGAAGATCACGACAATTCGAATAGATAAACTTCCCTGTAGGGGTGCACCACATTACCCAACACGCTCGATCCCATTTGGTCGGACACACTTTCCTGGGTCATGCCCGGGCTCGGAAGATCAACACGTCGCAGCCCTACCTAGGCACAACAGATAGGTCAGCACGCCGGTCTAAATCCTATGGCGCAGGGGTCTAGGCCCATCGCCCATTGCACACCTGCATGTTGCGTGGGCGGTCGGAAGCAGAACTAGCCCCCTTAATACAAGAGCAGGCTTATGTTCCAATCCGGGGCGCGTTGCTCAGTCGCTGACGTCCCGAAGGCTTCTACTGATACCACGACGCCGAGTGCCCATAATTGTTCCCGCGTAGTTGGTTAGTGCGTATAGGCCAGTGGCCAGACTTAAATCAAATACCAAGAACTCGTTAAACGTGTTATTTTAAAGTAACTGCGAACGCTGACCAGGGCCAGACCCACCTCTCGCCTAGGTGGTCTCAACCTGCCCTGTCGCTCCGCCACAAAGATCCACTTGCGGGTACTCCTCGAGCCGACCCGACTTTAGTCACCATAGGTATCATGTAAATATATAAGTATATACCCGTGATCACCTCCTGAGTGATCATGGCCCGATAGTATAGCAAGGCAGACGGACAAGAATGTAGGGCCACAGATGGAAATACTAGCATCCTATACTAAGCATGTAGGATTGCAGGTAAAGGTAACAACAGTAGTAGCAAGGACATGCTATGCGGCAGAATATGATTAACGGAAAGCACTAACATGCTACACTTCTCTAATGCAAGCGGTATAGAGAAGAACAGGCGATATCTGGTGATCAAGGGGGGCTTGCCTGGAAGCTCAGCCGAGAAGGAGGGCTCGTCAACACCATAATCGTACTGGGTAGCAGCGGCGTCGGTCTCGTTGTCTAGCGAGAGAAGAGGGGCAAGAAACAATAAATACAATGCAAACAAATGCATGACGATGCATGACATGACAAAGCGTGATGCTAGATGTGCGCGGTAGTAGGTGATACTGGCGAAGGGGGGAAACATCCGGGAAAGTATTCCCAGTGTTTCGCGTTTTCGGACAGATGAACCAGAAGGGGGAAAGTTGCGAGTTCGATAGGTTAGGGATGTGTGGCGGACGAACAGGCTGCATATCCGGATTCGCCTCGTCATTCTGAGCAACTTTCATGTAGAAAGTATTTTCATCTGAGTTACGGATTATTTTATATGATTTTCTAAAGATTTAATCATTTTCTGATTTTAATTATTTATTTAAATCCAGCATTATCCAGAACGATGACGCAGGCATGACATCTGAGTGATGTCAGCAGGTCAACTAGTCGGTTGACCAGTCAAACCAGACAGGTGGGTCCAGTGGGACCCACATGTCATTGTCAGGGGCGCTAAAAGGGGGTTTAGACTAACTGAATGGGTTAAATAGCGGGTGGGGCCTAGTAGTCAGTGAGAGATTAGGGTTTTATTTAACTAATTTAATTAATTATCAATTTATCTATTTACAAAAATGTTTTAAACGACGCGGGCCCGCATGTCAGTGGCAGTAGCTACCACGTCAGCGTAGTTGACTTCGGTCAACGTGGCCAGTTGGGCCCCCTAGGCCCACAGGCAGTGACCCAGGGGTGGGACCCGGTGTGCCAGCTCAGCAGAGCCGCCGGAGTAGCTCCGGCGAGCTCGCGCACAGCGGCCAAACGCCAGCGAGCGTCGGGATTCGCCTACGAGGCACTAAATCGAGCACTGTCTCTTGCGTTCGAACGAGGAGAGTGCCTCGCGTCTATCTATGGCATATGAATGCATGGGGGTGGCCGGAAACAACGCCGGTGACAAGCGCGACGGACGACAGTTTGGGCGCGGACGGGGGTCGCGCAAAAGGGCGTTCGAACGATGCGTGTTTGGGACCGAACAGACGAGCACGTCGAGGTGCGTGGAACGGTGGAGGGGGCTTGGCCGGAAACAGCCAGAGACAGCGGCGGAGCGGACGCCAGAGTTCGAGCGTCGGTGGATCCAGCGCTAGGGGGCACGGGAAGGCGTGTGCACGTGCGTGTAGGGTTCCTGGAAGCACCAGGAACACGGTTGTCGGTGTCAAAACCGGCGGATCTTGGGTAGGGGGTCCCGAACTGTGCATCTAGGCGGATGGTAACAGGAGACAAGGGACACGATGTTTTTACCCAGGTACGGGCCCTCTCGCTGGAGGTAAAACCCTACTCCTACTTGATTAATATTGATGATATGGGTAGTACAAGAGTAGATCTACCACGAGATCAAGGAGGCTAAACCCTAGAAGCTAGCCTATGGTATGATTGTTGTTCTGTTGTTCGTCCTACGGACTAAAACCCTCCGATTTATATAGACACCGGAGAGGGCTAGGGTTACACAGAGTCGTTTACAATGGTAGGAGATCTACATATCCGTATCGCCAAGCTTGCCTTCCATGCCAAGGAAAGTCCCTTCCGGACACGGGACGAAGTCTTCAATCTTGTGTCTTCATAGTCCAGGAGTCCGGCCGAAGGTATAGTCCGGCTATCCGAACACCCCTTAATCCAGGACTCCCTCAGTAGCCCCTGAACCAGGCTTCAATGATGACGAGTCCGACACGCATATTGTCTTCGGCATTGCAAGGCGGGTTCCTCCTCCACGTACTTCATAGAAGATTTTGAACACAAGGGTACTGTCCGGCTCTGTAAAATAAGTTTCCACATATTGCCATAGAGAGAATAATATTTACACAAATCTAATCTGCTGACGTATTCCGCAGTGTGACATCACACCACGGCCAAGCCCTTATTCGAATCGTCATTATCCCACCTCAGCGTGTTATGCGAGGCGGTTTCCTTGGCACATCTTGTGAAAGCAGAGATCGTGTCCCCTTATTCTGGGATTGTCATCAATACGGGCGTGGGTAACCCAACCGGCCATTGATTACGGCGCTTGGGAGATAAGCGAGTTTTACCAGGCGGGTGGGGACGCATAGTTTCGTCCGCACATATAAGGGGATAAGGATCCACCTTTCTCATCCGCGCCTTCTTCCTCCTTCGCCTATCCATTTCTGCGCACTCGAGCTCCAGCGCCCAAGTCCGCACTCCCCACCTCAACCTTCTCCAGCCATGTCCGGAGCGGGAGGCAAGTGGATGGTCTCCTCCGTCATGGAGGGACACATCAAAAAACAGAGGAAGGCCGGATACTTGTCTAACGACATTGCGCACCGGCTTCCCAAAGAGGGGCAGCTCGTCCCCACCCCAAGGCCCCATGAGAGGGTGGTGTTCCTCCCCCATTTCCTCCGTGGACTGGGCTTCCCTCTCCACCCATTTGTCCGCGGACTCATGTTCTACTTTGGCCTAGATTTCCACGATCTAGCCCCAAACTTTGTCCTCAATATCTCGGCGTTTATCGTTGTGTGCGAGGCCTTCCTCTGCATCCGCCCCCATTTCAGCCTATGGCTCAAGACTTTCAATGTCAAGCCAAAGGTGGTGCGCGGCATCCAAGCGGAGTGCGGAGGCGCCATGGTGGGCAAGATGCCCAATGTCCTATTGCTTGAGGGCTCCTTCGTGGAGACCCTGAAGGGGTGGCAATCGGGGTGGTTCTACATCACCGAGCCGCGTGACCCTGAATGGGTCGCAGCCCCCGAGTTCCGATCCGGACCCCCTACGCAGCTCACGTCCTGGAAAGAGATGGGCCTGTCATGGGGCAACAAAGGAGAGGTGACTGGACTGCAAACATGCATCCAAACCCTGGTGAAAAAGAAGCTTAAACTTGTCAACGTAGTCCAGGTTATGCTCATCCGTCGGATTCTCCCGTGTCAACAACAGGCCTTTAACCTGTGGGAGTTCGACCCGGCGCAGCACCAAACTCTAAGCAGGCTCTTTGACACGACGTACGAAGATGCCTGGAAGGTGCTATTCAAGGGCACCGAGGCTCCCGCATCCGCTAACGAGGATCGCGGATTCAGCACGCAGCGTCACGCTAGTGCGGTAAGCCGTTTTTACCTTTTAGAGGGTATTTTAGCTTATCATAGTTCGACTCTATGCGGGATCTAAGCTCCCTTACCTTTGACAGGATTGGCAGGCGAAGTCCGGACAGATCAACTGTCCGGCTCCTTTGCCCGGAGACCCAGCAGATGCTCGCTTGGGGAAGGTGCTGGTTCTGGCACCCTATGTGTTTCCGGAGAAGAAGGCCACGAAGAAGGCCACGGGGACTCGAAAGAGTGCCCGGCGTGTGGTGGAGTCGGACTCGTCGTCCGACGACTCCGAGACGCAATCCTCCCGTGAAGACAAGGAGGAGGAAGAAGAGACCTCTCCCCGGGAGGCCGCCCCAACTGGGGAGGCCGGGGGGTCCAAGAAGGGGAAAACCCTTCTTCCGGACTACTCCACCAACGCCGACGACGGCGAAGATGAGTGGCGCACAGGGCCAAGCCCCTGGCGAAATCGTAAGTATCCGGATACCAGAGTAAGTCATGGTATTCCTTCACTGCACAGCTTTTCCTTACATCGAATATGATTATGCAGTCCACCCAAAGACCTACGAATGAGCGGTTCCCTGGACTCATTGGATGTACACTATCTTCCAACGGCTACCTCCCCCCGCCCTACGGATGACGCCGAGGTTGCGTCCCAGGAGGTTCCGAGCCAGGAGGAGGTGGTCCTGGAGGCGCCGCAAGGCGACATTCCGGACTCTAGGCACCAAGGGGATAGAACCCCTAAGGGATCCAAGTCCGGCCCTAGGCCGGACACCGCTCCGGAACCTTCAAAGGTTCCAAAGTCCGGCGAGCGACCTCCTTCCAAGAGGAGCAAGCCCACTGAGCCGGTGGCCCCCGTCCAAGTGGAGGCGCCAGACAATCTGCTGGAGGTGCTTAAAGGCGCCTCCATCGACGAGGAGCACCGCACCATTATGAGTGCGGTGATTCAAAAAGTTTAGTCCGCCAAGAGCGGGCTGACCGAAGCCTGTGCTAGCCTTTTGACAGGCTTTGAGGTATGTAAAAAATAGGTGAAAATATTACCGCATAGACAGTAGCCACTGATGCTCTGTTTGGCATTCGGAAAGAAAAGCCGAATAGAGGATCTAATAAAATTCGCAGGAGTCTAACAAAAGTAATTCAATATGCGTATGCAGGCTTCACTGCTGGCCTCCGCCGCACTGACTGCGGAGGTGGACACGCTGAAGCAGAACCTCGAGCGGTCCGGGCAAGAGCTCGGCCTTGCCAAGAAGCAGCTCGAGGAAAAAGAAGGTAAGAAATACCTATTGAAATATATATATATATATATATATATATATATATATATATATAAGGTGCAATTGTAAGAAAATGACAGGATTAATGTGGCTATTGTAGGGGCCACAACGGAGGTGGCGACCCTTAAGCAAGAGTTGTCCGAGGCCGAAAAGAGGGCGGCCACGGAGTGCACCTAGCGGGAGAAATATGAGGCGCAGGTTGGCGAGGTGCGGCAAGAGCTCCAGGCTCTCATGAAAAAACATGAGAGTTTGGAGCTTCACTCAAAGACGCGAGAGTCCGAGCTCGCGGCAGCCATTGAGAATGCCAAGTCTGCCAAGACCGAAGTCTAGAAGGCCCTTTAGGAGGTTGAGGCGATGAAACGGATAGCGGCGGGTAAGGGTTTCTTTATGCAAAGCAAGCATGTGAAAGTAAACTACTTGTTACTTACCTGAATCCGGAGCTCTCCAGGAGCGTTCGCAGATTTGCCCCGCAGCGTGTCCGATGCCGCCGCATTCTACCGAGCCGAGGAGGGCAGCTCGACAGAGAAGGTGTTCTGGTCTCAGTATGCTGAGGCCGGACTCCATGTGCCCTTGAGCGACCAGCTGAAGCAACTGGTCGAGCTCCACAAGGTGTCCAAGGTGCCCCTCCCCCTTGGACACGCCATGAGGCTGTGGCCTGGAGAGGCTCTACCTGGGAGCTACTTCGGGCTGGTGCGGCGGCTGGTGGAGGCCTGTCCAAGGCTCGAAGTCATCAAGCGCTCCGTCTGCATCGAAGGTGCCCATAGGGCACTTGCCCATGCTAAGGTGCACTGGGGCAAGCTGGACGCGGAGAAGCTTGTGAAGGACGGGCCGCCGCCAGGCAAGGAGCATCGCCACCCCGACTATAAGGGCGTTCTGGAGGGCGCCCGCCTTATGGCGGACGAATGCTCGAAAGATGTAATTTTTGTGTAAAACTTGTTTATTTTGTCCTGTGCGCTGAAAACTTGTCCATGTGCGCTACGCAATGCTTTCTGAATTTAAAATATTACCTTCTGTGCGGCTGTTTATCAAATTTTGAGAGATGGCGAGTCGTCGGCTTCTGCCCCCATGCCACGAGTGTTGGGCTGTTCGGGATAAACTTGAGCGCTCTTTTTCCCATTCTTGGGTCCTTCGAGGGAGGCGCTCAACACAACGAGCAAGGCAATCAGACTATAATGCTTGAACACTCTCACTTAGCCATAGAATTCTATAATTTTAAATTTCGGCGAAGCCCCTAGTGTTCGGAAGACCGAGTTCGGGGTGCTATCCACGCCTAGGCCGGACAAAGCCGACTCCTCGCTCTAAGCGGCATAAGTCTTTAGGGACTCGAAAACCTCTCGAACAGCGACCAGCTCTCGCCTCATCATGACGGTCAGTTTTAGCTTTCTCTACTGAGGTGCTTTAGCCAAGCTCAACTGGGGCACAATCGCAGTAGTTCTCTTAGCGCTACCTTAGCCGATACAACGGAACGTAAGGTACCAAAACATAGGAGCCGGACAAACCCAACATTTGACCCAAGACATGATTCGGAGCCGATGCATATAATGTTATAAGTTCGGGGTGCCGCACTTGTGAACGTGTTCGGACTTCTCACACCGTGTTGTGGGGTACTTAAGCCCCTGGTGTATTGGCCGTACCAAAGTGTACGGGTGCGACATGTTATTAATGAACATATATTCTTAAAAAAGAGTAATACGATAATAGACAAAAGCTATGCATTGTTTATTTAAAAGGGATGCGATCAAAGCAGAACGATACAAATGGTGCGATAAGCAAAAGGTGGGATTATTTAACATGTCCCTTCTAGGGGCGTGCCGCAAATGATATGCAAAACAGGTATACTGCTCGTTATAGAGACCACCTTAGAGTTCCATAGTGCGGCATGGTTTTCTTCTTCCCTGGTTCTTGCATCGTTTGTGCGGCAATTTTACTGCCGGTTAGGCCTTCCAAAGAATGGAGTCCTGCAAATAAGATAAAAGTGAAGAATCGGCAGCCCCTAGTGCGGTTTAAGCCGTGTTTTGGGCGTGCCGTGATGGTGCCCCTCCCCCTGTGCCCATGGTATTTCCAGAGCGTAGTTATGTACGCGCAGCACTGATTTCACAATTTCGCGAGGGCTGGGGTTGGGGCCGCATTGCTACGCCTGCTCGAAACGTGCCAGGAGGTCTTGCTGTAGGTTACTCTGGGCACGCTTAATGGTGTTCGGACATTTAATGGACGGACTGGAGAATTGCCTTGAGAGGCTGCTTTGTATTTCCGCTGCGAGAGCCGCCGTATGCTCCTCCGTACGGAGAGAGCGTTCGGTGTTTCCAATGATCGTAATGACTCCTCGAGGGCCTGGCATCTTGAGCTTGAGGTATGCGTAATGCGGTACCGCATTAAATTTGGCAAATGCGGTTCGCCCGAGCAGTGCGTGATAACCACTGCGGAACGGGACTATGTCGAAGATTAACTCCTCGCTTCGGAAATTATCCGGAGATCTGAAGACCACTTCAAGTGTGACTGAGCCTGTACAGTTGGCCTCTACACCTGGTATGACGCCTTTAAAGGTCGTTTTAGTGGGTTTAATCCTCGAAGGATCGATGCCCATTTTCTGCACTGTGTCCTGATAAAGCAGGTTCAGGCTGCTGCCGCCGTCCATGAGGACTCTAGTGAGGTGAAATGCGTCAACGATTGGGTCTAGAACCAGTGCGGCGAACCCGCCGTGATGAATGCTAGTGGGGTGGTCCCTTCGATCAAAAGTGATCGGGCAGGAGGACCATGGGTTGAACTTCGGGGCGACTGGCTCCATCGCGTATACGTCCCTTAAGGCACGCTTCCGCTCCCTCTTGGGGATGTGGGTCGCGTGTATCATGTTCACCGTCTGCACTTGTGGGGGGAATCCCTTCTGTCCACTACTGTTCGGCGGCCGGGGCTCCTCCTCATCATCGCTATGTAGCCCCTGGTCTCTATTTTTGGCATTTAATTTGCCGGCCTGCTTGAACACCCAACAATCCTTGTTGGTGTGATTGGCTGGCTTTTCGGGGGTGCCATATATCTGGCATGAGCGTTCGAGTATTCGGTCCAAACTGGACGGGCCCGGATTATTTCTCTTGAATGGCTTTTTCCGCTGACCGGGTTTAGAGCCTCTGATTCCGGTATTAACCGATGTATCCTCAGCATGGTCGCCGTTAATGCGGCGCTTGTGCTTGTTGCGACGCGACCTAGCACTGTTGTCCTTGGTATCCGAATTATCTGGGCTCGTGGTTATGTTATTGCTACGAACCAGCCAGCTGTCTTCTCCCGCACAAAAGTGGGTCATGAGTGTCGTGAGGGCTGCCATAGATTTCGGCTTCTCCTGTCCAAGGTGCTGGGCAAGCCACTCGTCGCGGATATTATGCTTGAAGGCCTCTAGGGCCTCTGCGTCCGGACAGTCGATGATTTGATTTTTCTTGGTTAGGAACCGAGTCCAGAATTGCCTGGCCGATTCCTCTGGCTGCTAAATTATGTGGCTTAGGTCGTCGGCGTCTGGTAGTCGCACATAAGTGCCCTGGAAATTGTCGAGGAATGCGGCTTCCAGGTCCTCCCAACAACCAATTGATTCTGCTGGCAAGCTGTTAAGCCAATGTCGAGCTGGTCCTTTAAGCTTGAGTGGGAGGTATTTGATGGCGTGTAAGTCATCACCGCGGGCCATGTGGATGTGGAGGAGATAATCCTCGATCCATACCGCAGGATCTGTTGTGCCGTCATATGATTCGATGTTTACGGGTTTGAAACCCTCTGGGATTTGATGATCCATTACTTCATCTGTGAAGCATAGTGGATGTGTGGCACCTCTGTATTGGGCTATATCCCGATGTTGCTCAAACGAGCTTTGTCTGCTGTGTTCGGCCCGGCCGGATTTACTGTATCCGACGTGACGATTATCGTCTCGTGCCATGGGGCGCCAACGCGATTCGAAGATCGACCTTGTTTGCTTTGCCTTGTCCTCCAATATATCTCGCAGGTCTGGCGCATTCCGCCGTGCCTTGGTATTTTTAAAGCGGCGCCGAGGCGCGGCTTGAGTGGAGGGCCGAGAGGCCTCTCTGTCATGGCCATGTGGTGGCCGGTCGGCCACATCATGCGCTGGTGATGTAGGTGCTTCTTCCTCTAATCGGGGTAGCAACCTGCGCTTTGGGTAGCTCTTGGAGGGGCGTTCGAGTTCATACTCTTCGGCCGCTAGGACTTTCGTCCATTTGTCGGCTAGCAAGTCTTGATAAGCTCTAAGTTGTAGCTGTTTTTTCTTGAGGCTGCTCGCCGTGGCTATAAGCCTGCGTTTGAAGCACTCTTGTTCGACGGGATCTTCAGGTACGACAAATTCGTCGTCGTCGAGGCTTGCCTCGTCTTCGGAGGGAGGCATGTAATTATCGTCCTCGACCTCTCTGTCCGCCACTCCTTCATGAGGGCTGGCTTCCCCATCCTCCTGTGCTGAGTTTTGCTGGAGGGGGTTTTCTTCGGCACTGTATGGAGTGTTATTATCTCCCGTGCCGGAATCACCGTTTTTTCTTTGGCGGGATTTAGAGCGGCGCCGCTAACGCCGGCGCTTAGGATGTTTCTTGGAGGGGTCATCCTCCGCTATTCCATCTCCATCGCCCTCTTTTGGGGTGTCCACCATGTATATGTCATATGACGAGGTGGCTTTCCAGTGCCCTATAGGCGCTGGTTCCCGATCGTCTCCTGCATTGGCGTCCATACCGTCGATGTCTTCGGAGTCGTAGTCGAGCACATCGGTTAAATCATTGACAGTGGCTACAAAGTGGGTGGTGGGTGGGTTTTGAATTTCTTCATCATCCGCGTCCCGACCTTGCTGACCGTTGTCCGTCCAGGGCTCTCCTGATAAAGAGAGAGACTTTAGTGAATTCAGAATATAGCCGAAGGGCGGGTGCTGAAAGATGTCCGCGACGGTGAACTCCATAATCGGCGCCCAATCGGATTTGATCGGCAGGGGCGCGGGGGGCTCGGAGTCCGGAGGGGAGTCCGGCACCTTAGAGTCACAGGCTTCGCAAGGGACAAAGCTGGTGTTCGGCTCTATCGCCGTAGAGATTTCGGCCTCCGAGGCGGCGTCCAACCACCCGTCCTCGATCGGGGCGATCGGCCCCGAACTAAGAGTCGGGGCCGACACCTGCGCGGCCTCCAGAGCACTGTTCGGCGGCAGAGCTAAATCATGCCCTTCGTGACACTGTGGTGCGCTCCACTGTGGCTCGAATCCGTCGAATATCAAATCCCCGCGGATGTTAGTCGTGTAGTTAAGACTTCCAAATCTGACCTGATGGCCAGTGGTGTAGCTTTCAATCTGCTCCAGATGGCCAAGCGAATTGGCCCGCAGTGCAAAGCCGCCGAATACGAAGATCTGTCCGGGGAGAAAAGTCTCACTCTGGACCGCATCGTTGTTGATGATCAAAGAAGCCATCGGGCCTAAAAGTGACGACACAGAGGAACTCTCAATGAAAGCACCAATATCGGTGTCAAAACCGGCGGATCTCGGGTAGGGGGTCCCGAAATGTGCGTCTAGGCGGATGGTAACAAGAGACGAGGGACACGATGTTTTTACCCAGGTTCGGGCCCTCTCGATGGAGGTAAAACCCTACTCCTGCTTGATTAATATTGATGATATGGGTAGTACAAGAGTAGATCTACCACGAGATCAAGGAAGCTAAACCCTAGAAGCTAGCCTATGGTATGATTGTTGTTCTGTTGTTCGTCCTACGGACTAAAACCCTCCGGTTTATATAGACATCGGAGCGGGCTAGGGTTACACAGAGTCGGTTACAATGGTAGGAGATCTACATATCCGTATCGCCAAGCTTGCCTTCCACGCCAAGGAAAGTCCCCTACAGACACGGGACGAAGTCTTCAATCTTGTATCTTCATAGTCCAGGAGTCCGGCCAAAGGTATAGCCCGGCTATCCGAACACCCCCTAATCCAGGACTCCCTCAACAGTGACGGGAGCAGGCGAGCCTGACGACAGCTGTGGCGACAGCCACGCGCTCATCGGCGGTGGACAAAAACGGGCGCGGTGGAAAACTAGCTACGACGCGCGAGGAAGCTAACGGAGAGGGACAGGAGATGGGGGAGCTCACTATGTGGCATGCAAGATGACCCGTGGTGGTTTAGTAGCAGCAGAGGGGGCGTCGCCGGAGTTGGTGAAGAGCGGCGACGAAGCTCGTCGGAGCAGAGGAGGAAGACAGCGGCGTCATTGGCGATGCGGGGCTCGATCCAGCCATGTAATCCAAGCTGAGGAGCGAGGCCGAGCGAGCGGACACGTCGGAGAGGTGCAGAGGTCGCGGTGGCTGCGAGTTTCACGGCGGCGGGTTCATGGCGGCATTCGGACGCGGTGGGAGAGGAGGAGTGGCGAGGTGGATCTGAGGGGAGGGGGAGAGGCGGAGATCTCGAAGGAGAGCGGGGTGAGTGGGAGAGGGGCCCAAGGCACCGGGGGCGTGGTGGCCTTATCCTCTCCCGGCATCAGTGCCGGCGAGGCGGTCGGCCGGGGACGTGCCCCTGTTCTGACCCGGCTCGGGGGAACGGGGAAGGGAGACGAGGCAGGGGGCTGGGACGGCTGTTGGCTAGCTGGGCCAGGTGGGCCGGTCTGGCCTGTGAGATGGGCCGTCTGGCCCAGTGTGGGGTGAGGGAGTCCTGGATTAGGGGTTGTTCGGATAGCCGGACTATACCTTCAGCCGGACTCCAAGACTATGAAGATACAAGATTGAAGACTTCGTCCCGTGTCCGGAAGGATCTTTCCTTGGCATGGAAGGCAAGCTAGGCGTGCGGATATTCAAGATCTCCTACCATTGTAACCGACTCTGTGTAACCCTAACCCTATCCGGTGTCTATATAAACCGGAGGGTTGTAGTCCGTAGGACGACCATCATCATACACAATCATACCATAGGCTAGCTTCTAGGGTTTAGCCTCCTTGATCTTGTGGTAGATCTACTCTTGTACTACCCATATCATCAATATTAATCTAGCAGGAGTAGGGTTTTACCTCCATCGAGAGGGCCCGAACCTGGGTAAAATAAAGTGTCCCTTGTCTCCTGTTACCATCCGACCTTGACGTACAGTTCGGGACCCCCTACCCAAGATCCGCCGGTTTTGACACCGACATTGGTGCTTTCCTTGAGAGTTCCTCTGTGTCGTCGCTTTTAGGCCCGATGGCTCCTTTGATCATCAACAACGATGAGGTCCAGGGTGAGACTTTCCTCCCCGGACAAATCTTCGTCTTCGGTGGCTTCGCTCTGCGGGCCAACTCGCTTGGTCGTCTGGAGCAGATCGAAAGCTACGCCCCAGGCCATCAAGTCAGGTTTGGAAGCTTAAACTACATGGCAGATATCCGCGGAGACTTGATCTTTGATGGGTTCGAGCCATAGCCAAGTGCGCCGCACTACCTCGAGGGGCATGATATAGCTCTGCCTCTGAATAGCACCCTGGAGGCCGCACACGCACCAGCTCCGATCCTCGACTCAGAGCCTGCTGCGTTCGTTGAGGATGAACGGTTGGACGTCACCTCGGGGGCTGCGATCTTGAAGGCGATCGAGCCGAACGCCAGCCCCGCACTCCACACGGCCCATGACTCCAAGGAGTCGGATTCTTCTCCAAACTCCGGGCCTCCCGTGCCCCTGCCGATCGAATCCAATTGGGCGCCTATAATGGAGTTCATCGCCGCGGACATCTTTCAGCACTCACCTTTCGATGATATCCTGAATTCTCTCAAGTCTCTTTCTTTATCAGGAGAGCCCAGGCCGGATTACGGTCTGCAAGGTTGGGATTCGGACGACGAAGAAATTCAAAGCCCACCCACCACCCACTTAATAGCCACTGTCGATGATTTAACCAACATACTTGAGTTCGGATCCGAAGACTTCGACGGTATGGACGACGAAGATGGAGACGAATAGGAACCAGCACCTGTAGGGCGCTGGACCGCCACCCCATCTCATGATGTATTCATGGTGGATACCCCTAAAGGAAACGACAACGAGGAAAAAGGGGACGAAAAAAGGGATAAACCCCCCGAAAAGCAATCAAAGCGGCGACGAAAACGCCGAGCCAAGCCCCGCCTCGATCAAGACCCAGTCATAGAGCAGGATGAGCCGGTAGACGACGAGCATGCCTCAGAGCAACCGTCCAAAGAGGGCAACGCGGATAGAGAGGACAGACAACCCTCCCCCGGCCAGAACATAACTCCAGACGATCTCACGCCGGATAAGACCACGGAGCAGAAGAATCTCCATGAAAGGCTCGTTGCCACAGCACGCAACCTAAAAAAGCAGAAGCGGAAGCTAAAGACGGCGGAAGATGCACTCAGAATAAGATGGAGCAAGGTAATCAAGACCGCAGACAAATACGGCGGCAGCCGCTGCACTAAAAGCTATCCGAAGAGAAAACTACCCCACGGCGACCATAAAACAGCAAGCGGCGCCGCACTCAATGCGGCATGCGACCCAATTAAAGACTCGCATCATGGCCCAGCCAGGTCCATTTATGGGCCAAGAAAGCAAGCTCTCACAAGCAATGCAAAAAAGCCATCATCAGAATCCGGCACACCCAAATACAGGGGCGCCGCACACCCCCTATGTTTCACCGATGAGGTTCTGGAATATGAATTTCCAGAGGGATTTAAACCCGTCAACATAGAGGCGTACGATGGATCAACAGACCCCGGAGTCTGGATCGAGGATTATATCCTCCACATACATATGGCTCGAGGAGATGATCTCCACGCCATCAAATATTTACCCCTTAAGCTTAAAGGGCAGCCCGGCACTGGCTCGAGGAAGTTGGGAAGAGCTCGAGGATGCTTTCCGAGCAAATTTTCAAGGGACCTATGTCCGCCCCTCAGACGCAGACGATCTCAGTCACATAACTCAACAGCCCGGAGAATCAGCTCGGTAGTTCTGGAACAGATTCCTTACAAAAAAGAATCAGATAGTGGATGGTCCGGACGCCGAAGCCTTAGCAGCTTTCAGGCATAATGTCCGAGACGAATGGCTCGCCAGACACCTCGGCCAGGAAAGGCCAAGAACAATGGCCGCACTAACAAGCCTCATGACCCGCTTTTGCGCAGGAGAGGACAGCTGGTTGGCAAGATGCAGCCCCAGCGACCCAAGTACATCCGAAATCAGGGATGGAAACGGAAAACCGCGACGAAATAAGGACCGTCGCTGAACCAAAGAAAAAAGTCCGAAGAGCACGGCAGTCAATGCCGGATTCAAAGGCTCACGGCAAAATCAGACAAAACCACCCCTTCAGGACAATAGGGATGATCCGTCCAGCTTAAACAGAATCCTGGACAGAATATGTCAGATACACGGTACTCCTGGGAAGCCTGCTAATCACAACCACAGAGACTGTTGGGTTTTTAAACAATCCGGTAGGCTTAATGCCGAACACCAGGGGCTCGATACACCAAGCGAAGACGAGGACGAACCCCAGAAGCAGAACACCAGGAAACAAAAGAACTTCCCACAAGAAGTTAAAACAGTGAACTCACTTCACGTAACAAAACGTGTGGCACCCATAAAGGTACGCACAATAAAACCTATCCCTCAGGGGTCCCGCCACTGGTTATTAAAACCAATCATTTTTTATTAGCTAGATTATTCTAGAAATATCAAAAACGCAGGCCGGACTGCCCTGATACTCGATCCAATAATTGACGGATTCCATCTTACCAATGTCCTTATGGACGGCGGCAGTGGACTAAACCTGATATATCAGGATACAATCCACCGCATGGGCATAAACCCAGCAAGAATCCGCCACAGCAAAACCTCCTTTCAAGGGGTAGCACCGGGCCCGGACACCCATTGTATGGGTTTTCTCCGGCTTGAAGTCATATTTGGCTCTGCCAATAACTTCCGTCGCGAAAATCTAACCTTCCATGTCGTCCCGTTTTCAAGTCGCTATCAAGCACTAATGGGACGCGAAGCTTTCGCTCGCTTTAATGCAATACCGCACTATGCATCTCTCACGCTTAAGATGCCCGGTCCACGAGGCATCATCACTTTAAAGGGAGCGCACTAAAATACGCCTCCTCCAAACGGAGGATTGCGCGGCCGCTTAAACAGCCGCACAATAAAGTGGCCTCGCCAGCCAAAAGACTTTTTCGAAATAAGTCATTAAAGGCCACGGACCCGGACTAAATGAGTTCGGCACAAGTCCATCATCAACGCAGGCTTAAACGCCATATACCCCCGTACCGGGGGCTATACGCAGAGACATTAAAGCTCAACTTTATATATTTTTTACTTTATATTTTGTTTATTATCTTTTTGTTCCGCACGACCCACTTTCAAATTCAGTTCCTCTCTTTTACAGATGAACGTCGTGCGGCGCCCGTCCAGGACACGGCACAGCGGAGACACAGGCGCAGACGTGCAGTAGGGACCCTTCCTAAGGATTCTTTTTAGATTAAGACCCAGCGTAAACCTTTTTTACTGTCTCTTGCTGCTATACATCCCCTGGTTTTTTCTACTATAACCAAGGAGGAGGCTGGCGTTTTGGCATGTGGCCACGCCAGAATTTTTGCTCGTACCTAGACACTAGGCGCTCTCTTTTTTTAATAAAGGGTGTTGTTTCACCCGCACTCATCAAGACCGAACACCTTAGGGAGTGTTCGGCGTCGCGAGTTTTGGCACTATATGCATCAGCTCCGAATCATGTCTCTGGTCAAATGTTGGGTTGCCCGGCTCCTGAGTTCGGCTACCTTACATTCCGCTCTATCGGCTAAGGTAGCACCAGGAGAACTACTGCGATTGTGCCCCGGTTCGGCCGGGCGAGCACCTCAGTAGAGAAAGACGAAAACTGACTGTCATGATGTAGCGCGAGACTGGTCGCCACTCGATGACTTATAGGAATTTATCGGATTCCTCCGCTTTGACGAAGGGCCGTTTCCCGGTCAGGCACGTATGCGCCCCGAATTCGGGCAAGCGCAGTCGCCACTAAGGGGCTACCTAAAGAGTCCCACTATCAAGCTCCTATGGCTAAGTGAAAGTGTTAAAGCATTATAGTCCGGTTGCCTAGCCTGCTGCGCTATCACCTCCTTTGTAGGACCAAGACGTTGGGTTAAGTGTGAAAATGCGTCTTCTGCACGCACCCCCGCACTATGTGTGTGGGGGCTGAAGCCAAGGACTGCTATCTTTCAGAATTTATATATTAAAACGGCCGCACAGGAGGTGTTCTTAATACTTGAAGGCACAAGTCTAAAAAATGCCACTACAATTTATCAAAATAATGTTTTATGATTACATATGCTATCATAATATAGCATCCTTCGAGCACTGCGTCTCTATTACGCGAGCGCCTTCGAGGACTTCCTTAAAATAGTGCTCGGAAGGTATTCGGCTTTTATCCGAATCCCGGGACGCAACAATGGTGGGCTCCATATCTGCCCAGTATGTCTTGACACGGGCAAGAGCCAGCCGAGCGCCCTCTATGCACGCTGACCTCTTCATAGCATCGACACGTGGCACCACGTCAAGAAATTGCTGCACCAAGCTGAAATAACTCTTCGGCTTCGATCTCCCCGGACAGAGATGATCCATGACGTACTTTATGGCGAGTCTGGACAACCTATTCAGTTCGACCCATTGGGCCAGGCGATCGTCCACTGCCAGTGGACGCTCTGGATTGAGGAATTGCGACCAAAAGAGCTTCTCCACTTCATGATCCTTTTTATCTCGAAAGTGTTCGGTCGCATCAGCAGCACTAGCCGCCAAATCCAGATAGGTGTCCTCTACACTCCACATCCGGTCTAACGGGGCAAACTTCGGATCACAAAATTTTCTCCGCAGCGAGAAGGGCTTTCCATCCGCAATTTGTCCGGCTTGACGCAGCTCTTCCCTTGCCGCTCTCATTATAGAGCGGGCATCCTTGGCGTCAGCAACAGCCTTCTCTAAGCTCGTTTGCCTCGCCCGACCCTCTTCTTCAAGAAGCTTGCAACGGTCAGTAGCACTCTTTAACTTTACGGCCATATCAGCCATCTCCTCCTTGCTTCGGCAATGGGCAGCCTGTTCGGCTTTCAGCTCTTCAAGGGCTTTCACGGCAGCCGCATCGCTTTTCCTGGCTTGTCCCTTCACTCAGGTGAGTTCGGCCCTAAGACCCTCCACGGCGGCCGCACCATCTGCGTTAAGCATACACACGGTAAGATATTGACATAAAGCTTCTCTTACTAACCATCGCCCGATGATACCTTGAGCATCATCAAGCTGCTTGTTAACAAGCGCGATATCGGCTTCTGCCTCGTCAAGTTGTCGCTTTAGTTCGGCAAATTCACCAGTCCGGCTTGACTCCGGAAAATCCGCCACCTACATATAAAGGTGCCACTTAAAGGACCTGGGATTAAGATCCTCTGCGCGCCGTCAATTTTAACGACGCACAGAGTCTCAGGGGCTACTATCTACACAAGGCGCACTTTACTTATGCGCAACTAACACAAGTGTACATTATTTAAAATGTACGTCAAGGCCCGTCAGTAAACTTTTGACGGCCTCGTGCAATCCGCTTTCTGCGGATGAAATCTTTTCAATCACCGTGCTCATCAACGCACGATGCTCCTCTGAGACATAGCCCCGCCCCATCAGAATCTTTAGCTCCTCCGGCCGAACACCAGATGGTGCCGAACTTGTCCCATGGCCTCCCTCAAAGGCCGGATGCGGAGAACCTCGGGGGGCCACATGGCCACCTTCCGCCCCTGTCGGATCCGGAGAAATCCTCCGCGACGACACTTCAGCGTCGCCCGCCTTGCTAGGCGGTACAGAAGGAGGAGGCGTTCCACTCTCCATCATCTCCGGAAGAAGATCCCCCGAGGACGAGCTCTGCTGAGAAGGGCTGAGGTCCGAACTACAAAGTAAGGTTTCGGTTAAAACTTCTCAGATATAAATCATGGATTTCTCTTAAAAGAAAAACTCTTCTTCTACTTACGGCTCGCTGGAGAGCTGGTCCCTTTGAGGGTTTAGTTCGGCCGAGGGGCTCCCCGGCGTCGGGCCCTCTGACAAGGATTATTTCCCCCGCTTCGAGGCTACGGTCTCCGGGTCGTCAGAGGCGGCCCTTTTCTTTCCCTTAGGAGGGGAATTGTCGATTCCCCCCTTCGGAATGGCCTCTTTCGAGGAGGCCATGGTTTCCTTGTCCTCCCCCTTATTTCCCTCCAAAGGCACTACCTCCAGCATCCTGACTAGCACGGGATCCAGCCTGGTTTCGGGAAGGGGAGCCGGACACCTGATCAGCTTCGCCTTCGCTATCCACTCCTGCTTAAAAGGAGAAGCGCTGTTAAGAGCAAGTCAATTATGCGGATAGAAGGTCCGGGCACAAGGTCACTTACTTGAGTATCCGGGCGATTGCGGTTTAAACCCACGTCCTCGGTCAAATCCGGACTCACTTCTTGTGATCCGAAGAACAGTTTATACATCTCCGCGGGCGTCGCGCCCATAAAATCCCGGAGAGCTCGCGTCCCTCTGGATTGAAGTCCCACAGACGAAGGGGGCGATGTTGGCCGGGCAGTGTCCGGCGAATCAGCATGACTTGTGTCACCTTGACCAGGTTGAGGCCTCCTTCCAAGAGATCCTTAATGCGGCCCTGCAGCAAAGGTACGTCTTTGGGCAAGCCCCGATCTAACCCTATGTTGATCCACGATGCTAGCCGCGGTGGGGGACCCGAGCGAAAGGCAGGAGGCGCCACCCATGCGGTGCCCCGAGGGGCGGTGATATAGAATCACTCCTGTTGCCACAAGCCAAGCTCCTCTTGAAAAGCGCCCTCGGGCCATGGAGCATCGGCATTTCTTTTTATAGCAGCGCCTCCGCACTCTGCGTGGCTCCCCTCGATCATCTTCGGTTCTACTTTGAAGGTCTTGAGCCATAATCCGAAGTGAGGGGTAACACGGAGGAACGCTTCGCACACAACAACGAACGAGGAGATATGGAGGATGGACTCCGGAGCTAAGTCGTGGAATTCCAGCCCATAATAAAACATCAGCCCCCTTACAAAGGGATCCATTGGGAAGCCTAATCCCCGAAGGAAGTGGGATACGAATACCACACTCTCACCGGGCTAAGGGCTAGGGATCACCTGTCCTTGAACAGGCAACCTGTGCGAAATCTCGCCGGTCAGGAATTTAGCTTCCCTCAACCTTAATATGTCCTCCTCAGTGACGGAGGAGGGCATCCATTGGCCTTGGAGGTCGGAACCGGACATTGTCGAAGGTCCGGTGCTCCTGGAATCTGGAAGCCTAGGGTGTTGGAACTCGAGGCGACGGGCGAACTCGTTTTGAGAGTAGAAGAAGGGAACAGGGTCTTGGTCTCTTTATAAGAGGCAGAATACCAAGAGCCCTCCCCATAACCGTCTTGGACTAGCCTTTAATTAAGGCAAACGTGCTAACGGGCACGATTGGGTTACCCACGTCCGTATTGATGAGAATCCCGTTAAAAGGGGCACACAATCTCTGCTTTGACAAGACGTGCCAAGGAAACCGCCTCGCTAAAACACGCTGAGGTGGAACCATGATAACAACTTATATAAAGAGCTTGGCCGTAGTCTTATGACGCACTGCGGAATACGTCAGCAGATTTGATTTGTGTTAGTATTATTCTCTATGTGGCAATATGTGGAAACTTATTTTGCAGAGCCGGACACTATTTTTGGTGTTTACAATCTTCTTGAAGAACTTGGAGGAGGAACCCGTCTTACAATGCCGAAGACAATCTGCGCGCCAGACTCGTCGTCATTGAAGCCTGGTTCAGGGGCTACTGAGGGAGTCCTGGATTAGGGGGTGTTCGGATAGCCGGACTATACCTTCAGCCGGACTCCAGGACTATGAAGATACAAGATTGAAGACTTCATCCCGTGTCCGGAAGGATCTTTCCTTGGCGTGGAAGGCAAGCTAGGCGTGCGGATATTCAAGATCTCCTACCATTGTAACCCACTCTGTGTAACCCTAACCCTATCTGGTGTCTATATAAACCGGAGGGTTGTAGTCCGTAGGATGACCATCATAATACACAATCATACCATAGGCTAGCTTCTAGGGTTTAGCCTCCTTGATCTCGTGGTAGATCTACTCTTGTACTACCCATATCATCAATATTAATCTAGCAGGAGTAGGGTTTTACCTCCATCGAGAGGGCCCGAACCTGGGTAAAATAAAGTGTCCCTTGTCTCCTGTTACCATCCGACCTTGACGCATAGTTCGGGACCCCCTACCCGAGATCCGCCGGTTCTGACACCGACAGGGGGGTTCTTTTCCTTTTTGTTTTTGAAAGTGCAACTATCCCTAGGTGGTTTTGGTAATTCCTAACAACATATATCTCATTGAGCTAATATTATTTCAAGATAAATATTTCAAGAAAGATCAATGATTGGCATGGCATGGATGAGAAAAGTGGACCCCTCAAAATGCTAATGACAAAGGATTGGCTCAATCTCAAAGCTCAAGACTCAACATTTTCTATTTTAGTGCTCCAAGATCACATTGAGTCTATAGGAAAAGCCAATACTATCAAGGAGGGATGATTTGTTGCTTAATGAGGCTCTTGCTCAGAATGCTTAGTGATATGCTCCAAACCCCTCAACTACTTTATCACATATGACCTAAACCAAAATTCAAACTCGGCCCACCGATTCTTTCTATCCGGCGCCACCGAGTTCAGATGTCTTAGCCACTGCCACAAACCCTAGGCAAATCGGTCTCACCGATAGGGATCTCGGTCTCATCGATATGGGGTTGTAATCTCTCTGTTTACCTTTGTAACGTTTTGGTCCCACCGAGATGAGCAATCGGTCCCACCGATATTGCAATGTAAACTCTCTGTTTCCTTTTTGTAACATTTCGGTCTCACCGAAATGGGCGAATCGGTCCCACCGAGTTTACCTAACCAACTCTCTGGTTAGCTTATTACCAAAATGGGTCTCACCGATTTTGAGTAATCGGTCTCACCGAGATTACGTTATGCCCTAACCCTAACCATATCGGTCCTACCGAGTTGCATGTCGGTCCCACCGAAAATCCTAACGGTCACTAGATTTGCTGAATTGGTCCGACCGAGTTTACCAATTCGGTCCCACCGAGTTTTGCAAGTTGTGTGTAACGGTTAAATTTTGTGTGGAGGCTATAAATACCCCTCCACCTCCTCTTCATTCTTGGAGAGAGCCATCAGAACGAACCCACACTTCCAACCTACATTTTCTGAGAGAGAACCACCTACACTTGTGTTGAGGCCAAGATATTCCATTCCTACCATATGAATCTTGATCTCTAGCCTTCCCCAAGTTGCTTTCCACTCAAATCTTCTTTCCACCAAATCCAAATCCTGTGAGAGAGAGTTGAGTGTTGGGGAGACTATCATTTGAAGAACAAGAGCAAGGAGTTCATCATCAAGACACCATTTGTTACTTCTTGGAGAGTGGTGTCTCCTAGATTGGCTAGGTGTCACTTGGGAGCCTCCGACAAGATTGTGGAGTTGAACCAAGGAGTTTGTAAGGGCAAGGAGATCACCTAGTCCGTGAAGATCTGCCGCTAGTGAGGCAAGTCCTTCGTGGGCGAAGACTATGGTGGGATAGACAAGGTTGCTTCTTCGTGGACCCTTCGTGGGTGGAGCCCTCCATGGATTCGCGCAACCGTTACCTTTCATGGGTTGAAGTCTCCATCAACGTGGATGTACGATAGCACCACCTATCGGAACCACGACAAAAACATCCGTGTCTCCAATTGCGTTTGAATCCTCCAAACCCCTCCCTCTACATTCTTGCAAGTTGCATGCTTTACTTTTCGCTGCTCATATACTCTTTGCATGCTTGCTTGAATTGTGTTAAGATTGCTTGACTCGTCCAAAGTTGCTAAAATCTGCCAAGAACTAAAATTGGGAAAAGGATAGATTTTTATTTGGTCAAGTAGTCTAATCAACCCCCTCTAGACATACTTTCGATCCTACAAGTGGTATCAGAGCTTTAGTCTCCATTTGCTTTGTTTTCCATAGCTTTTGGTAGTCATAGCCTTGGTTTCACAACCTAGGAGAGTATGGCGTCTAGCGAGGGAAATTACCACCGTAGAGGTCCTTACTTTGATAGTACTAATTTTGCTAGTTGGAAGCATAAGATGAAAATGCATATTCTTGGACATAACCCTGCCGTTTGGGCTATTGTGTGTATTGGCTTGCAGGTGAATTCTTTGATGGGAGAGAACCGAACCGTGAAGCTACCGCGAAAGAGTTGAAGATGCTGCAATACAATGCTCAAGCTTGTGATATCCTCTTCAATGGATTGTGCCCCGAAGAATTCAACAAAATCAGCCGTCTTGAGAATGCAAAGGAAATTTGGGATACTTTGATTGATATGCATGAAGGTACCGACTCCGTCAAGGAATCCAAGTTGGACGTGCTTCAAAGTCAACTTGACAAGTTCAAAATGAAGGATTGTGAAGGTGCCGCTGAAATGTACTCTAGGCTTGCTCTTATCACAAATGAGATTGCCGGCTTAGGAAGTGAAGAGATGACCGACAAATTCATCATCAAGAAGATCCTAAGATCTTTGGATGGAAAATATGATATTGTATGCACATTGATTCAAATGATGCCCAATTACAAAGATCTCAAGCCAACGGAAGTCATTGGAAGAATTGTTGCTCATGAGATGTCACTCAAGGATAAGGAGGAGCTCCATAACAAGTCAAGTGGTGCTTACAAAGCCTCATGTGAAGCTCCCACATCATCAAGTGAGAAACAAACCTTCAATGAAGAATTGAGCCTAATGGTGAAGAACTTCAACAAGTTCTACAAGAGTAGAACCAAAGAGAGAAGTTCCAAGTCAAGGTCCTACAGTGACAAAAGATATTCTAGTCGAGAGCGAAACTGCTACAATTGTGGAAGACCCGGACACTATTCCAATGAATGTACGGCACCCTACAAAAGAAGACAAGATTATCCCAAAAGAAGGAGTGGAAGAGAAGAATCACCATCAAGAGAGAGAAGGAGTAGAGATGATCGCTATGAACGAAGAACATCCCGGAGAAGCAAGGATTCGGAAAGGAAGGACAAGTCATCAAGGAGCTACAAAAAACGAAGACATCAAGCTCATGTTGGTGAATGGGTATCCGGCTCCGACTCCGACAATCACTCCGAGAGAAGCTATCACTCCGACTCCGAATATACTCAAGATGAAGGTGTTGCCGGTCTAGCACTTGTGACAACCAACTCCTATGACATATTTGATTAACCAAATGAAGGAATTGGAAGATGCTTCATGGCCAAAGATCCAAGGTAACACACCCCGAGTATGTTGATTTCAATAGTGATGAAGATGACTTGTTAGGAGATGACTATTTACTTGTTGACAACTCTAGTGATGAATACTATGATGAAACGTCAATTAATCATGCTAATCAAGATGAAACGGATGACAATGATAAGGAGAAGATTGAGTCTCTAACTAAAGAACTAAACACTCTTAAGTTAGCTCATGAAACTATCTTAGGAGATCATCGAGAACTTTTAAGGACTCATGAGAAATTACATTTTGAGAAGCTCAATCTTGAGCAAGAGCATGAGTTATTAAAGGCAATCAATGATGGTCTTCGCAAAAAAAGTTCTTCTTACATTGCCAAGTGTTTACTCTTATCCACTTACATGCCTCAAGTCAAATCCAGTAACAAGAACAAGAAGGATTCTTCCTCTAGTAGTAACAATAATCATGCTAAATCCAATGTTGTTGCTTCTAGTAGTTCTCTTGATTCCACTAATGATTCTCTTAGCCAAGTTACACTTGATCAAGAAAATAGCCTTATTGAAGGGAATTATAGAGAAAGGTGTTTACAAGAGCCTTGCCGGGAGTAAGCAATTCGAGGAAATTGTACGCAAGCAAGGAAGGCATCGGAAGAACCAAGGTGTTGGTTTTGAACGAAAGTTCAATGCCAATGGAGTTGAGTGGGAAGAAGATCAATACCCCAAGACGAAGTTTATTCCTCAACAAGAGAAATATGATCGTACTTGTTTCAAAGGGACACAAAGCTCAAGATGATCTTCCACCACAAGACCACAAGGAAAAAGGGAAGGACAAGCTTCAAGAGGAAATTGATGCATTTGAAGAAGCTCTTAAGGCCTTGGTCAAGTGGGTTCCCAAGACTACATCAAGTTCCACTTCATCAAGTACAACTACAACTCTGAGGATTCCCATCAAGATGGTGTGGATCTCGAAGAAGAAGAACTAGAGAGTTCTTGAGGGTGACTCCGACAACATACTTCACTCTTATCATTTTGGCAAGAACAAGTGCAATCAACCTCCACATCTTGCACTAGTTCAAGGAGTCACAAACCCTCTTGTTGGTAAGACAAGGGACAAGTTAACCTAATGCTCTCATAGACATCATCTTGTGTGTGCATCACTCTATGTCTATGGATATCCTTGTTTGTTCCTTGTGGGACTAACCCGTGTAGGTATTGAAAGTGCAACTCACTCCAAAGGATTGCTCCAAATGATCTACATCAACTTAGAGCATCCACATCTTCAAACATGAAGTCATCATCGACAAAACCCAAGGTTAGTTCATCCCTCTTAGGGGGGATCTCACAGCTAGGGGGAGCTTTACTCTAAGAATTGAGCTAAAGCGGCTCTAATGATGTGAACACAACAATGCTTTATGTAAAAGTGGTAACCCCACTTGTGCTTAAACGATGAGTATGACCTATGATCAAATGTTCTCATTTGACTCCTAAGTAAATATACTCATATATAGATGACCTAGTCATCGCCAATTGCTTGATAGATGCTAGAATTGGTTGTGCATGCTTTGCCACATACTCCCTCCATTCCTAAATATAGGGTGTATAGTTTTTGGCACGAAAATTAAAGAACGCACATGGAGGGAAAATTTCACAAGTTTTGGGAGAGATTGCACCTTACTAATTGACATAAGAAAATAGAGGAGCTTGACCTATATAAGGAAATGTAATCAAACTCCTTAAAAATATTCAAACGAGTGGTGAAACGCAATGCACCTTATATTTTGGACTTTTTCTCAAAAATCTATACACCTTATATCAAGGAACGGAGGGAGTATTTCGTTTGCCATTTTATTGTGTGAGCATGATTGGTTGCATAATTTACTCATTCAAGGACATCCACTTGTTGTTTTGATTGCTTGGTTCCTTTTCTTTTGCCAAGTGGATGGACAAGAATGCCTAAGAACCTTCTCTAGCTATCTATGCTTTTCTCGTCTCAAACTCTATTCATGCTACATCACAAAGTTTCATCAAGTCAGATTCGAACCACTCTATGTGAGGAGCACTCGGAGTCCCCGATTCGTCATAGACTTAAACTTCCAAAACTTCTTTGTGCATTTCGGCCTGACTGATTCATCCATTTCGGTCATACCGAGATCACTAAGTCGATCTAGGTTTTCAATCTCGGTGCAACCGATTTGAACGTTTTGGTCACATCGAGTTGCTGTAACTGCTTGCAGTTATGCATCTCGGTGCCACCGAGTTGTTCCACTCGGTCACACCGACAGGGTCAGGCTATATATATACACGGGCCAAATTTGGAAAAAAATTCGAACCCCTCCGCCCGCGCTCAGCCTGCTCTACCTCCCTGGGTCTCCGGATCGTCCTCCTCATCGCCAGCTGCCTCCTGCCGCTCGTCTCCGCCGCCGTCAACGGGATCGTCTCTGCCGTTGCCGCCGTAGCAGGTCCATCGCCACATTTGGGTATGGACTTGATCTTTGAGCTAATCTCACTCTGATTCCTAGCACATTGTTTTTGCCATGTATCTTGCCACGATTGAAATCACTCTATCCAGCGAAAAGACTCCATAGTTTAGTTGTGGATTGAAAATTTAGGGTTAGGTTTCCGCCGAAATCATCTATGGACCGACCGAGTTGTTGAAATCGGTTCCACCGATTTGGCTCAGGCCATTGCGCATGTGATTCTCGGTCTGACCGAGAATTGCAAATCGGTGTGACCGAGTTCAAGTCTTTGTGAAACCCTAGCAATCTCGGTGCCACCAAACTGTGACTCGGTCTGACCGGGTTCACCAATTTAGGTTCCAAAAGCTGCTTTGGTATCACCGAGATTTCAAATCAGTAGATCCGAAATGCTTTCTGTGGAAAACTAAAACTAAGTTTTTGATTCATTCTTTTGCAAAAACCTCTGCACTTTGTGATGCTCATCCAATCGACCTCATCTATAATCTATTCACAGCGTTAGCTGTCAGTGTTTGCATCATGTCAGATCAGAGTGACAGTCAGAACAAGTCTGAGGAGCAGGTTCACATGAGTGAGGGCACTAGTCCCTCTAGCAGCTCTGATGATGGAAGCAGGAGCACACCCAGCAACTTGCCAAAGGCTGCCACCAGGGCCAATAAGAAGAGAACCTCAGATTCTGAGGATGAGGACTATGTCGCTGATGAGGAAGAGGCCACCTCAAAGAAGAAAGTGCTAAAAAGGAGTATGTCATAGCTGCTGCAACTAAGCCAGGAATGAAGACAAAGGCTCTAGCAAGAAGACAGCCAATGTCTAAGCCAAGGAAAGTTGCCACAGGAGAGACAATGGTGTTCACTCTTGAACCCAAGGAAACTGGAGATGGCAAGAAGAGGAAAGAGAGGATCAAGAAGACCACTGCGAGATTTATTGGCAAGCTCTCTATGATGAGAGACTCTGAAGAGGAAGAGGATGCTGCACCAGCACCTAAGACTCGGAAGCTAATGGGAGATGCTATCAAATCAGGGGCTGCTCCATCCAAGCCCAAAGCTGCTCCCAAGACTGCTGCACCAGCTCCAAAACCCAAAATTGCAGCCAAGAGGAGTACAAGGAACATCCCAGCAGCAGAGAAGAACAAGGCCCCATTGCCTGAAGCTTCTATGGGAGAAGATGATGATGAGTCACATGTCTTGAGGAAGTTGAAGCCAAAAATTCCAGATCACAATGCTGCTCATCTAGTAGCCGAGAACATGAAAGTAAGGAAAGATTCATGATTGAGGCTATGGAGAGAGTCAGATCCATATGCCACCAGAAGAAGAACTGCTGTGGACTACAGGTTCCATACAAAGGAACAACGGGACTTCTATGAGACAGTGTTGCTTGTCTGTGATATGAAATGGGTGGACTGGAAGTACATCAAGGAGAATGAAGAACACTATCCTGGAGTCTATGATAGTTTCAAGGCTTGTGGAGTAGAGGACTTTGTTAGGCAGAAGCTCACAAAGTGGAATGATGAGCTTATTATGCAGTTCTACTCCATAGCTCATTTGTACCCAGATGGAAGAATTGTCTGGATGTTTGAAGGTACTAGGTACCAGTCAACAGTTGATGAATGGGCCAAATTGATCAATGCTCCTGAGGAGAATGAGGATGACTTGGATGTCTATGCCAAGAAGAAGAAGGATCACAACTCAATGGCTAGTATGTATAAGGAGATTCCTGATGCAGATCTTGAGACTCACCAATTTGGGTCTGTGAAACACTTGCTGTCAGGCCTGCCCACAATCAACTAGATCCTTAGGCACACACTTCTTCCCAAGTCAGGTGATCACAGAATGATCAGAGGACACTCCATCAACTTGCTGCACATATTTGATGTCCCACAGAAGTTCAAAGTCATGAATCTAATTGTGGAAACCATTAAGAGAACAGTTGCAGATCAGAATAGAAGTTGTGGGTATGCCCCACAGATCCAGGAGCTAATCAACTCCAAGATGGGCACTGGCACATATCTGTTGGACAAGGAGCACCTGCCCATCTACTCAGACTTTGAGGACAACACTGTGGTCATGGATGAAAATGAACCATCTTCTGTGCAAGCTCAAGCAAAGAGGGAGAAGGCAAGGACTGAAAAGGTTGCAAAGATTCCAACCATGGATGAGGCATCTCAGTATCTTCTGAAGGGCAAGCAAGATCAGCTTGGCTACTTGATTGCCTCCACTATGAGGATTGAGAAGGGATTAGCCACCCTGACTCGAAACCAGGAGAGCTTGGAGAGGATCATGGAGCAGAAGTTCTATGTTTTAGATGTGAAGGTCAGTGAGATACAGTCTATTGTTGAGCAACTTCAGGAGGAAGTGCAGGAGAAGAAGGGCAAGACAACCACTGATGCTTTTGCTAGAGTGCCCAGAGGACAGAGATCTGCTGCTATGCCTATTATATACACCAGAGCAACTTCATCTGCACTAGCTACAGCTTCAGTACCACCAGCTCCAGCACCTACTCCACCAGCACCATCTACATCGACTGACGCCTTCGTCCTTGGAGTTCTTTCTACACCACCACCTGAAGATCAAGCCTGAGAGTCGATCTAGCACTATGCATTTTTTATGAACTTTTTGGTAACTTGTTGCCAAAGGGGGAGAAAATGTATAGATCATAGGTTTCGAGAGAGAGTGTTGCCTTTTGTTCTCTCTTGCTTTTTTGGTGGTTGAACTTTGTCATTTTCTTGTTTGAGATACTTTATGCTTGTGCGTGATACTTGGATGATCATGTGTTTGATCATATGCTACCTTAATGCTTGTTGGATGACATTATCCTTTTATGATCATTCACTTTGCATGGTGATGAGTGCATGTATTTAATTATTATCATTTTGAGCGCTCCACCAAGATGTATGTGACATGGAAGAGTAACCCATAATCCTAACTCATTTTGCATTTGCAGTCCAAAGCAAATCTTAAACTATGAACAAATTTAGGGGGGAGCTCTTGCTTTTCACATACTTATCAAAGCGACAATGTTTTTCACTCTTATTATCATTTGGCGAAGCTTTGATCTATATGTTGTCATCAATTACCAAAAAGGGGGAGATTGAAAGTGCAACTATCCCTAGGTGGTTTTGGTAATTCCTAATAACATATAGCTCATTGAGCTAATACTATTTCAAGATAAATATTTCAGGAAAGCTCAATGATTGGCATGGCATGGATGAGAAAAGTGGACCCCTCAAAATGCTAAGGACAAAGGATTGGCTCACGCTCAAAGCTCAAGACTCTACATTTTCTATTTTAGTGATTCAAGATCACATTGAGTCTATAGGAAAAGCCAATACTATCAAGGAGGGATGAGGTGTTGCTTAATGAGGCTCTTGCTCAAAATGCTTAGTGATATGCTCCAAACCCCTCAACTATTTTATCACATCCACATATGAACTAAACCAAAAGTCAAACTCGGCCCCACCTATTCTTTCTATCTGGCGCCACCGAGTTCAGATGTCTTAGCCACTGCCACAAACCCTAGCAAATCGGTCTCACAGATACGGATCTCGGTCTCACCGAGATGGGGTTGTAATCTCTCTGTTTCCCTTCGTAACATTTCGGTCCCACCGAGATGAGCGATCGGTCCCACCGAGATTGCAACGTAAACTCTCTGTTTCCTTTTTGTAACATTTCGGTCTCACCGAAATGGGCGAATCAGTCCCACCGAGTTTACCTAACCAACTCTCTGGTTAGCCTATTACCAAAATCGGTCTCTGTCGGCGTTCTAGGAACGGGGGTCCCAAGACTTGCCTGCCTGCGGCCTGCGGCGTGGCTCAAATGGGGGCCCAGCACGGCCCATCTTCATCAACACAAGACTCAAGACCCTCGCGAGGGGCCAAGCCTCGCGGGGTGGACGACACGGTGCTTCCTCAGGCGCGGCCACCTCAGGATGGCTCACGAGGAGGCGGAGAGATCAAGGCAGGGTACCTTGCGAGGTGCCCGTGACGCAAGCCATGACGACCAAGGGTGCCAGGCGGGCGCCAGACCGCGCAGCGTCCTCCCTTTCCTCTTTGGTGCAAAGGGGGCAAGCGCAGGCGAGAGGATCAAGCAAAGGCATCCGTTTCGGTGCAACAAGACCAAGACCATTCCAACGGTCGGAAAGAGGTCATCGTGGAGCCCAGGACGGCGTCACCACAGGGCCTTTGGCAGGCTAAGACCAACTTTAGTCAGGATAAGTGTACCAGATGTTCCCCTTCAAATTGGCCAATTGTTGGCGCCCTTCCCGCTCAATATTTGGGAAGAGGCCCAGGGCCTTTGCCTATAAATAGGATTAGCCACCCCCAGGGTAGAGGCATGGAGAGAGTATCCAGAAATCAAGGAAGTATACAGAGCAATCGTAGAGCAAGTAGAGAAAGAGAGAGAAGGGCGGTTGAACTCCCCTAGCAGTTCAGCGTCCCCGCAAGAACACGCCCTCGCGAGGCTGTTCCCCCTATACTGTTCATCATCACGAGCCCAAGAGGCAATCCATCCACCACAAACTAGAGTAGGGTTTTACACCACAATGGTGGCCCGAACTAGTATAAACCCTGTGTTCTTTGTGCTGTTCTTTCTGTAGTTTAGATCCTTTCGAGACGGAGAGGTAGAGGGCATCATCTCCGCGCGCACCCCAGAGTTCAAACCTTAAGGGTCTGCCGGAACCCGATATCCGACATTTGGCGCACCAGGTAGGGGTGTGCCAGAATTTGTCTTCTACCACTCCGCTCTCCTCCGACTGTCGCATCCATGTCTAACGCTCGTCGGGCCCGCGCCGAGCGCCGGGCCGCCATCGTTTCCCACGTCGCCCAGACAGCTCCCGTCGGTGGGCGTCCTCGTCGTTCCCCGTCGCCCGCCGTCAACGCCGCCACCGGCCCGGCGGGGAACGAGCAGCAAGTATCGTCTCAGCACTCGTCCGTGCGGAGAGACGGCCGCACCGCTACTCCGTCGCTCACGCCAGCTGGCTCTTCGTCCCACGTGCTCCGCGCACCCTTGGAGGCTCGAGCTGCACTCATCGCGGCAAATGAGCTCCTGCACTACCGTCCCGTCGACGACATCTACGAAGAGTGGCTCGACCGCGTCGCCGAGCTCGTCCGCGCCGCAGGGGGCTCTCCAGCACCGTCCGCTCCGCTGCTCCGCACCCCGCCCCGCGCAGGCCATGAAGCTCCGGGGGCACACCAACCGCCTCCTCTCCAAGAAGACGCCATGGCTCCAAGGCGCATGGCCCCCGGGCGGAACCCGCTTCGTCAGGCGCCAGCCCAGCAAGAACGGAGCTGCCAAGAAGTCCCACGACCGAAAGAGGCTGCCCGAGCGCTCCCTGCTCCGGCTCGCCGCGACCCTGCTCCAGCTCCGGCACGTCAAGACCCCGCGCTGCTCCCAGCTGCAGCGCAAGGGGACCCGCAAGGCCAAGCTCCCCCTCAACCGAAGCCTCCCGTGGCAACCGCAGGCTGCCTCCCCTACACCACCGAGCTGCGCAACGACGGCACGACTGACCCCGCAGAGTTCCTCCAGCTCTACGAGCTGGGCATCGAAGCTGCCAGTGGGGATGAAAAGGTCATGGTGAACTGGTTCCCCATGGCGCTGAAGGAAGGAGCTCGCACCTGGCTCCTGAATCTGCCTCCAGGCACGATCTCCTCCTGGGACCAGATGCGCACCCGCTTCATCGCCAACTTCCAAGGTACTCGCGACCGGCCGCCCGCCATGAGCGACATGCGCCGCATCAAGCAGCAACCTGGGGAGATCCTGCAAAAGTACATCTAGCGCTTCAACAGTGCGCGCCTCAAGATCCCCAAGGTGTCCGAGGAAGCCATCATCTCGGCCTTCTCCGATGGCGTGCGCGACGTCAAGATGAAGGAGGAGCTGCCGATGCATGAGGGCCTCTGCACCTCCCTGGAGCTGTTCAACTTGGCGACCAAGTGCGCCAGGGCTGAGGAGGGACGTCTCTCCCTCCTCGAGCTGCCCGCCGCAGACCCAGGAGAGAAGAAGCCCAAGGCCAAGGATGTGAAGCGCAAGGGGGCTGCTGTACTCGCAACAGAACCGGACATCAAGCGGGGCAAGGATCTGCCCCAATCCTCCAGGGGCAGCCGGTACTGTGTGTACCACGACCTCCACACCCACAACACCAACGAATGTCAAGAACTCCGCGCCGTGCGAGAAGGAAGGATCGGCCTTCGCCCTGACCGCGCTGACCGGGGCTACGGCCGAGGAGGAGAAAGAAACCCAAGACGCTGGGAAGATTGCGGCCCGCGCCAAGGATGGCGCGACCACCCTCGCGAGGATTGCTGGCGGGACCTGCCTCGCGAGGGGGACTGGAGGGATCAGCCTCGTGAGGATCGCCCTCATGGCAACGCAGGCCTCCCTCCGCTGCCGCCTCAGCCAAGAAGGAACGAAGACCGCCATCAAGACGAGGGGGCTGGGGGCTTCCAAGAGCCGCGCGCAATCGCCTGCATCCTAGGCGGAGCTCAAGCCCCAGCTTCTCAACGCACCTTCAAGAAGTTTGCCCGTGAAGTGAATGCAGTCCTCCCCAAGCTCGAAGCAACGCGCCCCCTCAAGTGGTCGGCGTGCACCATCACGTTCAGCTCAGCAGATCAGCTCAAGTGCGCGGCCACAGCCGGGGTCCTCCTGATGCTTTGCTTCCCGGTCATTAGCAACGTACTGGTCACCAGGACCCTCATCGATGGTGGAGCAGGGCTTAACGTCCTGTCCGTGGAAACATTCAACAACCTCCAAGTGCCCTATGACCAGCTTCAGCCAACCAAGCCTTTCTCCGGAGTCACCGACGGTTCCACGATCCCGATCGGGCAGGTCCGCCTCCCTGTCACCTTCGAGGCCCGCAGCAACTACCGCACCAAGCTCATCGACTTTGACGTTGCCCACATCCGCCTGCCGTACAACGCCGTCCTTGGGTACCCAGCGCTGGCTAAGTTCATGGCCGTAACTCACCACGGCTACAATGTCCTCAAGATGCCAGGGAGTGGCGGCGTCATCACGGTGCCATGTGAAGAGAAGGATGCAGTGTGTTCCCTAGAGCGAGCCTTTCAGGAAGCGTCGCTAGAAGACCCAGATAGCGGAAGTAGGAGGCTTCCCGAGACCACACCCAAGAAGAAGAAGACGTCGTCAGGCTCAGCCCCTCAGGAGGGAGGCCCTTCAGGGCCCGTGCCTGCCCAGGGGGACCCTCCTTCCATCGCATAGGAAAGCGCGCCTAGCGCCCTCCTTAGGCTGGGCTCGAGGGCTCTCACCTTGAGGGCCACCGACCTAGCCAGGGTCACGAGGGAGGCGCTTGGGCACCATGCGGAGGCATGCTTCGAAGCATGTTTCCCTCGAGAAGGAGCCAGGCAAGGAAGGTCAGACCAGCAGGAGTTCGTTAACAAGGCCATTCAAGAACTATAGGAGTCAAGGATCGTGAGAGGTTGCCGTCGCCCACCGGCTGTGGCTCCCCATCCAGGCGAGGATGGTGGGCTGCCTGTCTGCATTGACGTACCAGGGCTCAATCGGATCGCCACGACAGAACGCCTCTGGCCCTCACAAGTGGGGCGTTGTGGGGGTCCACCCCAGAGCTATGTTCGCATGCCTTACGGCTTGCCGAGCGTGGCTGCTGCGTACCAGCGCCTCATGAGGGGCATCATGGAGACTCAGGAAGACAGGCATTCCGTAGTCCTGGCGGAGATGGAGATGATTCGCGAGGAGCCGCCAGCGCGTCCGGAGCCTCCTTAGGCCCCTGGGCCTGGGGGCTCGTGAGGATCGGCTTCCGCAGCCCACCGAGCCTGCTGCACCAACACCACTTCATCCGCAACAACTCCAGGTGACATCTTTCGAGCTTCGTTTCCGGCTGGGAACGCCCTCCCAGGGCTGCTTCATTCCCAGGCCGCGTGGGTCCGTCCCTGCGGCATATATCCCTTTTTAGTTTTCGATCATTAGCTTGCTTTGTTGGGGGCGCCCCTCGGGCTGCATCATCCCCAGGCCGCTCGGGCCAGGCCCAGCGGCGTGTATCACCCTTGCGTTTATTTCCAGCTATGTTTTCGTCTATCATGCTTGATTACTTGGTGCCCGTCCACTACACCTCTTCTTCTCCATGTCGACCACTTGCACGTTAAAGGGGGGGTGCCTGAGCATCGCGACTCAGGGATCTTACCGGCTCTCCAGCCCTCACCCTCTGGCCTTGTCCACGGCATCGCGACCTGGCATACCAGCGACGGCTGAGACAAGCTCGAGGGCCGGGACCCGAGGACATAGAGTGCCGTCATCTAACCAAATTTTGCAGGGACACATCTCAAGATACGGCCCAGTGCCAGGCGCAACCCGCCTAGAGGTAGGGCCTCGTGAGTCCCGCGCTGGCTCACGGGTGCCCAGATACACCTCACCTAGCCCTACCGTGCTGGCCACATGTCAGGGCGGGGTTGTACACGCCCCGGGGGCTCCTCTCGGAGGGGAGCCCCCTCCCACGTACCAGTGGAAGCACCATGCTCCGCGCTGGCTGACGACACTGTCGAGGAGCGGCTATGCCCGTACACATACGGAAGCGCTATGCTCCGCGCTGGTGATAAACAACTGAGGGTGGCCTCCGGGCCGCATTAACCTCAGGGAGCCCAGAGCTTAGTGGCTGGCCTCATCGCAATGCCTCCCCTCGGGAGCGCCGCGCGAGGGGGCTAGGCACGGGGGCTACGACTGGGTCATGCCCAGACGTACGCCGCCCAGCCATGCCCCTCGGGCCTGGTTCGTCGCGCGCCTCTCCCTGAGTGGAGCCAAGGTACGAAGGCCGTTTGAGAGTCAAGGGGGACCCCTGAGCATCGCGACTCAGGGGCCTAACTGGTCCCGTAGCCCCTCACTCCTTAGTTCCGAAAGGCTATGCTGTGTGAGGTACGCGCGGGGCCAGGCTCTGCAGACGTAGAATGGTGGTCCCACTCGCCTCTCACCTCACCGCCCGCTGTTCGCGCGTCAAGGGGGACTCCTGAGCATCGTGACTCAGGGGCCTAACTGGCTCCGTAGCCCCTCACTCCTTAGTTCCGAAAGGCTATGCTGAGTGAGGTACGCGCGGAGTCGGGCCCTGCAGACGTAGAACGGAAGATACACCTACATCACACTTCCCTACTTGTTGTTCGTGCGCCAAGGGGGACTCCTGAGCATCGCGACTCAGGAGCCTAACTTGTCACGTAGCCCCTCACTCCTTTGGTCCTGTCCTGGTTTCCGGTCGGGGCTAATGCTGGGTGAGGCACGCGCGGGGCCGGGCTCTGCCGACGTAGAACACAAGCAAGTAGGGAAGAAAAGCATAAAACTCAAGGAATTTAAAAGCAAATATTACAGTCCATACTGTCGTCTTAGTACCAAACGCAAGTTTAAATGCCTCCCCGAGGCGTGGTGCATGTGCAGGAATCGAAAGAAGAACAGGGACCGAAACGGAGTCACTTGTCGGTGGTGGAGCTGCGTGGAGTGGCTCCGCCTCGTGAAGCCGCAGGGCCGGCAGCGCCTTGCTTTGGCCTGGTGCTGAAGGCCCGGAACTTCCCCAACAGCGCCTCTGTGCGCCCCTTCACGGCTTCGACAGCGGCGGCGGCACCCTCGCCGCTCACCGGCTCCAGCACGCTGTCGAGGTTGGCGCTGGGATCGCGAAGATAGATGTGGGTGCAGACCCGCGCCAGCGCAGCGGAAGACAAGACGTGCGCCTCGGCCTCGGCCGTGGTGCCGAGGCCAAGGGCAACATCTCCAAGGGCCTTCACCAGGAAGGGAAGCAGCTTGGCGGGGCCGTCCCCATCACCAGCTAGCGGGCTATCCAGGCCGCTCTCGTAAAGTGTCTTCAGCGAAGCGCAGGCATCTTTCTCCATGTCCGCGAAGGCCACGCGATCCTCGGCGAGGACCCGGGCCTTGGCGTCCATCTCGGCCTTCGTCACCTCCAGCTCCTTCTTCAACGCGCCTAGGTGGCCGCGGCGCTTCTTGAGCTTGGCCTCCCGGTCCTCGATGGCCGCCTCACGAGCCTTCGCGCCTTCTTCCTGCTCCTAGCGAAGGCGGACCTCCCTCGCGAGCTGGTCCCGCAGGCCCTGCAGCTCGTCGTCCAGCTCCATGCAGCGGCTACGGGTTCCAACCACCTCTCCCAGGGCCGCGTCTCGGGCGGCCTTCGCCTCGAGGGTGGCCTCCCTCTCTCCGTCACAGGCCGTTGAGGCCTGAACCAGCGCCGCTCGAATCGAGGCATCAGAGCAAATCCACCCCGAAGCCAGTTCCAGGCGCCCGGCCACCAGGCGAGGGTCAGCGCCGAGAAGATCCTGCCGCAGCCGGTCCAGTTCAGCAACTGCGCGCTCCAGGATGGAAGAAGAAGGTGGAGAAACATCGGCGCGCTCCAAGACAACAGGAGGAGTCGGGGAAGCAGCGGTCGGTAGAACAGGAGGAGAAGGTAGCGGCGGCGAGACCACAGTGTCCTGAGGCGGAATCTGCTGTGCCTCGACGGCCGTGGCAGCGGCAGCAGGCAGAAGCACCTCGGGAGTCACTTGGGCCATGGGGGCTGGGCTCTCCCCAGCCAGCTCAGCCAAGCCTCGCAAGGATGAGCGGGCAGGAGAAGCCCGTGCTTCACGATCACCCCCATCTGCAGGCGGAGGCATTGCCGCGGGTGGGGCCTCGGGAGCCCCCTTCGGTTTCTTCGCCGTGGGCGCTAGCCTATCCAAGAGGAGCGAACATCAAGCCTCAGCGGCGGAACAAGGAACAAAAGATGAGGGA
Organism: Aegilops umbellulata; assembly: GCA_032464435.1. Classification (NCBI taxonomy): domain Eukaryota; kingdom Viridiplantae; phylum Streptophyta; class Magnoliopsida; order Poales; family Poaceae; genus Aegilops; species Aegilops umbellulata. Next base: position 359,143,908 of record CP136060.1, read on the forward strand.
TCAAGCACTTACAGGTCGTCGCTGGAGAACTCGACAGCCTCCGGCCATACTTGAAGCCAGAAAGCCGGGTGGAGGGATCGGCCTGAGGTGCAGAGGGCGAGTCTGTGGATCGCCCCGGAGCCGGAGCAGACCCGCGGGGGATCAGTCCGGTCCTGCCCTTCTTCGGGATCGGGGGCGAGCTCCCGCTACCCGGCATGTCGTCGACCTCATCATCATCGCTTGACGAAAGGTGTAGGGTACGGGACTTGCGCCGGGGAAGGGGAGCCCTTGACTCTCCGTCAGTCGCCTCGGAGTCAGGGCCCTCCTCCCTCTCCTCTTTGCCCTCCTCTCCGCTGGGGTCGCCAGAGGACACGTCTACCAGTCCCTCGGGAGACACCACAGGAACGGGCCCATCCCCGTTAAAGACGGGCATCGACTCCACCACCTGCTTCCAGTCGTCGCGAAGGAACAAGGGCGCAGGCGCGCCCTCCAGCCGTTCCACCTCGCCCCCGACCAGGGATTGGAGCACCACGGTCACATCCTCGTCGCCCAAGGCCACAGGGCTCGGGTGAGGCCTCCACATCGGAGGCGAGTACCGCCGAAGCGGGGCCAGCTGGTGCTCCAGGAACTCCCTCAGCAGCGACGCGCCGGTCAGCCTCGCTGCCGCCGTGCCGGCCGGCTTCAGGTCTGCGTCCATCTTCTCCAGCACTGGCTTCGCGCGGGGGTCTGTGAGCTCCGCTCGGCACCAGTTGCTGGAGCTCACGGGCTGCTCCGCGGGCAGGATCAGCCGAGGGTGGATGCGCCCGGCATCCACCAAGACCCACTTGCTCCTGAAGCCCTCAATCCTCTTCCCGGGATTTGAGATGGCAATAGCGCCGCCATACACGACGAAGCTCGCACACGCGGAAGGAGAACCGCGAGTAACCCGGAGAGAGAAGTAGTGACGCAGCAAGGCCACTGAGGGCTGCACCCCCACATGAGCCTCGCAGTAGTAGGCGAAGATCGCTAGAAGAAGGATGGAGTTGGGGTGGAGATGCAGAGCTTGCAAGTTGTAATGGCGGAGGACAGAGAGGAAGAACTCAGAGAAGGGAGGCACTAAGCCCGTAGTAATGGTGCTTACGAATAGAGGGTAGAAGGTGCTCCCTCGGCCCTCAGGAGTGGCGGAGCCGACCTTGAACACCTGCGCCCCGTCGATGCCTTGCGCCGCCGCCATCCGGTGCAGCCGGGCGAGGCTTGCCTCCGACACGTTGGGCGAGTCCAAAGCAGGCGAGAACCAAGCTTCAGATGGGTACTGGCGAGGCGCCATGGCTACCCAGGTCAAGCAGATGGAGCGGATATGGAAACTTGGAGGAAGGGAGGAGAGACGCAAGAAAGGGGATCTGAGCAGCGACAGGAGAAAGAGAAGAGCAAGGCCTGGGCACACACTGCGCCTTTAACCTGCGCGGTAGCGGAGGCGCCCACGTCCAATCAACCGCCACGCGGCGCCCGAGGTCGCAGGCTATTAGGGCCCGCGGCGCTTCGCCCTTGCCCTTTCGCCACTCGGCACGGCCAAGTCCATGCGCGCCTTGGGCCCGGGGGCTACTATCGGCGTTCTGCGAACAGGGGTCCCCAGACTTGCCTGCCAGCGGCCTACGACGTGGCTCAAATGGGGGCCCAGCACGGCCCATCTTCATCAACACAAGACTCAAGACCCTCGCGAGGGGCCAAGCCTCGCGGGGCGGACGACACGGTGCTTCCTCAGGCGCGGCCAACTCGGGATGGCTCACGAGGAGGCGGAGAGATCAAGGCAGGGTACCTCGCGAGGTGCCCGTGACGCAAGCCATGAAGACCAAGGGTGCCAGGCGGGCGCCAGACCGCGCAGCGTCCTCCCTTTCCTCTTTGGTGCAAAGGGGGCAAGCGCAGGCGAGAGGATCAAGCAAAGGCATCCGTTTCGGTGCAACAAGACCAAGACCAGGCCAACAGTGGGAAGGAGGTCATCGTGGAGCCTAGGACGGCGTCACCACAGGGCCTTTGGCAGGCGAAGACCAACTTTAGTCAGGATAAGTGTACCAGATCTTCCGCTTCAAATTGGCCAACTGTTGGCGCCCTTCCCCCTCAATATTTGGGAAGAGGCCCAGGGCCTTTGCCTATAAATAGGATTAGCCACCCCCAGGGTAGAGGCACGGAGAGAGTATCCAGAAATCAGGGAAGTATACAGAGAAATCATAGAGCAAGTAGAGAAAGAGAGAGAAGGGCGGCTGAACTCCCCTAGCAGTTCAGCGTCCCCGCAAGAACAGGCCCTCGCGAGGCTGTTCCCCCTGTACTGTTCATCATCACCAGCCCAAGAGGCAATCCATCCACCACAAAATAGAGTAGGGTTTTACACCACAATGGTGTCCCGAACTAGTATAAACCCTGTGTTCTTTGTGCTGTTATTTCTGTAGTTTAGATCCTTTCGAGACGGAGAGGTAGAGGGCATCATCTCCGCGCGCACCCCAGAGTTTGAACCTTAAGGGTCTGCCTGAACCCGATATCCGACAGTCTCACCGAGTTTGAGTAATCGGTCTCACCGAGATTACGTTATGCCCTAACCCTAACATATCGGTCCTACCGAGTTGCATGTCGGTCCCACCGAAAATCCTAACGGTCACTAGATTTGCTGAATCGGTCCGACCGAGTTTACCAATTCGGTCCCACCGAGTTTGGTAAGTTGTGTGTGACGGTTAAATTTTGTGTGGAGGCTATAAATACCCCTCCACCTCCTCTTCATTCGTGTAGAGAGCCATCAGAACAAACCTACACTTCCAACCTACATTTTCTAAGAGAGAACCACCTACATTTGTGTTGAGGCAAAGATGTTCCATTCCTACCATATGAATCTTGATCTCTAGCCTTCCCCAAGTTGCTTTCCACTCAAATTTTCTTTCCACCAAATCCAAATCCTGTGAGAGAGAGTTGAGTGTTGGGGAGACTATCATTTATAGCACAAGAGCAAGCAGTTCATCATCAAGACACCATTTGTTACTTCTTGGAGAGTGGTGTCTCCTAGATTGGCTAGGTGGCACTTGGGATCCTCCGACAAGATTGTGGAGTTGAACCAAGGAGTTTGTAAGGGCAAGGAGATCGCCTACTTCGTGAAGATCTACCGCTAGTGAGGCAAGTCCTTCGTGGGCGACGACCATGGAGGGATAGACAAGGTTGCTTCTTCGTGGACCCTTCATGGGTGGAGCCCTCCGTGGACTCGCGCAACCGTTACCCTTCGTGGGTTGAAGTCTTCATCAACGTGGATGTACGATAGCACCACCTATCGGAACCGCGACAAAAACATCCGTGTCTCCAATTGCGTTTGAATCCTCCAAACCCTTCCCTCTACATTCTTGCAAGTTGCATGCTTTACTTTCCGCTGCTCATATATTCTTTGCATGCTTGCTTGAATTGTGTTGAGATTGCTTGACTCGTCCAAAGTTGCTAAAATCTGCCAAGAACTAAAATTGGGAAAATGATAGATTTTTATTTGGTCAAGTAGTCTAATCACCCCCCTCTAGACATACTTTCGATCCTAGAGTTTTATTTTCACTTTTTCTTTTTATTTATTTTCTTTCTTTTTATTTTATTTTAAAATATTTAGGCACTTTCTAAAAAAATGTTTTCTCCACAATAATTACCAGTGCAATATTTGGCACCCACCGAACATTTTTGTTTCAAGGTTTGAAAACTTTTGTAGTTTGCCATATTTTGAATTGATTTTTGAATCGGTTTTGAACTAACAAAAGATTAGCAACAGTAATGGAGGTGACGTAGCATCATTAGAAGAGTTTTACTGTCGCTTAATTATCCGGGCATTACAATGAACAGGGAGAAATCATACGGACATGACACTCCGAAGCTTATGGAGGGCATCATGTGGGAGACAGAGCTGCTCACAAGTATTGCAGTCTGGATTTTATTGGCCTACTCTTTTCAAGGATGCTTGTAAGTTCGTCTTATCCTGTGATGAATGTCAAAGAATAGGTAATATCGGTAACCATTAAGAAATGTCAATGAATTATTCACTTGTTGTTGAACCATTTGATGTTTGGGGATTTGATTACATGGGGCCTTTTCCTTCCTCTAATGGGTATAAACATATTTTGGTTGATGTTGATTATGTTACTAAGTGAGTAGAAGCTATTCCAACTAGTAGTGTTGATCACAACACCTCTATTAAAATGCTTAAGGAAGTTATTTTCCCAAGGTTTGGAGTTCCTAGATATTTAATGACTGATGGTGGTTGACACTTTATCCATGGCGCTTTCTGTAAAAAGCTCGCAAAGTATGATGCTAACCATGGAATTGCATCACCCTATCATCCTCAGTCTAGTGGTCAAGTTGAATTTAGCAATAGAGAAATAAAGCAAATATTACAAAAAACTGTCAATAGGTCCCTAAAGAATTGGTCTAAGAAATTAGATGATGCACTTTCGGCTTACCGAGCAGCATATAAAAACCCTATGGGTATGTATCCTTATAAGATGTTTTATGGAAAAGCTTGTCATTTGCCTCTTGAGTTAGAACATAAGGCATACTGGGCAATTAAAGAACTCAACTATGATTTCAAACTTGCCGGTGAAAAGAGGTTATTTGACATTAGCTCACTAGATGAATGGAGAACCCAAGCTTATGAAAATGCCAAGTTATTTAAAGAAAAAGTTAAAAGATGGCATGATATAAGAAGGTGATTGACACCATTTAAGGAAAAGTATAAGTAGAAAATCTTATTAGAGATTGACAAATATAGCATTGGTCAATGATGCAACTCATGAAAGAGTTAATAAGGGAAGAGAAGATTCACATATAAATACACTATCCTGGAAATCCTTTGTGATTGTGAGCCCCCATCAAAATATTATATGCCAAAATTGTTAGCGTTGGACAAAGACAACGTAATGATTTGTGTTTGTTCATATTCACATAGAAGTTATATTGTCATAGATCCGTCAACATGTGGTGTTTCCCCCCCATCTTTGCTAACCAAAAATTTCGCACTAAGTACAGATACTACTTGTGCATCCAAAAACCCTTAAACCCAAACCTTATTTTCAAGAGTCCACCATACCTACCTAAGGATTGAGTCTGATCCTTCAAGTAAGTTGTCATCGGTGCAATAAGGCAATAAAAATTGCTTCTAAAAGTGTAGGATCATTTAGTGTAAGAGAAAATTGAGCATTGTACGAACTTGTGATAGTGAAGAATAAAAGGGACAGACAGCATAATAAAGGTTGCTATCACAAGGGGCAATACAACGTGACGTTCTTTTGCACTAAGAGGTTGAGCATACAAACAAATAAGAGCATGGCAACCTTTGCTTCCCTCTGCGAAGGGCCTATCTTTTACTTTTATGTATTTACTTCTATGCAAGAGTCAAAGTTTTTCTCTCTATTCCTTTTTATTTTTCTCGTTTGGCAAGCATCATATGGTGAGGAAAGATCTAGGCACATATGTCTAGTTGAATATGCGTAGCATGAGTTATTATTGTTGACATCACCCTTGAGATGGATACGTGGGAGGTGAAACTATAAGACCCTATCTTTCTATGTGTCTGGTTGAAACGTTTTGCTCATGTGTATGCGGTGAGTGTTAGCAATCATAGAAGACTATATGATGGTTGAGTATGTGGACTTACCTAAATGCTCCGATACGTGATCCTTCCTGAAAAGATCATGAATTGTAGTTGCAAAGTTGACTGAGAGCATAGTTTGTTGGTTTATAATAGAGTTTATGCTTTATACTTTGATAGTGTGATGAATTGTTACTTATTCATGAGAAGTCTATGATAAAAGTTCTATGATAAAGGTTTGATGTTAAAGTTTGTTGCTGTTACAATAATCTACATGATGCTTCTATGTCCGTATTTTGTTTTTGTCGACACCTCTCCCTCTAAGCATGTGGACATGTTTTTCAATTTCGGTTTTCGCTCGAGGGCAAGTGAAGTCTAAGCTTGGGGGAGTTGATACGTCCATTTTGCATCATGTTTTCCTACTGTTATTTATGATGTTTTTATGCATAATAATGCTTTTTGGGGTAATTATAATGCCTTTTCCCTCATAATATGCAAGGTACACACAAAAAGGGAGAATTCAGGCAGCTGGAAATCTGGACCTGGAAAAGCTACATCAGGCCACCTATTCTGCAAAACTCCAAATGAGTTGAAACTTTACGGAGAATTTTTATGGAATATTCGAGGAATATTTGAGCTAATAAGTATGAGAGGGGCCCACCAGGTGGGCACAAGCCACTTGGGCGCGCCAGGGAGCCCAGGCACACCCTTGTGGGTTGTGCTCCCCTCGGCCCACCTCCGGTCCCCATCTTCTGGTATATAAGTCATTTTGACCTAGAAAAAAATAAGAGGAGGACTTTCAGGCCAGAGCGCCGCTGTCTCGAGGCGGAACTTGGGCAGGAGCACTTTTGCCCTCCGAGGAGCGATTCCGCCGAGGGAACTTCCCTCCTGGAGGGGGAAATCATCGTCATCATCATCACCAACAACTCTCCCATCTTGGGGAGGGCAATCTCCATCAACATCTTCAACATCACCATCTCCTCTCAAATCCTAGTTCATCTCTTGTGTTCAATCTTTGTACCGGAACTATAGATTGGTGCTTGTGGGTGACTAGTAGTGTTGATTACATCTTGTAGTTGATTACTATATGGTTTATTTGGTGGAAGATTACATGTTCATATCTAATATGCTATTTAATACCCCTCTTATATTGAGCATGTTTATCACTTGTGAGTAGTTACTTTTGTTCTTGAGGTCACGGGAGAAATCATGTTGCAAGTAATCATGTGAACTTGATATGTGTTCGATATTTTGATAGTATGTATGTTGTGATTACCTTAGTGGTGTCATGTGAATGTTGACTACATGACACTTCACCATATTTGGGCCTAAGGGAATGCATTGTGGAGTAGTTATTAGATGATGGGTTGCGAGAGTGACAGAAGCTTAAACCCTAGTTTATGCGCTATTCCGTAAGGGACCGATTGGATCCAAAATTTTAATGCTATGGTTAGAATTTATTCTTAATACTTTTCTCATAGTTGTGGATGCTTGCGAGGGGGTTAATCATAAGTAGGAGGTTTTTTCAAGTAAGAATAGCACCTAAGCACCAGTCCACCCACATATCAAATTATCAAAGTAGCAAACACGAATCGAATCAACATGATGAAAATGACTAGATGAAATTCCTGTGTACCCTCAAGAATGCTTTGCTTATTATAAGAGACCGTTTTGGCCTGACCTTTGCTCATGATTGGGCTACCTTGCTGCACTTTTGTTACTATTATCATTACTTGCTCGTTTCAAAATATCTTGCTATTAAACTACTCTGTTACTTACAATTTCAGCACTTGCAGACATTACCTTGCTGAAAACCACTTGCCATTTCCTTCTGCTCCTTGTTGGGTTCGAAACTATTACTTATTGAAAAGGCTACAATTGATACCCTATACTTGTGGGTCATCAATGTTGGACAAGGAAGACAACATAATGAGTTATGTTTGCTTATATCCGAACATAAGTTATATTGTCATGGATCCTCCAACATGTTGAGCCTGATTTTCCCTCTCATGCTAGCAAATCCTTTGCACCAAGTAGAGATACTACTTGTGCTTCCAAACATCCCTTAACCCAGTTTTGCCATGAGGGTCCACCATACCTACCTATGGATTGAGTAAGATCATTCAAGTAAGTTGTCATCAGCGCAAGCAATAAAAATTGCTCTCTAAATATGTATGATCTATTAGTGTGAAGAAAATAAGCTTTATATGAACTTGTGATATGGAAGAGGTAAAAGCGACAGACTGCATAATAAAGTTCTTTATCACAAGAGGCTATATAAAGTGACGTTATTTTGCATTAAGATTTTGTGCATCCAACCATAAAAGCGCACGACAACCTTTGCTTCCCTCTACGAAGGGCCTATCTTGTACTTTTATTTTTTTACCCTTATACAAGAGTCATGGTGATCTTCACCTTTCCTTTTTACACTTCCTCTTTTGGCAAGCGCTACGTGTTGGAGAATAAGCTATTCTACACTCACGCTTAGTTTAGCGTTACTATATATATACATACATAAACATTATTCTGATCACGGGATCAGAATAATATTCTGATCACAACTTGAACTGCCTGAGTAACGCGCCTGAACTTCCCTCTGTACTAACCCGACCTTCTGGCTATCTTCGCAACCGTGGCTTCCCCTGCGAATTATTCTGGTCATTCGTGTAGTTTGTGGTGTAAGTGTAATGTGGACACATTTTTTAGAATCTAAATGCTTGTTTTGTTTCAGATTCTAGTACGTTGGCGGATTTGCTCTCGGGGTCATGACGGACTTGTGTCTGTTACAAGATTAATGCATGTTGTGGATGTTGTCGAAGATCTGGAACGATTGGGATTAGGTTTTGGTACGAGTTTGGAGCACAAATTCTTGTTGTTTTAAACAAATTTGAAATCGCCCGTGTTCTTCATCCCCCAAGATGCAACCCGCGCTTCTGTTGATTTCTCGTTTTTCCTTAAAGTTTGCTGCCTAATTTGCGTACTTTAGTGAAATTCAAGGCTTACTAAGCCGTAAATTTTAATCGGGGGGTCCTTACGGTTTGATTTCTAGCGATTTGATGTTGGCACTCCCGCGGGTTTTTTCACAGGTTATTTTAGCGGTTGTGAAATTTGCCCTTTGGTCATTTCAGTTGTCGAAAGATAGTTGCCAGATCATTTCCAAGGGGGTGCGGACATGTTGCAATCTTGTGCAGATGATTTTATGCTTTGGACGAATTTGTTTGTTCATTATTTCTAGATCATCTAATGGTTGTTGTACAACTTGGACTTCCGCGTTGTCATACCTGAACTTCTTCTTTTCCTTCGTTGGATCCTATCGGGGCTGGGGCGGCTCGGGATCGGGATCGGGGGAGGATCAGGTGGATCATGTGGGTCTGTCCGGGTTTGTGTGCTGGACTTCTGCATTGTCATACCTGAACTTCTTGTTTTCTTTCGTTGCAAGATAATGCAGCAAGTCCTTTGTATCAAAAACCCTTACTAGATTTCTTCTGCAATTTTGTTGTAGCTAGTGTGTAAGTGTGGAGCTGGACCACAGGCACATGCATCCTCTTTTCCCTTAGTCTACATTTTGGTATATTTTTTTTATCATCCACTATCTTCGGTAGGATCTGGACTTCTCTTTTAATTAATGGTTGAACTTCTGGTTTTCCAGATTGCATTCCACATTTGCAAGGCAAAGGTGCATGGTGCTCTATATTTTCTTTGTTTGGTTTCCTTTATAATTTTAATTCTTCAGATGTTCTTTTTATACTTTTGTCTCGTGAGAAATTATGGGAGTAGCCCAAGTATGCATGCACTTTTTCCAGATCATCTAAGGGTCGTTGTAGAAGCTGGACTTCTATGTTGTTCATACGTGAACTTCTTCTTTTCCTTCTTTGCAAAGTAATAAAGCGAGTCCTCTATATTTCTTTCTTTTTTATGTTACTTTTCATTCTTTGCATTGGTTTGGATTTTTTTTGACTTAGTCCCATGAACAGCCATGGAATTGGGCGATAGATATGCGTATTTTTTTATTTTTTCTAGTATGTTCATGTACTTATAATAGTTGTTGTTCTTCACTAAATAACTATCCTGAACTTCTGTGTGATAATCATTTCTAACATGTTAATTTGAGGTTGTTATTTTTGGATTTAAATATTTTGTAGACATTGAAATCGGCATTGCGCGTATTGACAAATGTGGTGGCGCGAGACCGAGCAGGGGGGAGGGGGTCGGGACCCCCCCCTCCCCTCCCCCTGCGAGCCGAGACAAGAACGAGTCGGAGCAGGCGACGACGCGGCGAGCCGCGTCGTCGCATGCGGAGGCGAGTCCCTCACATCTGTGACCCCACTATCTATCTTAGGGTTTTTAGGGTTTAGGGTGCGTGCGGTGGGGTGGAAACAGAATAATCGCATTGCGTCCTGTCAAATCCTAGCGCGCAGAAATGCGGTAGCGTGAGCCCCCCCTCCCCTCCCCCTGCGAGGCCGAGACAGGAACGAGCCGGAGTAGGCGATGATGTGGCGTGCCGCGTCATCGCATGCGGAGGTGAGTCCTTCACATTCGTGACCCCAATATCTATCTTAGGATTTAGGGTGCGTGCGGTGGGGCTGGAAACAGAATAACCGCATTGCGTCCTGTCAAATCCTAGCACGCAACAATGTGGTAGCGCGAGGCCGAGCAGGGGGAGGGGGGTCGGCACCCCCCTCCCCTCCCCCTACGAGGCCGAGACAGGAACGAGCCGGAGCAGGCGACGACGCGGCATGCCGCGTCGTCGCATGCGGAGGCGAGTCCGTCACATCCATGACCCCACTATCTATCTTAGGGCTTTTAGGGTTTAGGGTGCGTGCCGCGGGGGTGGAAACAGAATAACCACATTGCGCCGTGTCAAATCCTAGCGCGCTGCAATGCGGTAGTGCGAGGCCGAGCAGGAGGGAGGGGGTCGGGACCGAAAGCGATAGCTATGGAGAGGAGGTTGATCATTCCAGTGCTGCCACTGGTCTAGGCAAGGATCCATGAAGAGAGGAGCATCCTTTTCTCTTCTTTCCCCATCCCCTTCACTTTTTGTTGTTTGGTTTAGTCCAAGATATCCCCTGTGAACTGCATGTGTGGTCTAAGTTGAACTTCTGGTTTTGTTGTTTGTCGCGTGGGTTGTAAAGAATGTTAAGTGAACCAGTTTTATATGTGGGTGAAGGTTTGTAATGCATGGGTTGTGATGTCTATGATGCTGTGGTTTTATCTTTTCTGATGTAGCAGCTGAGATGTGCTTATGTTTTGAATGTTTGTGCTTGAATGTTGGTCTTAATTGAAACTGTCATGAATCTATGTGCTTGAGTATTGCTCTTAATTGCTATTTCTTTTTGGTGAGCAGATAGCGACCTTGCTGTCGTCCGAAAGAAGGTTGATGACTTTTATTATAGTGTAACTAGGCTTAAGAATAATCGTTCCAAGAGGTGAGTGCAGCTGGTCAATATTTACATAATCCATGTACACCCTGTGAACTGCCTGTGGTTTCATACCTGAACTTCTCTACTCTATGTACCTGAACTTCTTATTTTACTTCTCTAGTGCTGAACTTCTGGCCCCTTTTGTACTTTACTGCCTATTGTGATATAGCTGAACTTATGTGCTAACATATGTTATGAACTTCATGAGTTCCTGATGTTGAACTTGTTTTACTTTCTATTTGCTTGTTTTAGATCAATGATTATGTTCCAAAACAAGGAGTGTGAAGCTTCTGTTGAAGATCTTGCAATATCTTTTGGTCCTCGTGGAATGCTTCGATCTAATGTGGCTGAGTGTGCACTCTACTGTCTATGTGCGAAGTACCAGGGATCGGATAAACTCATCCTGCCGTATTGGGTTTGTGTAAGTCAACCATATAGTGATTTCTTTTATGTTTTCTTCCTTACCATTTTAGTTAAAACTTGTTTGTCTCATTTTTGTATTTTTCATATGTTGGTGTTGTCTGCATTATTTTAGGACAAGATTTTCAGAGGTCAATTTGATTCCCGTGTGAGGAAGTACGTCTTGGCGAGTGGTCCAGATAGCATGGATGCACATGATTCGGTATGCAATATCTTGTTCTTTGCCTCTGTATTAGTTTTGCAGTGCGATCCACTGTGTTAATTTTTTTTCATTTTTTTGTACCTTTTGATATTAATCATCAGTTTTTAATGATTCGTGTGTTTATGATGCTTCAGGTTGTTTTCCCCACTTTTGACCCTCCTGAGATTCCTGCTTCCATGGGTGGTGTTGGTCATTGGGTTTCAATATTTCTTGACATGAAGAATTCAAGGTTCCAGCTTCTCGACTCCTATTATGGACCAGAAGATGAATGTGCGGTATGCCTGTTTCGGCGGATGACCAACAACATCAAGAAGCTTTGGAGCGATGCCAGCAATGACAGGGAGACACCCTTCAGTCCTCTTACGATCGACCATTTCGCTCTGGATTGGATTGATGTGCCCCAGCAGCAAAACAAGTATGAGTTCCACTTTTTCTCTTTATCACATCTGTTTAACTGTAGTTGTACTTAAGCTACGACGTGTTTAATTCGTTGGTTTTCTTTTTTTGTCCTAACACTATTCTTTTACTGCGTTTGAAGGCAGTATCGACTGCGGATTCTTCATGCTTACGAATGTTAATTCATATCATGACGAGGTTCTTGCAAATTATTCTCATGAGAATATCGCGGATATCAGGAAGACGTGGCTGTACTCAATCGCTTCTTCTAACTTGTTTGAGACAGACTTCCAAGCTCTGTTTGGCTACTACACATGTAAGTATTGGAACTTGGACTGCTTACCTGCACTGCATCTTTTATTCTACCTGAACTTCATATTTTTCTCTGAACCTGGACTTCTGCTTGAGATCTGGCTGGGCAGCTAGTTTCAGAAGGAGAGGAGCATTTTCTTGTACATGAACTTCATTTCTATCTTTTTAATTTTGCTTGTGTGTTTTGTTTCAGTAATTTCTTTCCTTCCATTGCTTACGTGGACATGAGCATTTCTTTCTACTTGAACTTTAGAGATGATGCCTTTCTATGGTTTTGTTAGTTGTAGTTGAATGTTTTCCAGTTCATCGGTTTATCTTGAACTGTGCCTTTGGTTGTGCCTGAACTTCATTTAGTTTTTGAATGCAACTAATTTTTTTAGGTCAGCTTGAGTAGTAACCATGTCATCTTTATTAGTTGGACTGCACATTGTGCTATTCCTGAACTTTTATTTTCTCTTCCTTTTCTTTGACAGTGGATCCGTTGGACTTGACCAATTACCACTACTCATTCCTTGGGTCACACGAATACCAGCCTAGGGAGGAATAGATGAGTACAGCTCCCATAGAAGATGATAGAGCTGGAACCCTTATTCCTTCCAAGTTGGGGAAGCAGGCTGGTGGTATTTGTGCTACTCCAAAAAACCCTTGCTCCAGGAAGGCTGATGCAGTCGAAGCAGCCGAAGCAGAAGTTATTTCCTCCGATGATGATTTTGAGAAGATTGCTTACCCGAAGAATGTGAAATGTGATGTTGGTACTGTTGCTGGTAGAGGTGGGAAGAATGTTTTCATCACTAGGAGGAAACCAGCAGTTGAGTCTGGGAACATAACTTCTTATAAAAGAGCATCAAGATTGCCTTGAAGTGGCGTTCTCCTGTCGCTCCCCTAAAAAAATACAGTTACCCTCATCTATCCGAGGCCCGGAAGTTGAAACAGTATGTGCTGAATAAAGACGGTCTAGAGAAGTATTCTGAGTAGGTTTTCTTCTTCTTAACTTTGTTGCTGCCAGATATGCTACTCTGTGTCTGAAACTTCTGTTGTTGTAGTATGTGGGCTTCTGTTCATTTATGCCTTGCCTTGGAGTTATAGTGTTCGAACTTCTGTTGTTGTACTGTATGAACTGCCATTCTTGTAGTATCTGAACTTCGGTTTTATGTCTCCTCTTGCCTTTTGAGTTATAGTATCTGAACTTCTCTTTGTTGTTTTATCTGAACTTCTGATATTTTTTACCATCCTTTTGTATTCTGCAGGACAAGCTACTGCATGTTTACCATCCCTGCGAATGTGATTGACCTCACATGATGTGTCCTTTATACTCTTTTCGATGAAGCACAGCAGATGGAAGGAGACATAATGGATTATCTCATAAATTTGTGGAAGGATAATCCGGAGACCTCTGAGATATACACTAGTGCTGACAAGGTTGTTCTTAGTCCCTACTTCATACAGGTTTTAGTTATTTGCACCCCTATCTCCCTTTTTTTTGCCTTGGTTTTGTTGTAGTCGCATTTGGGAGGTGTTTTAATTGTGTTTTTGTGAATGTACAGTACTGCCTGGAGTATGATTTCTACGCTGCAACAGTTCCAAAGTTTGATAAAAAAATCTGCTGGTCTCCTCCCAATGTTTGTTCGCAACGAAGAAGACCTTCTTAACGCAAAGCTGGTTAGGTTTTCATAACTCTTGCTTTTTTTAATTTCATGTGCATCCTTTTGCTGAGTTTGTAAAGAAGTTTTTGTTCATGCCGGTTCTTCAGTACATATGCTTTATAGTTTGTGTTCACCGGTCCTTTCATTCTTGGCAGGTTTTCTTGATACTATTCAAGCCAATTGGCACAATGGCGCACTACAGTGTGTATGTGGTGAATAGATATCGTGGGAGGATTGACATCCTTGATTCACTTTCTTACGCTAATACGGAAACGTCGCGAACGAGTTTCCACGGGGACTGCCAAAATATCGTGAGTGTTTCTTAGCCTGGACCTCCTTTCACATTCTCTTGTTTGACACGAAGTTTATTATGCCTTGTGTTGACAAAATATGTTGTTGTCTCTGTTTTTGGTAATACTGCTTGAACTGATGATGATTTGGAAGTTGAACTTCTGCCATTTTGTTTAGCTGGATCTTATGCAAGTGTCGCTTTTTATGTACCTGAACTTAACTATTTTGGTTAACATGTTTTTGACTTCATCTAATTTTGTTATTTCTGGCAGATCAAGAGATTTGTTGGGTTGCTCGAGGAGGTGTACGGCAAGGCTGCGTACAAAGCTAGCAAGCAGCCTAACTGGGTGACTATGGCAAAGAGGCCGACTTTTATCGATGTTCCGAAACAGAAGAATAATGATTGTGGTTTCTTTGTCGTGAAGTTCTGTTCTTCATATGATGGTGATGAGATTGTTGAAGATTTTGGTGATGTGGAAGTATGTTCTGTCTTTGTTCTTGTCTCATCATCCTTTAATTTTTCTTGTGTGTTTTTGCTGAGACGCTCCTGCTGTGGTTTTAGATATCCGTTACTAAACCATCGTTTCATTTTCATTGTTTGCAGGCTGCTGCAGATGACTGGAAGGCTAAGTTCATGAACACTCCGATTTTTACCGAGAGGAATGAAGTCATGCGTTCAGAGCTCCCTAAAGAGATCCAGTCCTTTGGCCCGTGAATTTGAAGCATTAGTTTCATTGTAGATTTGATTTCATACAGATTTTTAGGTTTGATAATGATTGGAAAAATTCCGTAAAGATTTGGTTGTAAGAATGTTTTAGTGATTTGTGTATCTAAAGGTGCAGCACTATTACTTATGATATTGTGGACAAATGTATTTGGTGTGAAGAATGATTTGGCTTTGTGAATTTCAATGTACTGCAACGTTTTCAGTATCCATGTGTTGAATGTTTTTGCCCCAACAGATGTACCTGAACTTCTCCATTGGTTATGGTTGAACTGCTTGATTTTTTTTGTTGTTTATTTTTGGGCCCCAACATATAATCGTAGACTTGAGCTTCTGCTTTGAGATGTGGATGGGCTGCTGGTTTCAGACGGAGAGGATATTCTGTGTTGTGTAATGTATTGGTAATTTTCAACCCAACCAATATGTATGCTTTTGCATAGAATCTATATTTTGTTTTTTGTGTTTTTTCAAGTGCGAATGTATTTCAGCTATAACTTTGTGCAGAAAGATTCTTGACATTTTATCTTTTGTCGGCATTGTACATGAACTTCTGCACATATCCAAGCAGAACTTCACATTTGAACGCGTTGTCTTAGGCTTGTTAACCTTAGTTTATGCGGTGAAACTTTATTTTTTAAGCATATTTTTTTCCTATATCGACTTTATATACCAGAACTTCTTCTGTAAGCTGACCTGAACTTCAAAACTGTATGATTATTTGCTGGTTGCTCTTTTATCGAATACAACACGAGCACCTCCTGCCATAATATACCAGAACTTCCACTGTAATCTTACTTGAACTTCACAGTGTATTTTTTTCATTTTTGTTCTTGCTTGCACTCTGCATGGAATACATGACCAGCACAATACTTCCTCTCATAATATACCAGGACTTCTGCAGTAAGCTTACTTGAACTTCCCAATGTATATTTTTCATTTTTGTTCTTGCTTGCACTTTCATGCAATACATCACCAGCACATCACTTCCTCTTATAACATACCAGGACTTCTGCAGTAATATTACTTGAACTTCACAGTGTATATTCTTCAATTTATTACTGCTTGCTCTTTCATGCAATACAACACCAGCACAACACTTCCTCTCATAACAAACCAGGACTTCTGCAGTAATATTACTTGAACTTCAGAGTGTATATTACCAGGGGATGACATAATATTCTGCACATTGACATGACATAATTTTGCACTGTGTTCATTGACCTATTCTAACTGTTCATCAGCCTTGCGCTCCTCCTAGGCTTTGGTGGTAGAGGTTTTTGCTTGACATGTACCTCTTCCTCTTCATCGTCCTCTTCCTCTTCATTGTAGTCGTCCTCTTCCTCTTCGTCTTCCTCTTCTTCGACGGTGTCTTCATCTTCGTCTTCATCTTCCACCACTTTCTTGTTGATGTCTCTAGGTTTTGCTTTATGTTTCTTTTCTGTCTTTTTGCTTGTCTTTTCAGCACATGCGTCCTTCGGGCATGTTCTTGCATTATGTGGTTCATACTCCTTGCATATGCTACAAAGTCTGCTGCTTGCTTTCTTTGGGTGTGGTCCCTTCTTTTGTTCCATAACTTTGGGCTGCTGTTTTTGAGATTTGGGTTGCTTGACCTCCTCAGCATTATTTCTTTCCAAAAGTGTTGGACAGGTCAGCTTGTTGTGTCCCGCAACCTGGTTGCACACACTACATTTCCTGTGTCCAAGTGGCGCTCTGTTCTCATCAAGCACGACGACTATTCCTGCAGGTGGTGCCCTTTGTTGCGGTAATTTTCTTCCTACCCTTTGTTTCAGAATACAGTGGCAGTTTCATCATCTCTTGTTGTTGCTGCTCCATTGATTGGCCATCACCCTGCTTGCATTGGTTGGCTTCAGCGGTGGCGTTGAGCATTTCAGCTGCATAATAATGAAGGTCATCTTCAATTTCAGCGTCCTCTTCAGCCATCCTTTCGTCAGCATCCGCTTGATTTGTTGAATGTATTGCATCAAGCTCTTCCACGAGCCTCTTGAGAACATAGTAGGCTCTGTCATATTGCTGGTCACATCTCATCGCTTTCTTGTTAACCATCAAATTCAGCTGCAGCAAGATGTCTTCCTTCGATAGGCTTGAGCTGCCATCTAATGTGGTTATGTTGTAGTCCCTTGTATCAAAGGTTGGTTGTGATTTGCAGTCTTTATGTACCGTTTGAGGATATACTTGTTTGGAAATTTGTCAGGCTTGAGGTAGTCCAGTATGTTCATGATGTGAAGGCAGAATAGGCCTGCATTTTGTGATGAATGCAGAATACATAGTTTGTGAGCCAGCAATGAGTTTCATAAATTTTGATATGATACTACTAGTCTAGCTATTTAATGAGTTTGTTTTTTTTGCTCACCTGTGTGTGTCCAGAGCTTGCATTTGCACTCGTATATTTTGTTCTCTGGGTCAGCTACAACCTGGAATTCATGCTTTGACCAGGAAAATCTTTCTTCATTATCATGACCAGGCTTGTTGTGGTAGTACACAAGGTACTTAGTGGGCTCTGCTGTACGCTTTGAGCAAAATAGCGTGGCTTTTCTCATCCTATTCCTCATCTCGGTGTACACGGCTCTTGTGTACTTGATAGACATGTCTTCCTCGTAGCCGTAAGTTGTTTTTGTCACAGGATTGGTCTGCACATGTCAAAAAGTGAGATATTAGTCGAAGCAGAGTCACGGGTTTCATTTTTTCAAATTCGAAGTGCACATGTTGAAGGTAAACAGAACATGATGGGGTGTTTTGTACTTGTCATCATACCATGATGGTCATTGTTTGCTCGTTCTCCTTCTGCATCCGAGTTTGTATGCAAGCATTGACCCGCCTAGCAAACTTGTGTAGGTTCTGGGTCCCCTTGACAAACCCTTTCTTTAGCACGTGGTTCATGCTCTCGCTTCGTTGTGTGGAAGTCATTCTAGCACAGAAAATGTTCTTGTAATATGCTGAAATCCACATCTTCCTATCACTCCATAGCTGCATCATCATCTGGTCATTCTCCAGGTTGTACTTGTGCACGGGTTCAACCCAGGCATCTTCAAACTCCATTGGCATCAGCCGCCAGTTTAATATAGCTGTGAACTCCTCTTTGAATGTTTTATACTTTTTATACAGCAACGCGAGGTATTCTCTGTACTTCTTCATGATGTGCCAACGACATAGCTTGTGGACGGTGTTTGGAAATGATTGTGGTATAGCTTTCGCCATCGATGGGCATTGGTCTACATGAATTAAAAAAATGAAACTTGATTCTTTTTTGTACTGATGGTGAACTTATGTTGTACAAGTACTTGAACTTCACATCTAGCAGTATGGCTATCTAAGAATGTCACATGTATTTTTTCTTACCTTAGTGTTGTTGAATTTCTGTGGTAGCAGTGCTTGAACTTCACATAAATAACTATATTTTGCTGAACATGCTACATATATTTATCTTACAGCTTTGTCCTTGAACTTCTATGATTCATGTATTTGAACTTCACATTCATAACTAATTTTTTTCTAAACATGTGACAGATAATTTTGCTTTCTTGTACTGCTAGTTGTACTTCTGTGCTAACAGCGGTTGAACTGCATTATTTACATTATTTTCAAACAAAACCAATGTACCCAACACAGACCCATAGACTGAAAAGATGATGAAACTTGAAGAGGTTTTTTTAACTCACCTGTTAGAATGCAAGTTGGGTGCTTGTTGTTCATGCACCGTACAAATCTATCGAACAGCCACTTGAATGACTTTGCATCTTCGTCTCTTATCAGGGCAACAGCAAATATCGTTAACTGCAAGTGATGGTTTGTTCCAACAAACACTCCCAGAGGCATATGAAATCTGTTGGTCTTGTAAGTTGTGTCGAATGTTATGCAATCGCCAAAGTATTGATAGGCTCCTCGGCAGCTTGCATTGGACCAGAAAATGTTTTTAATTGACTTGTCCTTGTCCACTTGGATGTCATAGAAAAACTCATCATTTATTGCCTTCATGTCTTTGAAGAATGAAACAAGTTTCAATACATCATCCAAATCATCTTTCCTTGCATTAATGGCTTTCCTGCAAATCACATGCAAACATGCATTTGTTATTTTTGCTAGCAAAGGGTTGTGAGCTAGGATGCTATTTTACATTGTAGTATGTGGGTGTTTGAATACTTACTAGTTTAGTAGGTCTCGTCCGGTCATGCTTAGGAAGTAGCTTCCATCTTCATTTTCAGATAGCATGGACATGATTGTTGTGTGCTTGACATCATGGTACTGCAGGAACTTTACGTACTCCAATATAGTGGGGTCATAATTCTTGCGTGAGTGCAAAAATACCAGCATGTCATCAGTTTGCATGAGTTTGTGATTATGATTGTACTCAGTGTCCACTGCCACGCATGTTTTATCCTCCTGGATCTTCACCCTCATTCTTGCATTGCAGCCTGTCCTCTGCGATGTTTTGTTTTGCTTCCTGTTAGCCTCTGAAACCGAAGATGTGTGTATCCCTTGGAAGGTGCAAACAAAATACTTGTGGTTGTCATTTCCCCCTGTCTTCCTGATTCCAAAACTAGCGTGTCTGGCGTATCTGTTATAAAATTCCCTTGCTTTCAATACAACTTTGAATCGCATCTTTAGTCTTGGTATTAGATAATCCGGTAGATCCGACGTTTGCAAAAAAAAGAAAAAATAATCCAAACAGCACGTTAAAATGCAGTTTATGAACTTTTTATCCTGGAGGGAGCAGAAAATTTGCAGATAATACAAGATGCGTATATAAATATTATTATTTTCACTTATGTGCGTGTATGATCGGAACTCCGCCGGTGTCTGCTGTTGTCCCTCTGGGATGGGGCACGGCGGAGTAATCATAGCAGGATGCAGCAGTGGATCACGAGGAGGAAGGAGGGCTGAAGATGGCCTCTCTCTTGGTTGTGTCCTTTTTGCTTGAGGTGGTTGTGGAGGTATTGCGATCATGGTCTTGGTTTGCTCTTTTGTTTTGTGAAGCAATCCATCTACCTTATGCCCCGTACAATTCTGACTTGTAGCAGTAGTAGCAGGATCCAACGGTGGTAGTGTGCAGAGCACTCTCCTCCGTGTGTGTGTTCCTGTTGGATTTGTCCTAGGGTCCGGTTTAGTTGCTTCCCTTTGGCATTGATGAGGCACACTAGGATAACTTCCAGAGTTACACGCGGGACTTCAGCTAACCCCCTCCTCCATCGGCGTGCTTGGGAGTCTGCTGGTGGATACAAAGAATCCGCGGGGAATTTCCGGCGTCACCCAATTAGGTGGAGGCGCAAACTTGTGCGGATAGGGTTGTGACCTAGCATCTTGGAAGTCTCCGTGTGTTTCGGGTGTCATCCATTTTTGGTCTGGAGCAGGTTGGTAATGTTGTTGGTGCGTTTGAGGTGTGACCCATTGAGGGGGTGATGCAACGCATACAGGCTTTGGATTGTGTACTTGCTGTTGGGTACTTCTAAGCTTCTTCATGCGTCTCTCGCCTTGCTGACTTAAAAGAAAAAAATTGTCTATTAGCACACAAGTTAGATCTGCATGTACCTTTGTAACTGAACTTAGCATTATTCACAGCCTGAACTTCTCATATAAAAGTGGTGCTCATGTACATATTTTTCCCCTAGGAGAGCCATCACACTATGCACTGAGGTGAGCATCTGCCAATACTTTTTGTACCTGAACTGGGCACCCTTCACAGAATGAACCTCATGTCCTGTTAATTCTACACTATTTGATTACTTATATGTACCTGAACTGAGCACTCTCCACAACCTGATCTTCTTGATTTGCAAAGGGGAAATACTGTCTACAGTTAAAAAACCTGAACCTTCATGCGTTTGAATGGTTGAACTACCAGTGCAGACCAACCTGACCTTCATGTGAGATCACATGCATGTTCTATTTTCCTTTTATTTTTTTATTTTTGCACAGAACCAGATACATACCAACCTGAACTCTAGCACACTTACTAGTTGAACTTCACATGGCTTTTCCACATGTGAATGTGAATGCAGGCAGATTTTATAGTGTTTGTAGCCTGGACTGAGGCTGACATACTACCTGAACTTCACATGCCTGTAAGCAGGCAGATTTTACATGTTGTTTTGTAGCCTAGACTGAGACTCACACACTACCAGAACTTCACATGGTTGTAAGCAGGAAGACTTTAAAAAAGCTTTTGTAGCCTGGACTGATGCTCACACACCACCCGAACTTCACATAGCTGTAAGGAAATAACAAACCGAAGGAAGGAAGAAGTTCAACCATACCTTGGCTAGAAGTTAGGCCAACCTTTTTCCAACAGCTGATAGGACACCTTGAGAATAATTCGTCGTGGAGGTATGAGAGGAATTCCATGGCAATCCATGTCTTGCAGAGGGCGCGAAGTTCATCTACACGAAGCAAGAAGGTCAGAGAAGGCAAGATTGAAGAAGAAGGCAAAATTGGGAGGAAGTTCATGTACTGTTGTCGCTGAATTTGAGGGCACAACCGATGCCGCCTCTGCGGAGGAGTTGCTTTGTTGGTCGTGCCGCTCGCCATAGCTTTCGTCGGGGCCGTCATGTGGTCTGCCAAGGCTCCAGGTGGTGGCGATGGGACAAAGATGCGGCTTCCTGAAGTCCATGGCGGCTTCACCGCATCCAAGCGACGCGGGCTCCCTCGCGCCGGCGTCCGCCGTCGCTCGCTCGCCCGCGCCGGTGGCCGGCCAGGAGCTAGAGATGGAGGGGAGGTGGCGGATCCGGCCGGCCAGGAGCTGGGGAAGGAGGGGAGGCGGCGGATCTGGCCGGCCAGGAGCTGCGAAAGAAGGGGAGGCGGCGGATCCGGCAAAGATCAGCGGTGAGGAGGCGAGGAGCGGCGAGGAGGGGGGCTGGGGAAACTCGGGATCGAGGGGATCAGGTGGATCCTGTCGAGGAGTCTCGGATTGGATGCGATCCTATCGGGGTGCCTCGGGATCCCCTAGGTCGGGCCGGCTGCAGTTCGGAAGTTCAGGAGGGCCCTGTCGGGCCCTTATAGGGGCTGCTGTGATCCAAATAACTATTCTAATCCTTGGATTAGAATAGTGTTGTCCTATATATATATAGGATTAGAATAGTGTTGTCATATATATATATATATATATGTCCACTCAGATGTAGGTTATCATAAAGTATTATTGTTGACATTACCCTTGAGGTAAAAGGTTGGGTGGCAAAACTATAAGCCCCTATCTTTCTCTGTGTCCGATTGAACTTTGTACCCATAAGTATCGCGTGAGTATTAGCAATTGTGAAAGACTAATTGATAGTTGAGTATGTGTACTTGTTGAAAAGCTCTTAAATTGACTCTTTCCGATGTTATGATAAATTGCAATTGCTTCAACGACTGAGATCATAGTTTGTTAGTTTTCAATGAAGTTTCTGATTCATACTTTACCTTGTGAACGAATTGTTACTTTAGCATAAGAAATTATATGACAGTATATGTTTCCGTTCTAAAGAGATCATGATGCCCTCATGTCTGTATTTTATTTTATCGACACCTCTATATCTAAACATGTGGACATATTTATCGATTTCGGCTTTCGCTTGAGGACAATCGAGGTCTAAGCTTGGGGCAGTCGATACATCCATTTTGCATCATGCTTTTATATTGATATGTATTCAATTATGGGCTGTTATTACACATTATAGCACAATACTTATGCCTTTTCTCTCTTATTTTACAAGGTTTACATGAAGAGGGAGAATGCCAGCAGCTGGTATTCTGGACTGGAAAGGGAGCAAATATTAGAGACCTATTCTACACAACTCCAAAAGTCATGAAACTTCAAGGAGAATTATTTTGGAATATATAAATAATATTGGGCGAAGAAAGCGCCAAAGTGGGGCCACCAGCCATCCACAAGGGTGGGGGGTGCACCCTACCCCCTGGGCGCGCCCCTGTCTTGTGGGCCACCTAGCAGGCCCCCTATGCCCATCTTCTGCTATATGGTGCGTTTTAACCTGGAAAAAAATCAAGAGGAAGCTTTCGGGACGAAGCGTCGCCGTCTCAAGGAGGAATCTGGGCAGAACCAATTTAGGGCTCCGGCGGAGCTATTCTGTCGGGGAAACTTCCCTCCAGGAGGGAGGAATCGAAGCCATCATCATCACCAACGATACTATCATCGAGAGGGGGTCAATCTCCATGAACATCTTCACTAGCACCATCTCCTCTCAAACCCTAGTTCATCTCTTGTATCCTATCTTTGTCTCAAAACCTCAGATTGGTACATGTGGGCTGCTAGTAGTGTTGATTACTCCTTTTAGTTGATGCTAGTTGGTTTATTCGGTGGAATATCATATGTTCAGATCCTTAATGATAATTAATACTCCTATGACTATGAACATGAATATGCTTTGTGACTAGTTACGTTTGATCCTGAGGACAAGGGAGAAGTCTTGTTATAAGTAATCATGTGAATTTGGTATTCGTTCGATATTTTGATGAGATGTATGTTGTCTACCTTCTAGTGGTGTTATGTGAACGACGACTACATGACACTTCACCCTGATTTGGGCCTAGGGGAAGGCATTGGGAAGTAATAAGTAGATGATGAGGTGCTAGAGTGATAGAAGCTTAAACCCTAGTTTATGTGTTGCTTCGTAAGGGGCTGATTTGGATCCATATGTTTCATGCTATGGTTAGATTTATCTTAATTCTTCTTTCGTAGTTGAGGATGCTTCTGAGAGGGGTTAATCATAAGTGGGAGGCTTGTCCAAGGAAGGGTAGCACCCAAGCACCGGTCCACCCACATATCAAATTATCAAAGTAACGAACGCGAACCATACGGGCATGATGAAAACTACCTTGACAGTAATTCCCATATGTCCTCAGGAGCGCTTTGCTTTATATAAGAGTTTGCCCAGGCTTGTCCTTTGCTACAAAAGGGATGAGGCCACCTTGCTGCACCTTAGTTACTTCTGTTACTTGTTACTCGTTACGAATTATCTTATCACACAACTATCTGTTACCGATAATTTCACTGCTTACAGAGAATACCTTGCTGAAAACCGCTTGTCATTTCCTTCTGCTCCTCGTTGGGTTCAACACTCTTACTTATCAAAAGGACTACGATAGATCCCTTATACTTGTGGGTCATCATTTAGCCTCGTTGAAAGCACAAGTGCTCCCTGGGTGATTTTGGTAATTAATGACAACATATCTCTTGTTGGACTAATGCTTTCACCTAGTATATTTTAGAAAGTTTAACAAAGGCGTGGCATGGACAAGAGGATGTGGAACCCCTTCTAGATGCTAAGGACAGAAGATTGGCAAAAGCTCAAGACTCTACATTTTCATTTTAGTGGTCCAAGATCATATTGAGTCCATAGGAAAGCCAATACTATTAAAAGGGGATGAGGTGTTGCTTAATGGCTTGCTTGCTCAAAGTGCTTAGTGATATGCTCCAAAGCCCTCAACCACTTTCTCATTCCACGTATGTCCTAAACCTAAAGTCAAACTCGGCTCCACCGACTTGATCCATCCGGTGCTACCGAGTTCACTTGACATAGCCACTGCTAGAAACCCTAATCAGTTCGGTCTCACCGATGGGATCTCGGTCTCACCGAGATGGGCTTGCAAACTCTCTGTTACCTGTTGCAATCATTTTGGTCTCACCGAAATGAGCGGACGGTCCCATCGAGTTTGCCTGACCAACTTTCTGTTTTGTTTATTACCAAAATCGGTCCCACCGAGTTTGTGTAACCGGTCAAACCGAGTTGAGGTTTTACCCTAACCCTAGCACATCGGTCCCACCGAGTTGATCATGTCGGTCCCACCGAAAAATCTAACATTCACATTTTGAACCTTATCAGTCTGACCGAGTGAGGGAGTCCTGGATTAGGTG
Source organism: Aegilops umbellulata (assembly GCA_032464435.1). Lineage (NCBI taxonomy): Eukaryota > Viridiplantae > Streptophyta > Magnoliopsida > Poales > Poaceae > Aegilops > Aegilops umbellulata. The sequence goes on from CP136060.1 coordinate 359,168,732, forward strand.
GTGTTCGGATAGCCAGACTATGCCTTCAGCCGGACTCCAGGACTATGAAGATACAAGATTGAAGACTTCGTCCCGTGTCCGGAAGGATCTTTCCTTGGCGTGGAATGCAAACTAGGCGTGCGGATATTCAAGATCTCCTACCATTATAACCGACTCTGTGTAACCCAAACCCTATCCGGTGTCTATATAAACCGGAGGGTTGTAGTCCGTAGGACAACCATCATCATACACAATCAGACCATAGGCTAGCTTCTAGGGTTTAGCCTCCTTGATCTCGTGGTAGATCTACTCTTGTACTACCCATATCATCAGTATTAATCTAGCAGGAGTAGGGTTTTACCTCCATCGAAAGGGCCCGAACCTGGGTAAAATAAAGTGTCCCTTGTCTCCTGTTACCATCCGACCTTGATGCACAGTACGGGACCCCCTACCCAAGATCCGCCGGTTTTGACACCGACATTGGTGCTTTCATTGAGAGTTCCTCTGTGTCGTCGCTTTTAGGCCAGATGGCTCCTTTGATCATCAACAACGATGAGGTCCAGGGTGAGACTTTCCTCCCCGGACAAATCTTTGTCTTCGGCGGCTTCGCTCTGCGGGCCAATTCGCTTGGTCGTCAGGTTTGGAAGCTTAGACTACACGGCAGATATCCGCGAAGACTTGATCTTCGACGGGTTCGAGCCACAGCCAAGCGCGCCGCACTACCTCGAGGGGCATGATATAGCTCTGGCTCCGAATAGTGCCCTGGAGGCCGCACACGCACCGGCCCCGATCCTCGACTCGGAGCCCGCTGTGTTCTTTGAGGATGAACGGTTGGACGTCACCTCGGGGGCTGCGATCTTGAAGGCGATCGAGCCGAACGCCAGCCCCGCACTCCGCACGGCCCATGACTCCAAGGAGTCGGATTCTTCTCCGAACTCCGGGCCTCCCGTGCCCCTGCCGATCGAATCCGATTGGGCGCCTATAATGGAGTTCACCGCCGCAGACATCTTTCAGCACTCACCTTTCGGTGATATCCTGAATTCTCTCAAGTCCCTCTCTCTATCAGGAGAGCCCAGGCCGGACTATGGTTTGCGAGGTTGGGATTCGGACGACGAAGAAATTCAAAGCCCACCCACCACCCACTTAATAGCCACTGTCGATGATTTAACTGACATACTTGACTTCGGCTCCGAAGACTTCGACGGTATGGACGACGAAGGAGGAGACGAACAAGAACCAGCACATGTAGGGTGCTGGACCGCCACCTCGTCATATGACATATATATGGTGGACGCTCCAAAGGATGGAGATGGCGATGGAACAGCGGAGGATGACACCTTGAAAAAACAGCCAAAACGCCGGTGTCAACGGCGCCGCTCTAAATCCCTCCATAGCAGAAACGGTGATTCCGTGTCACACCCTAGCTAGTCATGCATTAGAGTGTTGCATCATGTTTACTTTTCATCAGAAACTTGAAATGGGGAAGGCAGAACCCCCAGCACCCCTTCTGAAATCAACTAGGGTTTACTAAAAATAATTTCAATGAACCTGAAATGCCCTTCTAAAATGTTCACCCTCTTTGTCTTGGGTTAGAACCTCTGGCAAAATAGGTGCACAATTTTCTAGGTCAACAGAAGGTCATTGTTTTAAATCATAAGTATTTGAATTTGGGCATTTAAATGCTATTAAATAATTTAAATGCTCAAATAATTCTGGAAATAAATGTTTGCTGTTGGAAATAATCCAAACAGAGCCCACAATTATTTTCAGGATATTTGGAAATGTTTTAGTATTTTAATTAAAGCCCAATAGTTACAGCTAATTAGAAAACATAAACAAATTAAAAAAGAGAGAGGGAGAAACCCACCTGGGCCTTATCTGTGCTGGCCAGCCCACCTGGCTCGGCCCAGCCTACTGGTGCTGCCAGTCGTCGTCCTCCTCGCGCCAGAAGGACGCGGAGCGCATGGCCGGCGCCCGCGGCCACACGCTAGCCACCTCCTGCTTCCGCCGACGCCAGGAGACGTCCTGGGAATGCCACGTGACCCCCCACGTCCCCCTCTCGTCCTCTCTCACTCTCCCCCTCGTCTCCCTCTCCCTCTCCCGCGATGGCCGACGCACCCGTCGCCGTCTCACCGCCGTAGCCGCGCCTTCCGTCACCCCCTCGCCTCTCTGACCTGTCCAGAAGCTCCGCCGTGACGCCCTCGCCCTCCCCACAGAGCCACGCCTCGCCGGAGGCCCTGCATCGCTGCCATCAGATCGTCTTCGACCTCGGTGCCCGCCGGCCGCCGTTCGTCGATTCGCCTTGCTCCGTTCGCCCCCGAGCCCGCTGAGCTGCTCATCGACCTCCCTGTGAGCTCCCGCCCCGAACCCCTCTCTTCCCTGCCTCTTTTGCGCTACGTAGCCCTAGTTTCACCGGAGCCGATAGCTCCTCGCTGCCGGCCATGGCGCCGTCGTGGCTAGAGCCACAATGGCTCGAAGCCAACCTCACTATTGTGCTCAGTGCAGTACCAGGAACCCGTAGCCACCACCAGCTCCTCCTCCCGTGCACCGTAGCGTCAAACCCGACCCTGCCCGAACTCCGGCGCCGCCCCGAGCTCGTTTCCGGTGAGTTCCGGCCGTCCCCGCTGCCGCCGCATGCCGCGCTAGATGTGCACGAGCCCCAGCTCCTCGTAGGTGGGCTCGCCCGTCGATTTGGTCGCGGAGCGCCAATCCCGCGCTGCCCCGCCGCGTCTGGTCGTCGCCGGCGGCTTAACGCTGGCGAGTTGACCCCGCTGACCCCTTTGACCACGGGTGGGCCCAGTTCGACCCACTGGGTCAATGACAGGTGGGGCCCAGCCCTGTTAATTAGTTAGGATTAGTACTAATCAAATTTAGTTTAACTAAACCACACTGACACGCGGGACCCACACGTCAGGTTTGACCTGGACCGGGTCTGTTGACCTGTTGAGGTCAGCATGACGCAATGCTGACGCCGTAATTGATTTTCTGGATTTAATCTTATTCAGGAAAATCCAGAAAATGTTTCAAACTTCAAAAAATCATAGAAATTAATCTGTAACTCCAAATGAAATAATTTATATATGAAAAAATATCAGAAAAATTCAATCTATCCAACTGCAATGGTTTCATGCATGACAAAACAAGTTTAACTTGCTGTTTACGCAGAATAAGGAAATGCACCATTAAGGCCATGTCTAATGAGCTAATATTTGAATCTTTGATTCAAATGAGTTCATCCCTTTCTATTTTAGCTTGCATTAGGCCAAGACACATTCATATTGCCATGTCATAGCATGCATCATATTGTTGCATATCGTCATGTGTTGATTATGTTTCGATGTGTTCTTCGTGGTAGGTCCTGCCTCCGAGGATATTCAAGAGTATCCAACTGAAGGGCAGTATCCCACTACCACTCCATCAGGAAAGCAACCCATTGATCATTCCGATACAAACCCATGTTCTCGCTTCTGCTCTTGTTTTACTACATTAAGACAACGCGATTCAAACTGCTGTGTGTGGCGGTAGTTGAACCCACTTCCTTTGCATGACCTGTCATTGCCACAGTAACTAGATGAAACCCACTAGCATGTGTAGGAGTTGATTGAGCCATGTGTGTGTGTGTGTTCCTACCATGCTATGCTTGCTATGCTTAGAGTTGTGTCAGGTCTGGCTCATCGGGGTGATGAACTAGAGTGAAAGGTTGTGCCGGTAACAAGAGTGAGGTGTTGAATACGATTTGGTAAAGGAATCGATGGAAGGCCATGTAGGAGTACATGGTGGGTTGTTTCATTGAGGCCGTCCTTAAGAACTGAGATCTGTGTGTGTGATTTAAGACTCAGCTACTACCACACATTGGGCCCTGAAATATGACCCCGCTCGACTTACCGACCCCTCTCGTCCTCTGTCCAGGAGTTGCAAGTAGTTTCTGGTGTTTGTAGTTGCTGGGGGCCGCACGCAGTGCTGACCATAGGGGTGGGCTGTGTTGCGGTAGGCACGTGGCCCGGTGTACCGATTCGCCCGTTTGGTGTCTCGGGAACCCCGCACACATCGTTTGGGGCCGTTGAGGACACCCCGGCCGGATCTCCTTGCGGATGGAACCCGAATAGGCGATAAACCTGGACTAGAGACTAGTGTGGTTGGTTAGGTCGTGGTCTACACCCACGTCGGCTTTCGCTTGAAGTCTGCCGAGCACATGACGTGTGCAGGCGCTAAGTGGTGGAAACATGTGTGCAGAAGTACACCCCTGCAGGGTATAAACAATTCGAATAGCCGCGTCCGCGGTAAAGGACTACTTGGTCACCTATGCAGTTCATAGACAATTAAATGGATACTACTAAAAATCTCAAGATAAGTGTGAGTACCGCGGATGGCCCTCTCGTAGGTTGGTGAGAGAGGATCCACGGTGGAGTATTGTGTTGGTGATAGTGGACTCGTGTGCGACAAATGCTTTACAAGTTGTGTCTGTCGTAGGATAGCTTAGCCAAGAGTCAAAGCTGGCTTGCTGCAATAACTCCACTACCTTCTTGAGAATGTGCATGTATAGTAGGATTCTGTTGTAAGACTTGCTGAGTGCCTTCGTACTCATGTTGCTTTAATTAATGTTTTCAGACGACTACACCAACCCCTCTGATGGGTTCTACGTAGACCTCGACGTTGACGAGTGACTTATCACCCAGGTGGTGATCCAAGACTTGTGAAGGGTCGATGTAGATAGACAGGCTTCGTCAAGCCTTCTTTCTTTCTAGTGTCTGTACTCAGACTACTTTGCTTCCGCATGTGCTTGTATGATTGTATGACTTGAGTGTCGGGTCATGTGACCCCTATCTGTATGGATGATATGTATGGCTCTTCGGAGCCTCTTAAATACAGTACTTGAGTTGTAGAGTTTTGTTGTGATGCAATGTTGTATTTACTCATATCGAGCATATTGTGTCTATGATTGAAATGCTTGGTATGAGTGGGATCCGACTATCTAGTTGTTTATCCTTGGCAGCCTATCATATGAGGAAATGTAGTCTAGTGCTTCTGAGCGATAGTAGTCCGCTACAGCCCGGTTCACCGGAGTCCTGCTAGCCCAGCACTACTGCTCGGAACACATGACTGGCCGGCATGTGTTTCACTTCGTTCCTGTGTCTGTCCCTTCGGGGAAATGTCACGCGGTGTTATCCGGAGTCCTGCCTAGCCTGCTACAGCCCGGGTTACAGGAGTCCTGTTAGCCCAGTGCTACAGCCCGGATTTATACGTTGTTGACCGACATGCTCGATGTGATTCATGTATGCCTGTCCTCATGGGTTAGTGCCGCCTTGGGTTCACGACTAGCCATGTCGGCCCGGGTTCTCTGTCATATGGATGCTAGTGACACTATCATATACGTGAGCCAAAAGGCGCAAACGGTCCGGGGCCAGGTAAGGTGGCACCCGTGGGAGTACCGTGCGTGAGGCCGCAAAGTGATATGATGTGTTACATGTTGGATCGACGTGGCTTAGGATCGGGGTCCTGACAGCGTTGGCATTAGAGCCGGACTGCCTGTAGGTTCGCTAAGCCAAACTGGTCGATGTTGAGTCTAGAAATGCTTTAATTATATGTAGGGGAATTGATTGTGGGAGGGAACGTAAGGCTCTTTTACTCCTTTACCTTATGCCCTCTATCTTGAGTCATTCTCTTCTCATTCTACATGGGTTAAGGACTAGGCTCTCTTCTCTCTATCAGGTTCACGTGTTACTAATCCGTTGTAACTTATAGGATTGTTGGTTACAACCCAGTTCAGTTCCTACTAAATTTTAGTATGTTGCCAGTTGAACCAGAACCTTGATATGATGTTGTTGAGTGGTTTTGCAAACTGTTGTGGATGTCTCATCTCTTTTTCTGAGCATTTACAGCCGTTATGCTGTCCAAATTCTCCTAGAAAATTCTAATGCCTTTGCATTATTTTGTGCTTTCAGATGGCCACCCGTTCCCAGAACCAAGTGGTTCGTCTGACTCGTTGCATTGATATATGTGGACACACAACCATGTTGGTTCGAGTGATGGTCGAGGCAGGTTACCGATGGTATCCTGAATATACCGTCGAGGAGCAGTTTAGAGACTTTAATCAAAGCCAGTATCTGTGCACGGTCAGGATATATCCATCTTATCCCAGAGCTACTGAACCGCTCCACTGTTCTTATGGACTTGGGATCACTATTGGGATGTCCATGCAGGATGCAGCCTACTCGATGATGACTATTATTCGAGCCAGAACTGCCTTGCTGAGCAACACTGATTTCCGCTACATGCCAGCATCCCTCCCTGGGGCGCATGGCTACCTTCAGGGTATGTATAGCGGTGCATCCCATGAGAACTCACTCCTCCGCACCACTACTGAGATGCTGGAAGACAAGGACCGTGAAAATCGGGCCTTGCGTATGGAACTCTTTAATGCTCGTTCTGATCACTGGGCCACTTTGACTCGGTTTGCCCCTGCGGTGCAAGCCGGATACATGGACATGAGGGACTTGTATCCTGTGCGTGCCAGCCTGCCAGATTTCATGGAGTGGCATGAGGTGGGAGGCATCACTCCTCCTCGTGGACCTCGTCTGCCGCCGTTTGTTGGACCAAGGCCACACCCAAGTCCCTATGGTCCGCAAGCTCCACAGGACCGTCTGTTCCCAAATGATCATGTTCCGCTTCCAGCCTTGGGTGGTGACTTCTATGAGGATTACTACGGAGCTGTCTGAGCTAGTAGTAGTTTTCGCTAGTATTGTAACAGTTGTATGTCCACCGTCCTGCGTGACTTGTGGAATATGACTTAGTGTGTATCCATTCCGGAGGTGTAGAAAAATAATGTATAGGAGTTTGGAATGCCTCCGATGAGATGTAACGTCTTTCATCATAGTTGTACCTTAGCTTGGGCTTGTACTAAACTATGTATAGTGTGTATGACTGTTGGTTAATGTATGGCAGTTTCTGTATTACCATGTCATACGGATGAACATCTCTGCATTGCTTGTTATCCATTACATTCCGCACTTCCTTGCCCAGATTTTGCCATCCTGGTCTAAATCGTTGTTTTGTTTTTCCTAGGATGGTCAACACCCGCAGCAACCCTGCTGCTCCGGAGCAGGGTGAAGCTAGCGCAGCTAGGGATGAAAATCTGCCTCAACCGCCATCCCTGGCCGAAGTGATGCTGGAGGCAGAACGAAACAAGCGTGAGACTAACCGCTTGTTGGAGCGGATTGAGCAGAATACTGCACGCCAGCAGAGAAACATTCCAGTGTCAATCAATGACTTTGTCAAGCTGTATCCACAAAAGTTTAACCATTCCATCGAACCTCTCGATGCGGATGACTGGCTTCGTAGCATCGCCCACAAGCTATGTTCTGCCAACGCAGCCGAAGATGATAAAGTTACCTTTGCTGCTTACCACCTCGAAGGCCCTGCTAGCCTTTAGTGGGAAAATTATGAGGCTATGCGCCCAGTCGGCCAAATCACTACTTGGACTGACTTCAGTGCTGCTTTCCGTGAGCATCACATTCCGGAAGGCCTCATGGATCGCAAGAGGGAGGAGTTCTGTAACTTCACCCAGGGTAGACTGACTATGGATGCATATAGTCGCGAGTTTGGAAAGTTAACACGTTATGCTCCCGAAGAGGTATCCACCGATGCCAAGAAGCAGGCAAGGTTCCGCAAGGGACTTAGCCCCGAGCTTCGCCGTGACCTTCGTCTGCACGAGTGCACCTCTTTTCCGAAGTTGGTCAACAAGGCCATCAGTGCCGAGACAGGGCAGGCTGACTTTGAAGCTTCACGCAAACACTTCCGTGACTTTGGATCTTCATCCGGCTCTGGATCTCATAAGCGCCGGGTCTGAATCCCAAACACTGTTGTGCCATCCAGGTTCACTCCGAGGCCATCCTTTGAGGCACCTCGCCCCAACCAGCAGTATGTACCGCCCAAGACTTATGGTGGTCCCGCTGCTAATGCTGCTCCACGCCCCAATATGATAACTTGCTTCAAGTGTGGAGAGCCGGGTCACTACATCCGCGAGTGTCCCCAAAACAACCCCAACCAGTTCAGAAAGTCTGTTGGCCATGGTAAGCCAACAGCAAAAGTGCTCGTCGCCAAGCCGGCCACCACTGCTCGTGGCCATCTCAACTACGTCTCAGCTGAGGAGACTCAGGAGGACCCCAACGTTGTTCTCGGTACGCTCCTTGTTAATTGCCATCCGGCAACTGTTCTCTTTGATACTGGAGCATCTCATTCATTTATTTCTGAGAGCTATGCTCGTTTGCACAACACCACATTTAGTGACATGCCCACCTCCATGGAAATTCGAACTCCTGGCTCTAGATGGCAAACCTCTAGAATCAGCCATGGAAATGAAATTATTGTCGACAGATGTCGGCGTTCTGGGAACGGGGGTCCCCAGACTTGCCTGCCTGCGGCCTGCGGCGTGGCTCGAGTGGGGGCCCAACGTGGCCCATCTTCATCAATACAAGTCTCAAGACCCTCGCGAGGGGCCAAGCCTCGCGAGGCGGATGACATGGAGCTTCCTCCAGCACGGCCTCCTTAGGCTGGCTCGCGAGGAGGCGGAGAGATCAAGGTGGGGTACCTCACGAGGTGCCCATGACGCAAGCCATGACGATCAAAGGTGCCAGGCGGGCGCCAGCCCGCGCAGTGTCCTCCCTTTCCTCTTTGGTGCAAAGGCGGCAAGCGCAGGCGAGAAGATCAAGCAAAGGCACCCATTTCGGTGCAATGAGACCAAGACCAACTCCACGACAAGGAGGAAGTCACTGTGGAGCCCAAGCCGGCGTCATCACCAGAACCTTTGGTAGGGGAAGACCAACTTTAGTCAGGATAAGTGTACCCGATGTTCCCCTTCAAATCGGCCAATTGTTGGCGCCCTTCCCGCTCAAATATTTGGGAAGAGGCCCAGGGCCTTTGCCTATATATAGGGACTAGCCGCTCCCAGAGAGGGCATCCAGGAGAAGACCTAGAGCAAGTAGAGAGAGAGAGAGAGAAGGGCGATCGAGCTCCCCCCAGCAGTTCATCCCCTAGACAAGAACAAACCCTCGCGAGGTCGTTCCCCTTTGTACTGCTCTTCCTCATCAGCCCCAGAGGCAATCCACCACACCACACTGGAGTAGGGTATTACACCACAATGGTGGCCCAAACCAGTATAAACCCTGTGTCTCTTGTGTTGTTCTTGCAGTAGTTTAGATCCCAGCGAGACGAAGAGGTAGAGGGCACGATCTCCGCGCGCACCCCAGAGTTCGAACCTTAAGGGTCTGCCGGAACCCGTGATCCGACAACATATTGGTTTTCCTCACGTCACTAATAGCTATCAAGTCCTCAGACATAAACATCATCTTGGGTATGGACTGGATGTCAGCCCATTACGCTAAGATTGATTGCTCTACTAGAACCATTCAACTCACCCATCCATCGGGCAAGACAGTCCATGTTTTGACCCGAGTGTCGGAGTGTCAGCTCTACTCTCTAAATGCCAACCCCCTTCCAGATCTTGAAGATATTCCGGTAGTCCGTGACTTTCCGGATGTCTTTCCAGAGGAACTGCCAGGTGTTCCACCTAACAGGGATGTCGAGTTCGTAATGGACCTTGTTCCAGGAACCATCCCAATCTATAGAAGACCTTATAAGATGGCACCCCTAGAACTAGCCGAGCTTAAGAAACAACTCGATGAGTCCTTGCAAAAGGGTTTCATCCGTCCTAGTTCTTCTCCATGGGCTTGCCCCGTCCTCTTCGTCAAGAAGGATGGAACGGATCGGATGGTTGTAGATTACCGACCTATCAATTTGGTCACTATCAAGAACAAGTATCCGTTCCCAGGATCAACGACCTGTATGACCAGCTCGCCGGATCCTCAGTCTTTTCCAAGATGGATTTGAGGTTGGGCTACCATCAAATCAAAATCAAGAACGGGGACATTCCCAAAACGGCTTTTGTTACTCGTTATGGCCAATACGAGTACACCGTCATGTCCTTCGGTTTAACCAATGCTCCAGCCACCTTTTCTCGGTTGATGAACTCGATCTTCATGGAGTATTTGGATAAATTCGTCGTGGTTTACCTCGATGATATACTCATCTACTCCAAGAATGAGGAGGAACATGCCGAACATCTAAGGCTAGTGTTGATGAAACTTCGAGAGCATCGCCTTTATGACAAATTCTCCAAGTGTGAATTCTGGTTGCCAGAAGTGACCTATCTGGGCCATGTAATCTCTGGCAAGGGCATTGCTGTCAATCCCGAGCGAGTTCAAGCCGTCCTTGACTGGACTCCACCTGAAACGGTTAAGCAAGTTCGGAGTTTTCTTGGTTTAGCCAGCTATTGCCGCCGCTTCATCGAGAACTTCTCCAAAGTTGCTAAGCCTCTAACTGAAGTCCTCAAGAAAGATAAAAAGTTCGAGTGGACCCCACAGTGCGAGTTTAGCTTTCAGGAACTGAAAAGACGCCTGACATCTGCTCCCGTACTGGTACCACCAGATTTTTCCAAGGACTTTGTTATCTATTGCAATGCCTCACGACAAGGACTAGGTTGCATTCTCATGCAAGATCGTCATGTGATTGCCTACGCTTCTCGAAAGTTGCGCCCACATGAGGATAACTATCCCACACATGATCTAGAGCTTGCAGCGGTAGTCCATGCACTCAAAACCTGGCAACATTACCTTCTTGGTAATCGTTGCGAAATCTACACTGATCACCAAAGTTTGAAATACATCTTCACCCAACCGGATTTGAATCTCAGGCAAAGACATTGGGTCGAGTTGATCACAGATTACGACTTAGGAATAACTTACACCCCAGGCAAAGCCAATGTCATGGCTGATGCACTAAGTCGTAAGTCTTATTGTAACAACCTGATGTTACAACAAGGTCAACCACTTCTCCACGAGGAATTTCGTAAGCTTAACCTTCACATTGTTCCTCGAGGATTCCTTTCCACCCTGGTGGCGAAACCTAACCTTACGGATCAAATCATAGCTGCCCAGAAGCGCGATAAGGGCATATCCATATCAAGGAAAACATTTCTAGCGGAGTTGCTAAATGTTTTTCCATGGACGAGCGAGGTGTTGTCTTCTTCGAGAATCGTTTGGTGGTCCCCAAGAAACAACATCTACGGCAACTGATCCTTAAGGAAGCTCATGAATCCCCTCTCACTATTCATCCCGGTAGTACTAAAATGTATCAAGACCTACGCCAGAGGTTTTGGTGGACTAGGATGAAGAGAGAAATCGCTCCATACATTGCTAATTGCGACGTGTGTCGTCGTGTTAAAGCAGAGCATCAACGGCCTGCTGGCACCCTTCAACCATTGGAAATTCCTGAATGGAATTGGGATAAAATCGGTATGGATTTCATTACCGGGTTTCCCAGAACCAAAAGAGGGAATAATGCTATCTTTGTTGTTGTCGATCGTCTTTCCAAAGTAGCCCACTTCTTACCTGTTCGCGAGAGTATAACCGCTAGCCAGCTAGCTGATTTGTACATCTCTCGAATAGTGTCTCTCCATGGTGTCCCTTTGGAAATTAATTCAGACCGTGGAAGTCTTTTCACCTCACGATTTTGGGAAAGTTTCCAAAATGCTATGGGAACTCGTCTCTCCTTTAGCACCGCCTTCCATCCTCAGTCAAGTGGTCAAGTAGAACGAGTCAATCAAATTCTGGAGGATATGCTCCGAGCTTCTGTCACCTCTTTCGGTATGAATTGGGAGAAGTGCCTTCCATTCGCCGAGTTCGCTTATAACAACAGTTATCAAGCTAGATTGGGCAAAGCTCCTTTCGAAGTTCTCTATGGACGAAGATGTCGAACGCCTCTTAACTGGTCAGAAATCTTTGGCCCGGATATGATCCAGGAAGCAGAAGAGCAGGTTCGCATTATTCGTGAGAAGTTGAAAACCGCCCAATCTCGACAAAAGAGTCAGTATGACCGCAAGCATAAGCCGATGGCTTACGAAGTTGGCGAGATGGCTTACCTTCGGGTTACACCCTTAAAGGGAACCCATCGATTTGGTATCAAAGGCAAATTGGCTCCTCGTTACATTGGACCCTTTCGCATTCTTGCCAAACGAGGGGAAGTTGCCTACCAACTAGAACTACCTTCGCATCTCTCCAGAGTTCATGATGTCTTCCACGTTTCTCAACTCAGGCGTTGCTTCTCGGATCCTATTCGTGGAGTCGACCACGAAACGCTTGATCTCCAAGATAACCTCACCTATCGAGAACACCCCGTTCGTATCCTTGATCAAGCCGAGCATACCACTTGACGCCAGAATATCAAGTTTCTCAAAGTTCAATGGTCACACCATTCCGAGCAAGAAGCTACTTGGGAAAGGGAGGATCGTCTTCGACTCGAGTATCCCACCTTCTTTCCGACGGATCCTAAATCTCGGGACGAGATTCTTTTGAGTGGGGGTGAGTTGTCACACGCTAGCTAGTCATGCATTAGAGTGTTAAAGGAAATATGCCCTAGAGGCAATAATAAAGTTATTATTTATTTCCTTACATATCATGATAAATGTTTATTATTCATGCTAGAATTGTATTAACCGGAAACATAATACATGTGTGGATATATAGACAAACAGAGTGTCACTAGTATGCCTCTACTTGACTAGCTTGTTAATCAAAGATGGTTAAGTTTCCTAACCATAGACAAAGGAGTTGTCATTTGATTAACAAGGTCACATCATTAGTTGAATGATCTGATTGGCATGACCCATTCCAATAGCTTAGCACCCGATCGTTTAGTATGTTGCTATTGCTTTTGTTCATGACTTATACATGTTCCTTTGACTATGAGATTATGCAACTCCCGTTTGCCGGAGGAACACTTTGGGTGCTACCAAACATCACAACGTAACTGGGTGATTATAAAGGAGTACTACAGGTGTCACCAAAGGTAGATGTTGGGTTGGCGTATTTCGAGATTAGGATTTGTCACTCCAATTGTGGGAGAGGTATCTCTGGGCCCTCTCGGTAATGCACATCACTTAAGCCTTGCAAGCATTGCAACTAATGAGTTAGTTGCGGGATGATGTATTACGGAACGAGTAAAGAGACTTGCCGGTAACGAGATTGAACTAGGTATTGGATACCGACGATCGAATCTCGGGCAAGTAACATACCGATGACAAAGGGAACAACGTATGTTGTTATGCGGTCTGACCGATAAAGATCTTCGTAGAATATGTAGGAGCCAATATGGGCATCCAGGTCCCGCTATTGGTTATTGACCGGAGACGTGTCTCGGTCATGTCTACATTGTTCTCGAACCGTAGGGTCCGCACTCTTAAGGTTTCAATGACAGTTATATTATGAGTTTATGAGTTTTGATGTACCGAAGGAGTTCGGAGTCCCGGATGAGATCGGGGACATGACGAGGAGTCTCGAAATGGTCGAGACGTAAAGATCGATATATTGGACGACTATATTCGGATATCGGAAAGGTTCTGAGTGATTCGGGTATTTTCGGGAGTACCGGGTAGTTACGGGAGAAGCAATGGGCCTTGATGGGCTTTAGTGGGAAGAGAAGAAAGGGCCAAGGGGCTGCTGCGCCCCCCTTCCCTCTGGTCCGAATTGGACTAGGGAAAAGGGGGCCGGCCACCTTTCCTTCTCCTCCACTTCCTTCTCCCTTCCTCCCCTCTTGGTGGACTCCTACTAGGACTTGGAGTCCTAGTAGGACTCCACATCCTGGCCGCACCAAGCCTTGGCCGGCCTCCTCCTCCTCCATCCTTTATATACAGGGGCAGGGGGGCACCTCTAGACACACAATTGATCATTGAGATCTTTCCTTAGCCGTGTGCGGTGCTCCCTGCCACCAAATTCCACCTCGGTCATATTGTCGCAGTGCTTAGGCGAAGCCCTGCGTCAGTAGTACATCAAGATCGTCACCACGCCGTCGTGCTGACGGAACTCTTCCCCGAAGCTTTGCTGGATCGGAGCCCGGGGAACGTCATCGAGCTGAACGTGTGCCAAGAACTCGGAGGTGCCGGAGTAACGGTGCTTGGATCGGTCGGATCGTGAAGACGTACGACTACATCAACTGCGTTGATATAACGCTTCCGCTTTCGGTCTACGAGGGTACGTAGACAACACTCTCCCCTCTCGTTGCTATGCATCACCATGATCTTGCGTGTGCGTAGGAATTTTTTTGAAATTACTACGTTCCCCAACAGTGGCATCCGAGCCTGGTTTTATGGTTTGATGTTATTTGCACGAGTAGAACACAAGTGAGTTGTGGGCGATATAAGTCATACTGCCTACCAGCATGTCATACTTTGGTTCGGCGGTATTGTTGGACGAGACGATCCGGACCAACCTTACGCGTACTCTTACGCGAGACCGGTTCCCTCGATGTGCTTTGCACATAGATGGCTTGCGGAAGACTGTCTCTCCAACTTTAGTTGAACCGAGTGTGGCTACGCCCGGTCCTTGAGAAGGTTAAAACGGAGTCTATTTGACAAACTATCGTTGTGGTTTTGATGCGTAGGTGAGATTGGTTCTTGCTTAAGCCTGTAGCAGCCACGTAAAACTTGCAACAAACAAAGTAGAGGACGTCTAACTTGTTTTTGCAGGGCATGTTGTGATGTGATATGGTCAAGACATGATGCTATATTTTATTGTATGAGATGATCATGTTTTGTAACCGAGTTATCGGCAACTGGCAGGAGCCGTATGGTTGTCGCTTTATTGTATGCAATGCAATCGCCCTGTAATGCTTTACTTTATCACTAAGCGGTAGCGATAGTCGTAGAAGCATAAGATTGGCGAGACGACAACGATGCTACGATGGAGATCAAGGTGTCGCGCCAGTGACGATGGTGATCATGATGGTGCTGCAGAGATGGAGATCACGAAGCACAAGATGATGATGACCATATCATATCACTTATATTGATTTGCATGTGATGTTTATCTTTTATGCATCTTATCTTGCTTTGATTGACGGTAGCATTATAAGATGATCTCTCACTAATTATCAAGAAGTGTTCTCCCTGAGTATGCACCGTTGCGAAAGTTCTTCGTGCTGAGACACCACGTGATGATCGGGTGTGATAGGCTCTACGTTCAAATACAACGGGTGCAAAACAGTTGCACACGCGGAATACTCAGGTTATACTTGACGAGCTATGCATATAAGATATGACCTCGGAACACGGAGACCGAAAGGTCGAGCGTGAATCATATAGTAGATATGATCAACATAGTGATGTTCACCATTGAAACTACTCCATCTCACGTGATGATCGGACATGGTTTAGTTGATTTGGATCACGTGATCACTTAGAGGATTATAGAGATGTCTATCTAAGTGGGAGTTCTTAAGTAATATGATTAATTGAACTTTAATTTATCATGAACTTAGTCCTGGTAGTATTAGCATATCTATGTTGTAGATCAATAGCTCGCGTTGTTGCTTTCATAGGTTTATTTTGATATGTTCCTAGAGAAAATTGTGTTGAAAGATGTTAGTAGCAATGATGCGGATTGGATCCGTAATCTGAGGTTTATCCTCATTGCTGCATAGAAGAATTATGTCCTTGATGCACCACTAGGTGACGGACCTATTGCAGGAGCACATGCAGACGTTATGAACGTTTTGCTAGCTCAATATGATGACTACTTAATAGTTTAGTGCACCATGCTTAACGGCTTAGAATCGGGACTTCAAAGACGTTTTGAACGTCATGGACCATATGAGATGTTCCAGGAGTTGAAGTTAATATTTCAAGCAAATACCCGAGTTGAGAGATATGAAGTCTCCAACAAGTTCTATAGCTAAAAGATGGAGGAGAATCGCTCAACTAGTGAGCATGTGCTCAGATTTTCTGGGTACTACAATCGCTTGAATCAAGTGGGAGTTAATCTTCCAGATAAGATAGTGATTGACAGAATTCTCTAGTCACCATCACCAAGTTAGTAGAACTTCGTGATGAACTATAATATGCAAGGGATAACGGAAAATATTCCCAAGCTCTTCGCGATGCTAAAATCGGCGAAGGTAGAAATCAAAGAAAAACATCAAGTGTTGATGGTTGACAAGATCACTAGTTTCAAGAAAAGGGCAAAGGGAAAGAAGGGGAACTTCAAGAAGAACGGCAAGCAAGTTGCTGCTCAAAGTGAAAAAGCCCAAGTCTGGTCCTAAGCCTGAGACTAAGTGCTTCTACTGCAAAGGGACTGGTCACTGGAAGCGGAACTACCCCAAGTGATTGGTGGATAAGAAGGATGGCAAAGTGAACATAAGTATATTTGATATACATGTTATTGATGTGTACTTTACTAGTGTTCATAGCAACCCCTCAGTATTTGGTACTAGTTCAGTTGCTAAGATTAGTAACTCGAAACGGGAGTTGCAGAATGAACAAAGACTAGTTAAAGGGCAAGGTGACGATGTGTGCTGGAAGTGGTTCCAAGATTGATATGATCATCATCACACACTCCCTATACTTTCGGGATTAGTGTTGAAACTAAATAAGTGTTATTTGGTGTTTGCGTTGAGCATGAATATGATTTGATCATGTTAATTGCAATACAATTATTCATTTAAGTTAGAGAACAATTGTTTTTCTGTTTACATGAATAAAACCTTCTATGGTCATACACACCAACGAAAATGGTTTGTTGGATCTCGATCGTAGTGATACACATATTCATAATATTGAAGCCAAAAGATGCGAAGTTAATAATGATAGTGCAACTTATTTGTGGCACTGCCGTTTAGGTCATATTGGTGTAAAGCGCATGAAGAAACTCCATGCTGATGGAATTTTGGAATCTCTTGATTATGAATCACTTGATGCTTGCGATCCATGCCTTAAGGGCAAGATGACTAAAAACGCCGTTCTCCGGAACAATGAAGCAAGCAACAGATTTATTGGAAATCATACATACTGATGTATGTGGTCCGATGAATATTAAGGCTTGCAGCAGGTATCATTATTTTCTGACCTTCACAGATGATTTGAGAAGATATGGGTATATCTACTTGATGAAACAGAAGTCTGAAACGTTTGAAAAGTTCAAAGAATTTCAGAGTGAAGTAGAGAATCATCATAACAAGAAAATAAAAGTTTCTTCGATATGATCGCAGAGGTAAAATATTTGAGTTACTAGTTTGGCCTTCATTTAAACAATGTGAAATAGTTTCACTACTCATGCCAACTGGAACACCACAGCATAATGGTGTGTCCGAACGTCATAACTGTACTCTATTGGATATAGTACAATCTATGATGTTTCTTACCGATTTACCAATATCGTTTTGGGATCATGCATTAAAGACAGCTGCATTCACGTTAAAAAGGGGCACCATCTAAAGTCCGTTGAGACGACACAATATGAACTATGGTTTGGCAAGAAACCAAAGTTGTCGTTTCTTAAAGTTTGGGGTTGTGATGCTTATGTGAAAAAGTTTCATCCTGATAAGCTCAAACCCAAATCGGAGAAATATGTCTTCATAGGATACCCAAACGAGACAGTTGGGTACACCTTCTATCACAGATCCGAAGGCAAGACATTCGTTGCTGAGAATGTATACTTTCTAGAGAAGGAGTTTCTCTTGAAAGAAGTGAGTGGGAGGAAAGTAGAACTTGACAAGGTAATTGTACCTGCTCCCTTATTGGAAAGTAGTTCATCACAGAAATCTGTTCTTATGACTACTACACCAATTAGTGAGGAAGCTAATGATGATGATCATGTAACTTCAGATCAAGTAACTACCGAATCTCGTAGGTAAACCAGAGTGAGATCCGCACCAAAGTGGTACGGTAATCCTGTTCTGGAAGTTATGTTACTAGACCATGACGAACTTGCGAACTATGAAGAAGCGATGGTGAGCCCAAATTCCGCGAAATGGTTTGAGGCCATGAAATCTGAGATATGATCCATGTATGAGAACAAAGTTTGGACTTTGATTGACTTGCCCGATGTTCGGCAAGCAATTAAGAATAAATGGATCTTCAAGAGGAAGACGGACGCTGATAGTAGTGTTACTATCTACAAAGCTAGAATTGTCACAAAAGGTTTTCGACAAGTTCAAGGTGTTGACTACGATGAGAGTTTCTCACTCGTGTCTATGCTTAAGTCTGTCCGAATCATATTAGCAATTGCCGCATTTTATGAAATCTGGCAAATGGATATAACAAAACTGCATTCCTTAATGGATTTATTAAGAGTTGTATATGATGCAACCAGCAGGTTTTGTCAATCCTAAAGGTGCTAACAAAATGTGCAAGCTCCAGCGATCCATCTGTGAACTGGTGAAAGCATCTCAGAGTTGGAATATACGCTTTGATGAGTTGATCAAAGCATATTGTTTTATACAGACTTGCGGTGAAGCCTGTATTTACAAGAAAGTGAGTGGGAGCACTACAGCATTTCTGATAAGTATATGTAAATGACATATTGTTGATCGGAAATAATGTAGAATTATTCTGTGAAGCATAAAGGAGTATTTGAAAGGAGTTTTTCAAAGAAGGACCTCGGTGAAGCTACTTACATATTGAGCATCAAGATCTATAGAGATAGATCAAAACGCTTGATAAGTTTTTCAATAAGTACATACCTTGACAAGATTTTGAAGTAGTTCAAAATGGAACAGTCAAAGAAAGAGTTCTTGCCTGTGTTACAAGGTGTGAAATTGAGTAAGACTCAAAACCCGACCACGGCAGAAGATAGAAAGAGAATGAAAGACATTCCCTATGCCTTGGCCATAGGTTCTATAAAGTATGCCATGCTATGTACCAGATCTATTGTATAACCTACACTGATTTTGGCAAGGGAGTACAATAATGATCTAGGAGTAGATCATTGGACAGCGGTCAAAATTATCCTTAGTGGAATAAGGATATGTTTCTCGATTATGGACGTGACAGAAAGGTTCGCCGTAAAGGGTTACGTCGATGCAAGTTTTGACACTGATTTGGATGACTCTAAGTCTCGATCTAAATACATATTGAAAGTGGGAGCAATTAGCTAGAGTAGCTCTGTGCGGAGTATTGTAGACATAGAATTCGCAAAATACTTACGGATCTATATGTGACAGACCCGTTGACTAAAATTATCTCACAAGCAAAACATGATCACACCTTAGTACTCTTTGGGTGTTAATCACATAGCGATGTGAACTAGATTACTGACTCTAGTAAACCCTTTGGGTGTTGGTCACATATCGATGTGAACTATGGGTGTTAATCACATGGTGATGTGAACTATTGCTAGTAAATCACATGGCGATGTGAACTAGATTATTGACTCTAGTGCAAGTGGGAGACTGAAGGAAATATGCCCTAGAGGCAATAATAAAGTTATTATTTATTTCCTTACATATCATGATAAATGTTTATTATTCATGCTAGAATTGTATTAACCGGAAACATAATACATGTGTGGATATATAGACAAACAGAGTGTCACTAGTATGCCTCTACTTGACTAGCTTGTTAATCAAAGATGGTTAAGTTTCCTAACCATAGACAAAGGAGTTGTCATTTGATTAACAAGGTCACATCATTAGTTGAATGATCTGATTGACATGACCCATTCCAATAGCTTAGCACCCGATCGTTTAGTATGTTGCTATTGCTTTTGTTCATGACTTATACATGTTCCTTTGACTATGAGATTATGCAACTCCCGTTTGCCGGAGGAACACTTTGGGTGCTACCAAACGTCACAACGTAACTGGGTGATTATAAAGGAGTACTACAGGTGTCACCAAAGGTAGATGTTGGGTTGGCGTATTTCGAGATTAGGATTTGTCACTCCAATTGTGGGAGAGGTATCTCTGGGCCCTCTCGGTAATGCACATCACTTAAGCCTTGCAAGCATTGCAACTAATGAGTTAGTTGCGGGATGATGTATTACGGAACGAGTAAAGAGACTTGCCGGTAACGATATTGAACTAGGTATTGGATACCGACGATCGAATCTCGGGCAAGTAACATACCGATGACAAAGGGAACAACGTATGTTGTTATGCGGTCTGACCGATAAAGATCTTCGTAGAATATGTAGGAGCCAATATGGGCATCCAGGTCCCGCTATTGGTTATTGACCGGAGACGTGTCTCGGTCATGTCTACATTGTTCTCGAACCGTAGGGTCCGCACTCTTAAGGTTTCGATGACAGTTATATTATGAGTTTATGAGTTTTGATGTACCGAAGGAGTTCGGAGTCCCGGATGAGATCGGGGACATGACGAGGAGTCTCGAAATGGTCGAGACGTAAAGATCGATATATTGGACGACTATATTCGGATATCGGAAAGGTTCTGAGTGATTCGGGTATTTTCGGGAGTACCGGGTAGTTACGGGAGAAGCAATGGGCCTTGATGGGCTTTAGTGGGAAGAGAAGAAAGGGCCAAGGGGCTGCTGCGCCCCCCTTCCCTCTGGTCCGAATTGGACTAGGGAAAAGGGGGCCGGCCACCTTTCCTTCTCCTCCACTTCCTTCTCCCTTCCTCCCCTCTTGGTGGACTCCTACTAGGACTTGGAGTCCTAGTAGGACTCCACATCCTGGCCGCACCAAGCCTTGGCCGGCCTCCTCCTCCTCCATCCTTTATATACAGGGGCAGGGGGGCACCTCTAGACACACAATTGATCATTGAGATCTTTCCTTAGCCGTGTGCGGTGCTCCCTGCCACCAAATTCCACCTCGGTCATATTGTCGCAGTGCTTAGGCGAAGCCCTGCGTCAGTAGTACATCAAGATCGTCACCACGCCGTCGTGCTGACGGAACTCTTCCCCGAAGCTTTGCTGGATCGGAGCCCGGGGAACGTCATCGAGCTGAACGTGTGCCAAGAACTCGGAGGTGCCGGAGTAACGGTGCTTGGATCGGTCGGATCGTGAAGACGTACGACTACATCAACTGCGTTGATATAACGCTTCCGCTTTCGGTCTACGAGGGTACGTAGACAACACTCTCCCCTCTCGTTGCTATGCATCACCATGATCTTGCGTGTGCGTAGGAAATTTTTTGAAATTACTACGTTCCCCAACAAGTGTTGCATCATGTTTACTTTTCATCAGAAACTTGAAATGGGGAAGGCAGAACCCCCAGCACCCCTTCTGAAATCAACTAGGGTTTACTAAAAATAATTTCAATGAACCTGAAATGCCCTTCTAAAATGTTCACCCTCTTTGTCTTGGGTTAGAACCTCTGGCAAAATAGGTGCACAATTTTCTAGGTCAACAGAAGGTCATTGTTTTAAATCATAAGTATTTGAATTTGGGCATTTAAATGCTATTAAAAAATTTAAATGCTCAAATAATTCTGGAAATAAATGTTTGCTGTTGGAAATAATCCAAACAGAGCCCACAATTATTTTAAGGATATTTGGAAATGTTTTAGTATTTTTATTAAAGCCCAACAGTTACAGCTAATTAGAAAACAGAAACAAATTAAAAAAAGAGAGGGAGAAGCCCACCTGGGCCTTACCTGTGCTGGCCAGCCCACCTGGCTCGGCCCAGCCTACTGGCGCTGCCAGTCGTCTTCCTCCTCGCGCCAGAAGGACGCGGAGCGCGTGGCCGGCGCCCGCAGCCACGCCGCCGGCCACCTCCTGCTTCCGCCGACGCCAGGAGACGTCCTGGGAATGCCACGTGACCCCCCACGTCCCCCTCTCGTCCTCTCTCACTCTCCCCCTCGTCTCCCTCTCCCTCTCCCGCCATGGCCGACGCACCCGTCGCCGTCTCACCGCCGTAGCCGTGCCCTCCGTCACCCCCTCGCCTCTCTGACTTTTCCAGAAGCTCCGCCGTGATGCCCTCGCCCTCCCCACCGAGCCACGCCTCGCCGGAGGCCCTGCATCACTGCCATCAGATCGTCTTCGACCTCGGTGCCCGCCGGCCGCCGTTCGTCGATTCGCCTCGCTCCGTTCGCCCCCGAGCCCGCTGAGCTGCTCATCGACCTCCCTGTGAGCTCCCGCCCCGAACCCCTCTCTTCCCCGCCTCTTTTGCGCCGCGTAGCCCTAGTTTCACCGGAGCCGATAGCTCCTCGCCGCCGGCCATGGCGCCGTCGTGGCTAGAGCCACAATGGCTCGAAGCCAACCTCACTATTGTGCTCAGTGCAGCACCAGGAACCCGTAGCCACCACCAGCTCCTCCTCCCGTGCACCGTAGCGTCAAACCCGACCCCGCCCGAACTCCGGCGCCGCCCCGAGCTCGTTTCCGGCGAGTTCCGGCCGTCCCCTCTGCCGCCGCATGCCGCGCTGGATGTGCACGAGCCCCAGTTCCTCGTAGGTGGGCTCGGCCGTCGATTTGGTCGCCGGAGCGCGAATGCCGCGCTGCCCCGCCGCGTCTGGTCGTCGTCGGTGGCTTAACGCCGGCGAGTTGACCCCGCTGACCCCGTTTGACCACGGGTGGGCCTAATTCGACTCCCTGGGTCAATGACAGGTGGGGCCCAGCCCTATTAATTAGTTAGGATTAGTACTAATCAAATTTAGTTTAACTAAACCACACTGACACGCGGGACCCACGCGTCAGGTTTGACCTGGACCGGGTCTGTTGACCTGCTGAGGTCAGCATGACGCAATGCTGACGCCGTAATTGATTTTCTGGATTTAATCTTATTCAGGAAAATCCAGAAAATGTTTCAAACTTAAAAAAATCATAGAAATTAATCTGTAACTCCAAATGAAATAATTTATATATGAAAAATTATCAGAAAAATTCAACATATCCATCTGTAATGGTTTCATGCATGACAAAACAAGTTTACCTTGCTGTTTACGCAGAATAAGGAAATGCACCTGTCGGATCACGGGTTCCGGCGGACCCTTAAGGTTCGAACTCTAGGGTGCGCGCGGAGATCAAGCCCTCTACCTCTCCGTCTCGTTAGGATCTAAACTACTGCAAGAACAACACAAGAGATACACGGTTTATACTGGTTCGGGCCACCATTGTGGTGTAATACCCTACTCCAGTGTGTTGTGGTGGATTGCCTCTAGGGCTGATGAGGAAGAACAGTACAAAGGGGAACGACCTCGTGAGGGTTTGTTCTTGGCTAGGGGATGAACTGCTTGGGGGAGTTCGATCGCCCTTCTCTCTCTGTCTGCTGCCTATCTAACTGATTGTCGGGTTGCTCTCTCGATCTTCCCGTTCTCTAGATGCTCCATCCCGTTGCCTCTACTCTGGGGGCGGCTAGTCCTATTTATAGGCAAAGGCCCTCGGCCTCTTCCCAAATATTGAGCGGGAAGGGCACCAACAATTGGCCAATTTGAAGGGGAACATCGGGTACACTTATCCTGACTAAAGTTGGTCTTCGCCTGCCAAAGGCTCTGGTGATGACGCCGGCTTGGGCTCCACAGTGACTTCCTCCTTGTCGTGGAGCTGGTCTTGGTCTCGTTGCACCGAAATGGGTGCCTTTGCTTGATCCTCTCGCCTGCGCTTGCCCCCTTTGCACCAAAGAGGAAAGGGAGGACGCTGCGCGGGCTGGCGCCCGCCTGGCACCTTTGATCGTCATGGCTTGCGTCATGGGCACCTCGTGAGGTACCCCACCTTGATCTCTCCACCTCCTCGCGAGCCAGCCTAAGGAGGCCGTGCCGGAGGAAGCGCCGTGTCGTCCGCCTCGCGAGGCTTGGCCCCTCGCGAGGGTCTTGAGCCTTGTGTTGATGAAGATGGGCTACGTTGGGCCCCCACTCGAGCCACGCCGCAGGCCGCAGGCAGGCAAGTCTGGGGACCCCCGTTCCCAGAACACCGACAGTAGCCCCCGGGCCCAAGGTGCGCATGGACTTGGCCGTGCCGAGAGGCGAAAGGGCAAGGGCGAAGCGCCGCGCGCCCTAATAGCCTGCGGCCTCGGGCGTCGCGTGGCGGTTGATTGGACGTGGGCGCTTTTGCAACCGCACATGATACTAAAGGCGTTGCATCTGCTCGGGCTTTGTTCCTCTCCTTCTTCATCCGCTGCTCAGATCCCCTTCCTCGCGCTTCTTCTCCCTTCCTCCAAGCTTCCAGATCTGCTCCTCCGTTCGTCCCAGGTAGCCATGGCGCCTCGCCGGACCCCGGCTGAAGCTTGGTTCTCGCCCGCTTTGGACTCGGCCAACGTGTCGAAGGCGAGCTTCACCTTACTGCACCGGTTGGCCGTGGCGCAGGGCATTGACGGGGCGAAGATGTTCAAGGCCGGCTCCGAAGTCCCTGAAGGCCAAGGGAGCACCTTCTATCCTTTCTTCATGAGCTCCATTGCAGCGGGCCTGGTGCCTCCTTTCTCTGAGTTCTTCCTCGCCGTCCTCCGCCATTACAACTTGCAAGCTTTGCATCTCCACCCCAACTCCGTTCTTCTCCTGGCGATCTTCGCCTACTACTGCGAGGTGCATGTGGGGGTGCAGCCTTCAGTGGCCTTGCTGCGCCACTACTTCTACCTCCGGACCTCCAAGGGTTCTCCTTCTGCGTGCGCGGGCTTCGTCGCGTGCGGCAGCTCCATGGCCATCTCGAATCTAGGGAAGAGGATCGAGGGCTTCTAGAGCAAGTGGGTATTGGTTGACGCCGGGTGCGTCGATCCTCGATTGGCCCTTCCCACGGAGCCGGTCGTGAGCTCGGAAGACTGGCGCCGGGCGGAGCTCACGGATCCCCGCGCGAAGTCGGTGCTGGCGAGGATGGACGCCGATCTGAAGCCGGCCAACTTGGCGGCGGCGAAGCTAACCGAGGCATCGTTGCTGAGGGAGTTCCTGGAGCACCAATTGGCTCCGCTTCGGCGGTATTCTCCTCCGATGTGGAGGCCTCACCCGAGCCCCGCAGCCGTGGGCGAAGGGGATGTGACTGCGGTTCTCCAGTCCCTGGTCGGGGGCGAGGCAGCAATGCCGGAGGGCGCGCATTTGCCCTTGTTCCTCCGTGACGACTGGGAGCGAGTGGTGGAGTCCATGCCCGTCTTTAACGGAGACGGGCTCGTGCCCGCGGTGGCTCCCGAGGATCTGGTGAATGTGTCTTCCGGCGACTCCAGCGGAGGCGGGGGCGAGGAGGAGGAGGAGGCAGCCCCCGACTCCGAGGCGACCGATGGAGAGTCTAGGACTCCCTCACTCCAGCGCAAGCCCCGTGCTCTCCGCCTTTCGCCGAGTGATGATGATGACGATGACGACGTGCTGGGCAGCGGGAGCTCGCCTCCGGTCCCGAAGAAGGGCAGGACCGGGTTGATTCCCCGCGGGTCCGCCCTGACTCCTGGGCGAACCGCGGACGCGCCTTCTGCTTCTGAGGTCGACCCCTCCAGCCGGCTCTCCGGCTTCAAGTTTGGCAGGAGACCGCCGGAGCTTTCTGCCGACGACCTGTAAGCGCTTGATCCTTGATTCCTGGTTTCTTGTTCCGCTGACGAGGCTTGACGATCACTTCTCCTGAGCAGGCTGGCGCCCGCGACGAAGAAGCTGAAGGGGGCTCCTGAGGCCCCGGCTGCGACGACACCCCCACCTGCAGGGGAGGGCGACCGCGACGCACAGGCTCCCCCTGCCCACTCACCCTTGCGGGGCTTGGCTGATCTGGCTGGGGCCGCAGTCCCCATGGCTCGGTCGACCCCAGAGGTGCCCTTGTCTGGTGCTGCTGCTACGGCCGGGGAGGCGCAGTAGACTCTGCCTCGGGATACTGCAGCCTCGCCGCCGCTACCTTCTCCTCCTGTTCCGCCGGCTGCTGGTTCCGGGACTCCTCCTGCTGCCCCGAAGCGCTCTGACGCTTCCCCGCCTTCTTCTTCCATCCTGGAGCGAGCTGCTGCTGGACTGGACCGGCTGCGGCAGGATCTTCTAGGCGCTGACCCTCGCCTGGTGGCCGGGCGCCTGGAGCTGGCCTCGGGGTGGATTTGCTTCGACACCTCGATCCGGGCAGCGCTGGTTCAGGCATCGACGGCCTGTGACGAGGAGAAGGAGGCTACCCTCGAGGCGAAGGCTGCCCGTGACGCAGCCATGGGAGAGGCGGTTAGACTCCGCGGCCGCTGCAAGGAGCTGGAGGACGAGTTGCAAGGCCTGCGTGGTCAGCTTGCAGAAGAGACTCACCTTTGCCAAGAGCAGGAGAAGGAGGTGAAGGCTCGCGAGGCGGCGCTCGAGGACCAGGAGTTGAAGCTCAAGAAGCGTCGCAGCCACCTGGGTGCGCTGAAGAAGGAGATGGAGTAGACGAAGGCCGAGCTGGACGTCAAGGCCCGGGTTCTTGCCGAGGATCGCGTGGCCTTCGCGGACATGGAGAAGGATGCCCGCGCTTCGTTGAAGACGCTTTACGAGAGTGGCCTGGACTGCCCGCTGGCTGGCGACGGGGACGGCCCTGCCAAACTGCTTCCCTTCTTGGTGAAGGCTCTCGGAGATGTCGCCCTCGGACTCGTCCCCACGGTCGAAGCCAAGGCGCGTGTCCTGTCTTCCGCCGCGCTGACGCGGGTCTTCGCCCATGTCTACCTTCGCGACCCCAGCGCCAACCTTGACAGCCTGCTGGAGCCGGTGAGCGGCGAAGGCGCCGCTGCTGCTGTCGAGGCCGTGAAGGGGCGCGCGGAGGCGCTGCTGGGGAAGTTCCGGGCCTTCAGCACCAAGCCGAAGCGAGGCGCCGCCGACCCTACTACCACGCAAGGTGAAGCCACTCCACGCGACTCCGCTGCCGCCAAGTGACTCTGCTATCGTTCCTGTTCTTCTTTCGATTCCTGCACATGCACGACGCCTCGAGGAGGCATTTAAATTTGCATTTGGAACCAAGGCAACATTATGGGTTGTAATATTCGTTTTTAAGTTCCTTGGATTTTATGTTCCTCTTCCCTACTTGCTTATGCTCTACGCCGGCAGAGCCCGGCCACGCGCATGCCTCACCCAGCATCAGCCCCGACCGGAAACCAGGACGGGACCAATGGAATGAAGGGCCACATGACAAGTTAGGCTCCTGAGTCACGTTGCTCAGGAGTCCCCCTTAGCGCACGAGCAACAAGTAGGGAAGCGTGATGTAGGTGCGTTTCTGTTCTACGTCTGCAGAGCCCGACCCCGCGCGTACCTCACCCAGCATAGCCTTTCGGAACTAAGGAGTGAGGGGCTACGGAGCCAGTTAGGCTCCTGAGTCGCGATGCTCAGGAGTCCCCCTTGACGCGCGAATAGCAGGTGGCGAGATGAAATGCAGGCGGGGCTACCGTTCTACGTCTGCAGAGCCCGACCCCACGCATACCTCACTCAGCATAGCCTTTCGGAACTAAGGAGTGAGGGGCTACGCAGCCAGTTAGGCTCCTGAGTCGCGATGCTCAGGAGTCCCCCTTGACGCGCAAACGGCCTTCGTACCTTGGCTCCGCTCGGGGAGAGACGCGCGACGAACCAGGCCCAAGGGGCCTGGCTGGGGCGTACGGCCGGGCGTGACCCAATCGTAGCCCCCGTGCCCAGCCCCCTCGCGCGGCGCTCCCGGGGGGAGGCGTTGCGATGAGGCCGGTCACTGAGCTCGGGGCTCCCTGAGGTTAACGCGGCCCGGGGGCCACCCTCAGTTGTTTATCACTAGCGCGGAGCATAGCGCTTCCATATGTGTACGGGCATAGCCGCTCCTCGGCAGTGTCATCAGCCAGCGCGGAGCATGGTGCTTCCACTGGTACATGGGAGGGGGCTCCCCTCCGGGAGGAGCCCCCGGGGCGTGTACAGCCCCACCCTGACACATGGCTGGCACGGTAGAGCTAGGTGAGGTGTATCTGGGCACCCGTGAGCCAGCAAGGGACTCACGAGGCCCTACCTCTAGGCGGGTTGCGCCTGGCACTGGGTCGTATCTTGAGATGTGTTCCTGCAAAATCTGGTTAGATGTCGGCACTCTACGTCCTCGGGTCCCGGCCCTCGAGCTTGTCTCAGCCGTCGCTGGTATGCCAGGTCGCGATGTCATGGACAAGGCCAGAGGGTGAGGGCTAGAGAGCCAGTAAGAGCCCTGAGTCGCGATGCTCAGGCACCCCCCCTTTAACGTGCAAGTGTTCGACATGAAGAAGAAGGGCGCCGCAGACGGCATCGAGTAATGATGCATAACTGGAAATAAACGCGGAAGGGATACACGCCGCTGGGTCTAACCCGAGCGACCTGGGGATGATGCAGCCCGAGGGGCGCCCCCAGCAAAGCAAGCTAACGATTGAAAAGCTAAAAAGGGATACATGCCACAGGGATGGACCCACGCGGCCTGGGAATGACGCAACCCTGGGAGGGCGCTCCCAGCTGAGAATGAAACTTAAAAGATGTCACCTGAAGATGTCGTTGATGCAGTGGCGCTGGTGCGGCAGACTCGGTAGGCTGCGGAAGCCGATCCTCACGAGCCCCCAGGCCCGGGGGCCTCGGGAGGCTCCGGAGGCACTGGTGGCTCCTCGTGAGCGGCCTCCATCTCCGCCAGGGCTGCGGACCGCCTGCCTTTTTGCGCCTCCAAGATGCCCCTCATGATGCGCTGGTACGCCGCAGCCACGCTCGGCAGGCCATAAAGCATGCGAACATAGATGTGGGGTGATCCTCCGCAGCGCCCCACTTGTGAGGGCCAGAGGTGCTCCATCGTGGCGATCTGATTGAGCCCTGGTATGTCAACGCAGACGCGCAGCCCACCATCCTCGCCTGGATGGGGAGCCACAGCTGGTGGGCGATGGCAACCCCTGATGATCCTTGACTCCAGTAGTTCTCGTATGGCCTTGCTAACAAACTCCTGCTGGTCTGACCTTCCTTTCCTGGCTTCATTCCGAGGGAAGCGTGTTTCGAAGCACGCCTCCACATGGCGCCCCAGCGCCTCCCTCGTGACCTTGGCGAGGTCGGTGGCTCTCCAGGTGAGAACCCCCGAGCCCTGCCTGAGGAGGGCGCTGGGCGCGCTTCCCTATGCAATTGAAGGAGGGTCCCCCCGGGCGAACGCGGGCCTTGAAGGGCCTGCCTCCTGAGGGTCTGAGTCTGACGTTGTCTTCTTCTTCTTGGGGGTGGTCTCAGGAAGCCTCCTGCTTCCGCGATCTGGGTCTTCTAGTGATGCGGCCTGAAAGGCTCGCTCCAAGGCACACACTACATCCTTCTCTTGACATGGCACCGTGATGACGCCGCCGCTTCCTGGCATCTTGAGGACGTTGTAGCCATGGTGAGTCACGGCCATGAACTTGGCCAGCGTCGGGTACCTGAGGATGGCGTTGTACGGCAGGCGGATGTTGGCGACGTCAAAGTCGATGAGCTCGGTGCGGTAGTTGTCGTAGGTGCCGAAGGTGACTGGGAGGCGGACCTGTCCGATCGGGATCGTGGAACCGTCGGTGACTCCGGAGAAGGGCTTGGTTGGCTGGAGCTGGTCATAGGGCACTTGGAGGCTGTTGAACGTTTCCACGGACAAGACATTGAGCCCTGCCCCTCCGTCGATGAGGGTCTTGGTGACTAGAACGTTGCTGATGACTGGGGAGCAAAGCATCGGGAGGACTCCGTCTGTGGCTGCGCATTTGAGCTGGTCTGCTGAGCTGAACGTGATGGTGCAGGCCGACCACCTGAGGGGACGTGTTGCTTCAAGCTTGGGGAGGACTGCATTCACTTCGCGAGCAAACTGCTTGAAGATGCGTTGGGAGGCTCGGGCTTGAGCTCCGCCCAGGATGCAGGCGATGGCGCGAGGCTCATGGAAGCCCCCAGCCCCCTCGTCTTGGTGGCGGTCTTCATTCCTTCTCGGCTGAGGCGGCAACGGCGGCAGGCCTGGGTTGCCATGGGGACGATCCTCACGAGGTTGATCCCTCCAGTCCCCCTCACGAGGCGGGTCGCGCCAGCGGTCCTCGCGAGGTTGGTCGCACCAGCCTGGACGTGGGCCGCGGTCTTCCCAACATCCGGGGTTCCTTCCTCCTCCTCGGCCGTAGCCCCGGTCAGCACGGTCAGGGCGCCGGCCGACTCTTCCTTCTCGCACGGCGCGGAGTTCTTGGCATTCATTGGTGTTGTGGGTGTGGAGGTCGTGGTACACATAGTACCGGCTGCCCCTGGAGGATTCAGGCAGATCCTTGCCCCGCTTGGTTTCCGGTTCTGCCACGAGCACGACAGCCCCCTTGCGCTTCACGTCCTTGGCCTTGGGTTTCTTCTCTTCTGGGTCTGCGGCAGGCAGCTCGAGGAGGGAGAGGCGTCCCTCCTCAGCTCTGGCGCACTTGGTCGCCAGGTTGAACAGCTCCAGGGAGGTGCAGAGGTCTTCATGCATCGCCAGCTCCTCCTTCATCTTGACGTCGCGCACGCCATCAGAGAAGGCCGAAATGATGGCTTCTTCGGATACCCTGGGGATCTTGAGGCGCGCGCTGTTGAAGCGTTGGATGTACTTCTGCAGGGTCTCCCCAGGTTGCTGCTTGATGCGGCGCATGTCGCTCACGGCGGGAGGCCGGTCGCGGGTACCTTGGAAGTTGGCGATGAAGCGGGTGCGCATCTGGTCCCAGGAGGAGATCGTGCCTGGGGCCAGGTTTAGGAGCCAAGTGCGAGCACCTTCCTTCAGTGCCATGGGGAACCAGTTCGCCATGACCTTTTCATCCCCGCTGGCAGCTTCGATTCCCAGCTCGTAGAGCTGGAGGAACTCCGTGGGATCAGTTGTGCCGTCGTAGCGAGGAGGCAGGTCCGGCTTGAACTTGCCGGGCCACGCGACGCTACGCAGCTCGGGGGTGTAGGCGCGGCAGCCAGCGGTGGCCGCGGGAGGTTTTGGTTGCGGGAGAGCCTGACCTTGTGGGTCCCCTTGCGCTGCAGCTGGGAGCAACGCGGGGTCTTGACATGCCGGAGCTGGAGCAGAGTCTCGGCGAGCCGGGGCCAGGAGCGCCCGGGCGGCCTCTTGCGGTCGCGGGACTTCTTGGCAGCTTTGTTCTTGCTGGGCCGGCGCATGGCTGAGCGGGTTCCGCCCCGGAGCTGCGCGCCTTGGGGCCATGGCATCTTCTTGGAGAGGTGGTGGCTGGAACGCCCCCAGGGCTTCGTTGCTCATGCGGGGCGGAGTGCAGCGCAGTGGTGCGGAAGGCGCGGGACAGCCCCCTGCGGCGCGGACGAGCTCGGCGACGTGGTCAAGCCACTCCTCGTAGACGTCGTCGACGAGGCGGTAGCGCAGGAGCTCGTTCGCCGCGATGAGCGCAGCTCGAGCCTCCAAGGGCGCGCGCAGCGCGTGTGACGAAGAACCGGCTGGGGTGAGCGATGGAGTGGCGGTGCAGCCATCCCGCCGCACGGACGGGTGTTGAGAGGACGCTTGCTGCTCGTTCCCCGCCGGGCCGGTGGCGGCGTTGACGGCTGGCGACGGGGAACGACGAGGACGCCCCCCGACAGGGGCCGTCTGGACGGCGCGGGAGGCGATGGCGGCCCGGCGCTCGGCGCGGGCCCGACGAGCGTCAGACATGGATGCGGTGGTCGGAGGAGAGCGAAGCGGTGGAAGACTGCTTCCGACGCACCCCTACCTGGCGCGCCAAATGTCGGATCACGGGTTCCGACAGACCTTTAAGTTTAGAACTCTGGGGTGCGCGCGGAGATCAAGCCCTCTACCTCTCCGTCTCGTTAGGATCTAAACTACTGCAAGAACAACACAAGAGACACAGGGTTTATACTGGTTCGGGCCATCATTGTGGTGTAATACCCTACTCCAGTGTGGTGTGGTGGATTGCCTCTAGGGCTGATGAGGAAGAACAGTACAAAGGGGAACGACCTCACGAGGGTATGTTCTTGGCTAGGGGATGAACTGCTGGGGGGAGTTCGATCGCCCTTCTCTCTCTGTCTGCTGCCTATCTAACTGATTGTCGGGTTGCTCTCTCGATCTTCCCGTTCTCTAGGTGCTCCATCGCGTTGCCTCTACTCTGGGGGCGGCTAGTCCTATTTATAGGCAAAGGCCCTGGGCCTCTTCCCAAATATTGAGCGGGAAGGGCGCCAACAATTGGCCAATTTGAAGGGGAACATCGGGTACACTTATTCTGACTAAAGTTGGTCTTCGCCTGCCAAAGGCTCTGGTGATGACGCCGGCTTGGGCTCCACAGTGACTTCCTCCTTGTCGTGGAGCTGGTCTTGGTCTCGTTGCACCGAAATGGGTGCCTTTGCTTGATCCTCTCGCCTGCGCTTGCCCCCTTTGCACCAAAGAGGAAAGGGAGGACGCTGCACGGGCTGGCGCCCGCCTGGCACCTTTGATCGTCATGGCTTGCGTCATGGGCACCTCGTGAGGTACCCCACCTTGATCTCTCCGCCTCCTCGCGAGCCAGCCTAAGGAGGTCGTGCCGGAGGAAGCGCCGTGTCATCCGCCTCGCGAGGCTTGGCCCCTCGCGAGGGTCTTGAGCCTTGTGTTGATGAAGATGGGCTACGTTGGGCCCCCACTCGAGCCACGCCGCAGGCCACAGGCAGGCAAGTCTGGGGACCCCCGTTCCCAGAACGCCGACAGCACCATTAAGGCCATGTCTAATGAGCTAATATTTGAATCTTTGATTCAAATGAGTTCATCCCTTTCTATTTTAGCTTGCATTAGGCCAAGACACATTCATATTGCCATGTCATAGCATGCATCATATTGTTGCATATCGTCATGTGTTGATTATGTTTCGATGTGTTCTTCATGGTAGGTCCTGCCTCCGAGGATATTCAAGAGTATCCAACTGAAGGGCAGTATCCCACTACCACTCCATCAGGCAAGCAACCCATTGATCATTCCGATACAAACCCATGTTCTCGCTTCTGCTCTTGTTTTACTGCATTAAGACAATGCGATTCAAACTGCTGTGTGTGGCGGTAGTTGAACCCACTTCCTTTGCATGACCTGTCATTGCCACAGTAACTAGATGAAACCCACTAGCATGTGTAGGAGTTGATTGAGCCATGTGTGTGTGTGTTCCTACCATGCTATGCTTGCTATGCTTAGAGTTGTGTCAGGTCTGGCTCATCGGGGTGATGAACTAGAGTGAAAGGTTGTGCCGGTAACAAGAGTGATGTGTTGAATACGATTTGGTAAAGGAATCGATGGAAGGCCATGTAGGAGTACATGGTGGGTTGTTTCATTGAGGCCGTCCTTAAGAACTGAGATCTGTGTGTGTGATTTAAGACTCAGCTACTACCACACATTGGGCCCTGAAATATGACCCCGCTCGACTTACCGGCCCCTCTCGTCCTCTGTCCAGGAGTTGCAAGTAGTTTCTGGTGTTTGTAGTTGCTGGGGGCCGCACGCAGTGCTGACCATAGGGGTGGGCTGTGTTGCGGTAGGCACGTGGCCCGGTGTACCGATTCGCCCGTTTGGTGTCTCGGGAACCCTGCACACATCGTTTGGGCCGCTGAGGACACCCCGGCCGGATCTCCTTGCAGATGGAACCCGAATAGGCGATAAACCTGGACTAGAGACTAGTGTGGTTGGTTAGGTCATGGTCTACACCCACGTCGGCTTTCGCTTGAAGTCTGCCGAGCACATGACGTGTGCAGGCGCTAAGTGGTGGAAACATGTGTGAAGAAGTACACCCCTGCAGGGTATAAACTATTCGAATAGCCGCGTCCGCGGTAAAGGACTACTTGGTCACCTATGTAGTTCATAGACAATTAAATGGATACTGCTAAAAATCTCAAGATAAGTGTGAGTACCGCGGATGGACCTCTCGTAGGTTGGCGAGAGAGGATCCACGGTGGAGTATTGTGTTGGTGATAGTGGACTCGTGTGCGACAAATGCTTTACAAGTTGTGTCTGTTGTAGGATAGCTTAGCCAAGAGTCAAAGCTGGCTTGCTGCAATAACTCCACTACCTTCTTCAGAATGTGCATGTATAGTAGGATTCTGTTGTAAGACTTGCTGAGTACCTTCGTACTCATGTTGCTTTAATTAATGTTTTCAGACGACTACACCAACCCCTCTGATGGGTTCTACGTAGACCTCGACATTGACGAGTGACTTATCA
The DNA here is from genome assembly GCA_032464435.1 of Aegilops umbellulata. Classification (NCBI taxonomy): domain Eukaryota; kingdom Viridiplantae; phylum Streptophyta; class Magnoliopsida; order Poales; family Poaceae; genus Aegilops; species Aegilops umbellulata. Next base: position 359,202,452 of record CP136060.1, read on the forward strand.
CCCAGGTGGTGATCCAAGACTTGTGAAGGGTCGATGCAAATAAACAGGCTTCGTCAAGCCTTCGTTCTTTCTAGTGTCTGTACTCAGACTACTTTGCTTCCGCATGTGCTTGTATGATTGTATGACTTGAGTGTCAAGTCATGTGACCCCTATCTGTATAGATGATATGTATGGCTCTTCGGAGCCTCTTAAATAAAGTACTTGAGTTGTAGAGTTTTGTTGTGATGCAATGTTGTATTTACTCATATCGAGCATATTGTGTCTATGATTGAAATGCTTGGTATGAGTGGGATCCAACTATCTAGTTGTATATCCTTGGCAGCCTATCATATGAGGAAATGTAGTCTAGTGCTTTTGAGCGATAGTAGTCCGCTACAGCCCGGTTCACCGGAGTCCTGCTAGCCCAGCACTACTGCTCGGAACACATGACTGGCCGGCATGTGTTTCACTTCGTTCCTATGTCTGTCCCTTCGGGGAAATGTCACGCGGTGTTATCCGGAGTCCTGCCAAGCCTGCTACAGCCCGGGTTACAGGAGTCCTGTTAGCCCAGTGCTACAGCCCGGATTTATACGTTGTTGACCGACATGCTCGATGTGATTCATGTATGCCTGTCCTCATGGGTTAGTGCCGCCTTGGGTTCACGACTAGCCATGTCGGCCCGGGTTCTCTGTCATATGGATGCTAGCGACACTATCATATACGTGAGCCAAAAGGCGCAAACGGTCCCGGGCCAGGTAAGGTGGCACCCGTGGGAGTACCGTGCGTGAGGCCGCAAAGTGATATGATGTGTTACATGCTGGATCGATGTGGCTTAGGATCGGGGTCCTGACATTTCGGCACGGGAGATAATACTACCCCGGATAGCGCCGAAGAACACAAAATCCAGCAATATTCGGCGCAGGAAGATGGAGAAGCCAGCCCTCATGAGAGAGCGGCAGAGCGAGAGGTTGAGGATGATAACTACATGCCTCCCTCCGAAGACGAGGCAAGCCTCGACGACGACGAATTCGTCGTACCATCAGACCCCGCCAAACAAGAGCGCTTCAAACGCAGGCTTCTAGCCACGGCGAATAGCCTAAAGAAAAAGCAGCAACAGCTTAGAGCTGATGCAGATTTGCTAGCTGACAGATGGACGGAAGTCCTTGGGGCCGAAGAGTATGAACTCGAGCGCCCCTCCAAAAATTATCCTAAACGCAGGCCGCTACCCCAATCAGAGGGGGAAGCACCTACATTACCAATGCATGACATGGCAGACCGGCCACCTCGCGGCCGCGACAGAGAGGCCTGTCGAACCTCTAAACAAGCCATGCCCCGGTGCCGCTCAACTAAGGCACGGGAAAATGAGCCAGACCTGCGCGATGAACTGGAGGATAAAGCAAGGCAAGCAAGATCGATCTATGGATCGCGCAGACGCCCGACGACATGTGATGATGATCTTCACTCCGGACACAATAAATCCGGCCGGGCCGAACACAACAGGCATAGCTCTTCCGAGCTGCGTCGTGACATAGCCCAGTACAGGGGCGCCGCACACCCACTATGCTTCACAGATGAAGTAATGGATCATAAAATCCCAGAGGGTTTCAAACCCGTCAACATTGAGTCGTACGATGGTATGAAAGATCCGGTAGTATGGATTGAGGATTATCTCCTTCACATCCACATGGCACGTGGCAACGATCTACACGCCATCAAATATCTCCCCCTCAAGCTCAAAGGACCAGCCCGGCACTGGCTTAACAGCCTACCAGCGGACTCAATCGGTTCTTGGGAGGACCTGGAAGCCGCATTCCTCGACAACTTCCAGGGGACCTATGTGCGGCCACCGGATGCCGACGACTTAAGCCACATAATTCAGCAGCCAGAAGAATCGGCCAGGCAATTCTGGACACGGTTCCTAACAAAGAAAAATCAGATAGTCGATTGTCCGGACGCAAAGGCCCTAGCAGCCTTCAAACATAACATCCGCGACGAGTGGCTTGCCCGGCACCTGGGACAGGAAAAGCCGAAATCTATGGCAGCCCTCACGACACTCATGACCCGCTTTTGCGCGGGCGAAGATAGCTGGCTAGCTCGCAGCAACAACTTATCAAAGAACCCTGGTAATTCAGATACCAAGGACAAAAGTGGCAGGACACGTCGAAACAAGCAAAAGCGCCGCGTTAGCAGCGACAGCAATGAGGATACGGCAGTAAACGCCGCATTCAGAGGATATAAATCCGGTCAGCGGAAAAAGCCATTTAAAAAGAATACCCAGGGCCCGTCCAGTTTGGACCAGATACTCGACCGCTCGTGCCAGATTCATGGCACCCCCGAAAGGCTAGCCAATCACACCAACAGGGATTGTTGGGTGTTCAAGCAGGCAGGCAAGTTAAGAGCCGAACACAAAGACAAGGGGCTGCATAGCGACGACGAGGAGGAGCCCAGGCCGCCGAACAACAATGGACAGAAGGGGTTTCCCCCACAAGTGCGGACGGTGAACAGGATATACGCGACCCACATTCCCAAGAGGGAGCGGAAGCGTGCGCTATGGGACGTATACGCGATGGAGCCAGTCGCCCCAAAGTTCAACCCATGGTCCTCCTGCCCGATCACTTTTGATCGAAGAGACCACCCCACTAGCATCCGTCACGGCGGTTTTCCCGCATTGGTTCTTGACCCAATCATTGACAGATTTCATCTCACAAGAGTCCTCATGGACGGCGGCAGTAGCCTGAACCTGCTTTATCAGGATACAATGCGGAAAATGGGCATAGATCCATCAAGGATCAAGCCCACAAGGACGACCTTTAAAGGCGTCATACCAGGTGTAGAGGCCAATTGCACAGGCTCTGTAACAGTTGATGTGGTCTTCGGACCTCCGGATAACTTCCGAAGCGAAGAGTTAATCTTCGATATAGTCCCGTTCCGCAGTGGCTATCATGCCCTGCTCGGACGAACCGCATTCGCTAAATTCAATGCGGTGCCGCACTACGCATATCTCAAGCTCAAGGTGCCAGGCCCTCGAGGAGTAATTACGGTCAACGGAAATACTGAACGCTCCCTCCGTACGGAGGAGCACACGGCGGCCCTCGCAGCGGAAGTACAAAGCAGCCTTTCAAGGCAACTCTCCAGTCCGGCCGTTAAAAAGCCGGACAATGCAAAGCGTGCCCGGAGTAACCTACAACAAGACCGCCTGGCACGTTCGGAGCAAGCGTAGCAATACGGCCCCAACCCCAGCCATCGCAACATAGCGAAGCTAGTACCTCGAGTACACAATTACGCCCTTGAAATTCCCTGGGCACAGGGGGAGGGGCACATTAACGGCATGCTTACAATACGGCGTCAAACGTACTAGGGGCTGCCGGATTTTTTTTATTACTTTCAGGACTCCACACTCTGGATAACCTGTTCGGCTTTGCTGCCGCACAGACGATGCAAGACCCAGGGAAGTAGACAAATCAACGCCGCATTATGGAAGTCTCAGGTGGTCTCTATTTCAAGCGATATATCTGTTTCTAAATTCCGCGGCCTGCTCCTGGTCAGGACATGCTAAATAGTCGAATATCTTTTTGCTTATCGCACTACTTGTATCGTTCGGCTTTGATAAATAGCCTCTCTATAAAGAATGCATAGCTTTTCGCCTATTTTTGCGTTGTCCTCTTTTAATATATATGTTCATTAAATAAACAAGATCGCAACCGTACACCATGGTATGGCAAAACACGCCAGGGGCTTCATTACCCTTCTATCTGGTGTGAGAAGTCCGTACACTTTCACAAGTGCGGCACCCCGAACTTATAGCACTATATGCATCGGCTCCGAATCATGATTTTGGTCACATGTTGGGTTTGCCCGGCTCCTATGTTTTGGTGCCTTACGTTCCGCTATATCGGCTAAGGTAGCACTAGGAGAACCACTGCGATTGTGCCCCGGTTCAGCTGGGTTAAGCACCTCAGTGGAGAAAGCTAAAACAGACTGTCATGATAAGGCGTGAGACCGGTCGCTGTTCGAGAGGTTTTTCGAGTCCTTAAAGACTTATGCCGCTTCGAGCGAGGAGCTGGCTATGTCCGGCCAAAGGCGTGGATAGCGCCCCGAATTCGGCCTTCCGAACTAGGGGCTTCGCCGAAATTTAAAATTATAACGTTCTATGGCTAAGTGAGAGTGTTCAAGCATTATAGTCTGATTGCCTGGTTCGTTGTGCTGAGCGCCTCCCTCGAAGGACCCAACTATGGGAAAAAGAGCCCTCAAGTTTATCCTGAACACCCCAGCACTAGTGGCATGGGGGCAGAAGCCGACGACTGGCCATCTCTCAATTTTTGATAAACGGCCCTACAGAAAATAATATTTTAAATTCAATAAGCATTGCTTAGCGCATATGAACAAGTTTTCAGCGCACAGGATACAAACGAGCGATTTCATTCAAATACTACATCTTTAGTACATTCATCCGCGACAAGGCAGGCTCCGGCAAGAACTTCCTTGTAGTAGTTATCGGGCTTGCGATGCTCCTTCCCCGGCGGCGGCCCGTCCTTCACCAGCTTCTCTCCGTCCAGCTTACCCCAGTGTACCCTTACACGGGCAAGGGCCCTCCGGGCACCTTCAATGCAGGCGGAGCGCTTGATGACCTCAAGCCGTGGACAGGCCTCCACCAGCCGCCGCACTAGCCCGAAATAGCTCCCAGGCAGGGCCTCTCTAGGCCACAGCCGAACTAGTAAGCCCTTCATGGCCTGTTCAGCCGCCTTGTGGAGCTCGACCAGCTGTTTCAGCTGATCGCTCAAAGGCACAGGGTGTCCGGCCTCAGAATACTGAGACCAGAACACACTCTCCGTCGAGCTGCCCTCTTCAGCTCGGTAGAACGCGGCGGCGGCGGATACGCTACGTGGAAGATCGGCGAACGCCCCTGGAGAACTCCAGATTCGGGTAAGTAACGGGTAGTTTACTTTTATATTCCTACTTTGCATTAAGAATGCCTTACCCGTTGCTATCTTTTTCACCTCCTCCAACTCTCGGAGGGCCTTTTGGGCTTCGGCCTTGGCACTCTTGGCGGTCTCGAGGGCCGACGCGAGCTCGGATGCTTGCGCTTTTGACTCAAGCTCCAAACTCTCATGTTTTTTCATGAGAGCTTGCAGCTCTTGCTGCACCTCACCGACCTGAACCCCAAGCCTTTCTCGCTCGGCGCGCTCCTCGGCCGTTTTCTTTCCGGCCTCAGCCAGCGCCTGCTTCAGGGTTGCCACCTCGGTTGTGGCCCCTACAATAAGAAGTACAATCCTGTTATTTCTTTCTGCAATCAAGCCTCTCTATAGGCACCTTTTTTTCTTTTTTTAGGGTATTTCTTACCTTCTTTCTCCTCGAGCTGCCGTTTGGCAAGGCCGAGCTCTTGCTCGGTTCACCCGAGGTCCTTTTTAAGGACATCCACCTGCGCAGTCAGTGCGGCGGTGGACAGCAGTGAAGCCTGCATACGCATATTTGACTTTTTGTTGTTAGACTCCTGCGAAAATTACTAGATCCTCTATTCGGCTTTTCTTTCCGAACACCGAACAGAGCATCAGGGGCTACTGTCTATGCGGTAATAATTTGACATATTTTTACTTAACTCAAAGCCTGTTAGAAGGCTAGCGCAAGCTTCAGTCAGTCCGCTCTTGGCGGACTGAACCCTTTGGATCACCGTACTCATAACAGTACGGTGCTCCTCGTCAATGGCGGCGCCCTCAAGCACCTCCAGCAGATTGTCCGGCGCCTCTGGTTGGACAGAGGTCGCCGGCTCAGACGGCTTACTCCTCTCGGAAGGAGTTCGCCCACCGTGGACCGAGACTGTCGAGTCCGGCGCGGTGTCCAGCACAAAGCCGGACTTGGAGCCCTGGGGGGTTTTATCCCCTTTACTCCTGGGGTCCGGAGGATTGCCTTGCGGCTCCTCCAGGACTATCTCCTCCTGCCCTCGAGCTTGGCAGGACGCCACTTCAGTGTCGTCCGTGCTGCAGGGGGAGACAGCGGGCAGAATAGAGTTCCCGTCCGACGAATCCAGGGAGCCGCTCGACGAATCGTCGAGTTCGGCCCGGGGCGGGCTGCATAAATTACGAGCGATATTAGGGAAAGCCGCGCATTAAAAGAATATCATGAGTCACTCTGGTATATAAGTACTTACGATTTCGCCGGATGCTTGGTTCTGTCCGGCCACTCCTCTCTGGCCTCTTCGGCGTCGTGGGAGTAGTCCGGCGGAGGGGTCTTCCTTTTCCTCGACCCCTCGGCCTCCCCCGTTGGGGTGGCCTTCTTCTTCTTTTCTCCCCCTGCTGGGGGGAGCTTTCTTGTTCCTCCTCCTCATTTTCACGAGAGGAGAGCGTCGCGGACTCGTCAGATGACGAGTCCGACACCACCATGTTGCGGGAACTCTTTCGAGTCCCGGTGGTTTTATTCTTCTTGGCCTTCCTCTCCGGCACCACATAAGGTGTCGGAGCCAGCAGCTTCACCAAGAGAGCTGGGGCTGGGTCTTCCGGCAGGGGAGCCGGACAGTTAATTGGTCCAGATATCGCTCGCCAAGCCTGTCAAAGGCAAAGGGAGTTCAGATCCCGCATAGAGTTAATCTATGAAAAAGAGCTCAACGAACCTGTCAAAGGTATAGATAGCTTACCTCGCTGGCGTGACGCTGCGAGCTGTATCCGCGGTCCTCGGAAGCGGATGTGGGGGACTCAGCGCCTTTGGTCAGCACCTTCCAGACGTCTTCATACGTCGTGTCGAAGAGCCTACTGAGGGTTTGGTGCTGCGCCGGGTCGAATTCCCACAAAGTAAAATCCCGTTGTTGGCACGGGAGGATCCGGCGGACGAGCATAACCTGGATCACATTGATCAGCCGGACTGGCTCGTTCACCAGGGACTGGATGCACGTTTGCAATCCAGTCACCTCTTTCTCGTTACCCCACGACAGGCCCGTCTCTTTCCAGGACATGAGCCGCGTGGGGGGTCCGGATCTGAACTCGGGGGCTGCGACCCATTTCGGATCGCGTGGCTCGGTGATGCAAAACCACCCGGCCTGCCACCCCTTTAGGGACTCCACAAAGGAGCCCTCGAACCAGAGGACGTTGGCCATCTTGCCGGCCATAGAGCCTCCGCACTCCGCCTGGGTGCCGGACACCACCTTGGGCTTGGCGTTGAAAGTCCTGAGCCAAAGGCCCAAATGGGGGCGGACGCGGAGGAAGGCCTCACACACGACGATAATCGCCGAGATGTTGAGGACGAAGTTCGGGGCCAAATCGTGGAAATCCAGGCCGTAGTAGAACATGAGCCCCCAGACAAATGGGTGAAGTGAAAAGCCCAGTCCGCGGAGGAAGTGGGGAAGAAAAACTACCCTCTCATGGGGCCTTGGGGTAGGAAGAAGCTGCTCCTCCTCAGGAAGCCGATGCGGGATGTCCTTGGACAGGTATCCGGCTTTCCTTAGCTTTTTTACTTGAGCCTCCGTAACGGAGGAGGCCATCCACTTGCCTCCCGCTCCGGACATTGCTGGAGAAGGTTGAGGTGGGAAGAGCGGACTTGGGCGCTAGGGCTTGAGTGCGCGAGAGATGGATTGGCAAAGGAGGAAGAAGGCGTAGGTAAAAAGGTGAATCCTTATACCTTTCTATAAGCGGGTGCGGTTATGCGTCCCCACCTACCTAATAAAACTCGCTTGCCTCCCAAGCGCCGTGGTAAATGGCGCGGTTGGATTACCCACGTCTGTATTGATGAGAATCCCATTAAGAGGGGCACACGATCTCTGCTTTGACAAGACGTGCCAAGGAAATCGCCTCGCTAAACACACTGAGGTGGAACAATGAAAACAATTTATATAAAGAGCTTGGCCGCAGTGTTATGACGCACTGCGGAATACGTCAGCAGATTTGATTTGTGTTAACATTATTCTCTATATGGCAATATGTGGAAACTTATTTTGCAGAGCCGGACACTATTTTTGCTGTTTACAATCTTCTTGAAGAACTTGGAGGAGGTACCCGCCTTGCAATGCCGAAGACAATCTGCGCGTCGGACTCATCGTCATTGAAGCCTGGTTCAGGGGCTAATGAGGTAGTCCTGGATTAGGGGGTGTTCGGATAGCCGGACTATACCTTCAGCCGGACTCCAGGACTATGAAGATACAAGATTGAAGACTTCGTCCCGTGTCCGGAAGGTTCTTTCCTTGGCGTGGAAGGCAAGCTAGGCGTGCGGATATTCAAGATCTCCTACCATTATAACCGACTCTGTGTAACCCTAACCCTATCCGGTGTCTATATAAACCAGAGGGTTGTAGTCCGTAGGACAACCATCATCATACACAATCAGACCATAGGCTAGCTTCTAGGGTTTAGCCTCCTTGATCTCGTGGTAGATCTACTCTTGTACTACCCATATCATCAATATTAATCTAGCAGGAGTAGGGTTTTACCTCCATCGAGAGGGCCCGAACCTGGGTAAAATAAAGTGTCCCTTGTCTCCTGTTACCATCCGACCTTGACGCACAGTTTGGGACCCCCTACCCGAGATCCGCCGGTTTTGACACCGACACCGAGTTTCACAATTCGCTCCCACCGAGTTTGGTAAATTGTGTGTAATGGTTAGATTTTGTGTGGAGGCTATATATACCCTTCACTCATCCTCCATTCGTGGAGAGATCCATCATAACGTGCCTACACTTCCAGCATTCATTTTCTAAGAGAGAACCACATACTCATGTGTTGAGACCAAGATATTCCATTCAAACCACAAGAATCTTGATCTCTAGCCTTCCCCAAGTTGCTTTCCACTCAAATCATCTTTCCACCATATCCAAATCTACGAGAGAGAGCTGGGTGTTGGGGAGACTATCATTTGAAGCACAAGAGCAAGGAGATCATCATCAACACACCATCTATTACCTTTTGGAGAGTGGTGTCTCCTAGATTGGTTAGGTGTCACTTGGGAGCCTCCGTCAAGATTGTGGAATTGAACCAAGGAGTTTGTACGGGCAAGGAGATTGCCAACTTCGTGAAGATCTACCCTAGTGAGGCAAGTCCTTCGTGGGCGATGGCCATGCTGGGATAGACAAGGTTGCTTCTTCGTGGACCCTTTGTGGGTGGAGCCCTCTGTGGACTCGCGTAGCCGTTACCCTTCATGGGTTGAAGACTCCACCAACGTGGATGTATGATAGCACCACCTATCGGAACCACGCCAAAAATATTCGTGTCTCCAATTGCGTTTGCACACTCCAATCCCATCCCTTTACTTTCTTGTAAGTTGCATGCTTTACTTTCCGCTACTCATATACTCTTGCCATGCTTGCTTGAAATGTATTGTGAATGTTTAAACTTGTGCTAAAACTCCACCTTAACTTGAGCTGCTACTTTTCTTTGTAGAGGGTCAAATCACCCCCCTCTAGACACCTCTTCTTGATCCTTTCACTCATGAATTCATTGCTTGCCTGCTCTGTTTGACTTCATTGTGTGAAGACATTCTTTCTGATTGCATATTTGGCTTCATATTGTCTTCCTATTCTGATCTGGTCTACCTAGCTGCTATCTTTCTTTGTGCTTACTCTGTACGGTTTCTTTGACTATGGCATGGCTAGTGTAGTTGATCTTCCGCTACACACTGTGTAGGTGTCATTTGATTGTCTATCTTCGAAGACATTACCTCTCTTGAAGACTTTCAAAAAAATAGCCTATTCACCCCCCTCTAGTCGATAACTAGCACTTTCATCATGTCACACGAAAACACTTTTTGGCCGTTCAAAGCACATTTTTTCATGTAGGAAAATACATGGAAAAACAAAAAATACTAGATCAAAATCCGTAGGAAAGTGTTTCCAAATAATCTCGAGTTTGAAGCAATCTCATTATCACATGGTAACAAATTCCCTTGGTACGAAGCATGATTAATTTGCGCTAGAAATAATTCACCCAGTTGGAAACAAACATCTTCATATGGAAGCACATTGCATGGCACTAGCAGTTAGGCCTGGAGATATTTACGTGAATGGTTTATTACGAAGTAAATTGTAGCGACCAGACCTCAAACAGTCAGACCTTTGTGCTCAGGTGTCATCCCTGGATCAGTAATGCTGACACCACACAGTACTTTGAAGGATTTATAACAGAGTAGCAATCACACACTTATTACATCGAATGTCTCAAAGAGAACTAATTACAATAAATATGGCTTAAGGCCATCTAATAACGATAACAGCGGAAGGCTTGGAAGATAAGGGAGTCCATCAACTCCAACGGCATCACTGAGTATAGAACCATGACCTAAAGGCACCTTACTCGTCGTCTGAAAAGTCTGCAACATGAAATGTTGCAGCCCGAAAACGGGTCACCAAATGGAATATGCTGGCAATGTAACACATAGAGAGTATTGAATGATTAAGCCTATACTACATGCATATATGGCTGGTGGAAAGCTCTATGGTTACAGTTTTTGCGTAAAGCCAATTTTTCCCTACTGCAAAGGAATAAATTTATTTAACTATCATGGTGGTTGTTAAACATTGAGAATGGTTGAAAGCATCCTCAATCCCATTAAAGTAATCATCATTAAACCCAACAACATTTATTTAAATAACATGATGAGATTCACATGATATCCAAGTACTAGATACTCAAAACGTCCATAACCGGGGACACGGCTAACCATGATTAGTTTGTACACTCTACAGAGGTTTGCGCACTTTTCCCCACAAGTCTCGATCGCCTCCGTTGGATTTCTCGCACTACATGGTGTTTGAGAAACGGATGACCGAGACATAGTCTTTCAGAAGCGCTAGCACCTTACGATGGATAGACCGGTACACCTACTTTCCCCTACATCTACTAGTCTACCCTGTAAGAGCTCGCATGACTTAATCAACTATGCCAGAGCCCATAATGGCTTGTGGCTGCACACGGAAGTTTCTAGTATGAATAATCTCATGATCCCTTTGGGCCTGGGTGGCGGTCCATAAGAAAAACAACAGGCAATCCTGGAATACCCAGGTACCTCAATCCACCCAGATGTGTGTATAAGTTGCCACCTTAGATAAACCATTAATTTAACAAACTCACATCTGTCATGGATATTACTCACCCAATCCACGTCTACTAGCATAGCATGGCATAATAAGCAAACGTAGAAGTAACTCCCAAAGGTTGATAATAAAATAGGTAATAGGTACTAACTCATCTACTTCCCATCCCACAATTTAATTAGATCCTAATCATGCAACGTTTGAGGACTTGATCTAATGCAATAAAACTGGGTAGTAGAAAAGGTATGATCAAAGTGTTACTTGCCTTGCTGATGATCCGCGAAACCTAGAGATTCGAAGTAACAGGCGACACACTCCGGGTATTCTATCGTAGACAAACAAACAAGCATACAATAAGTACTCATCTAATGCACAGGTAAAACTCAAATAAGAGATCTAACAAGAAAGTTCAACTTAAGAACTCCGGTTTGCAAAAAGAATCAAATCGAACGAAGCAACGAAAGTCAAACGGCGAAAGAAAACAACTTCGTTCTACTAATCTGGACCTAAGTCAAATTTTACAGAAGCAAAAACTTGTTTAAGTTGGTTCAACGGATAGAGGGTTTCGAGATGAAACTCTAGGCGCTTGAATCACCTGATTCCGATAAACGAGCGAAAAGTTATACTAAAACGAAAATCGGGTCAGAAATCGCGATCACAAAATAACTGCGGAAAATCCGAGAAAAAGAAAAACGACGAACGGATTAATGAACGAAAGTTCGTTATCCGGATCTAATCTATGAATACGTTCGTTAAAACAAACGAACGAGCGAACGCTCGCTATTTAACCTAAACTGAAAAAAAACGATATATATAAAAAAACGAAAACAAAAAAAACCGGCGGAAAACCGAACGGTTTTTCAAAAAGAACGACGGCGCGGATTTTGAGACGAGGCGAACCTCGGGTGGCGGGTCGGCGGCGGCGGCGTCCGGTGAGGCGGCGGCGGCGGGCGGTGCGGGGCTTGAGGCAGGCGGCGGCTAGGGTTTGGCTCAGGGCTGGGCTGCCCCGGCTTATAAAGCCTTGGCGGGCCGGAGTCCCGGTCGGACACGGCCCGTAGGTCGGTTGCCCTCTTTTTTATATATAATTACGTGCAAAAGAAAATTAAAAATAAATACTAAACGGACTCCCAAAATTCCGAAATAAATTTTCTCGGACTTCTAAAATCAAGTCTGACAAAGTGAACATTTATTTGGGGCCTAAATGCAAATTTGAAAAACGCATATTTTTACCTAAATTCAAATAAAATAGCGAAAGACTCCGAAATAAAATCTTATTTGATTTTATTATTAAATCCTCAATATTTCTTTATCTTGGGAAAGTCATTCTATTCCCTCTCTCATATTTTTGTAATAGAAATAACTGACGATAAAATAATTAAAATCAAATGATCCTATTCTCAAAATTTGAGAAACCCCAAATATGAAAATAACGAAATCCCCAACCCTCTCCGTGGGTCCTTGAGTTGCGTAGAATTTCTAGGGTCAGAACCTAAAGCAAATAAAATATGATATGCAATGATGATCTAATGTATAACATTCCAAATTGAAAATTTGGGATGTTACAAACCTACCCCCCTTAAGATGAATCTCGCCCTCGAGATTCGGGTTGGCTAGAAAATAGGTGAGAGTGGTCCTTGAGCAAATCTTCCTCTCGTTCCCAGGTGGCTTCATCCTCCGTGTGTTGAGTTTACTTTATGTATTGGGGATGCATTAGGGATGTATTAGGGATGCCCACTCCCGAGATGAAAAATGAATTTACTTTATGTTGTCAAATAATAAATTCCTTGGAAAGTGTTGGTAAGGAGGGCAAGCGTGGATACGGCTAGCCATGGAAAGTGAAAGTATGGTTGAAAAAGGAATAAACTTTATTTTTTGTTTGGGAACCGCCTATGATATATCTAGCATGGAAAGTGTTGGGAGCTCTAAGTTGTTTTCGTTGGTGAAAAAAGTATGCCTCTCAAAATATTTTTATCTCTAAGTTTTTCGCTTTGAGCTCTGGCACCTCTACAAATCCCTACTTCCCTCTGCGAAGGGCCTTTCTTTTACTTGCAATTTTTTAAATTTGAGTCTCCATCTTCTCTTATAAAGCACCAACTAGGGGGCACTATGATCATACTTGAGCATTGGGTGTAGCTAATATGCGAGTGTGTTTCACGAGTGGATCAATGATTGAGCATGATGGGCTAGGGATAACTTATTTTAGCGTTGATATTTTGATGGACATGGTTGCTTGTTGATATGAGTCTCATGTCAAAACTAGACTATTACTTTAAACCATATAAAATTACAAATGTCCAATCTACAAAGAAAAGAATATGAGATGACATGTTAGGCAGCATTCCACATCGAAAAATTTGTTTTTATCATTTACATACTCGAGGACGAGCAGGAATTAAGCTTGGGGATGCTTATACGTCTCCAATGTATCTATAATTTTTTATTGTTCCATGTTGTTATATTATCATTCTTGGATGTTTTATAATCATTTTATATCATTTTTTGGTACTAACCTATTGACATAGTGCCCGGTGCCAGTTGCTGTTTTCTGCATGTTTTTACATCGCAGGAAATCAATACTAAACGGAGTCCAAACGCAGCGAAACTTTTTGTGGATTTTTTTGGACCAGAAGACATTTAGTGGGCCAAAGAAATACCAAGGAGGGGGGCCGAGGTGAGCACAAGACACCTGGGCGCGCCTGGAGGCCCAGGCGCGTCCTGATGGGTTGTGCCCACCTTGGTGGCCTCCCGCACCGCCTATTTACTCTATAAATACCCCAATATTCCAGAAACCCTAGGGGAGTCGACGAAAATAAATTTCAGCCACGGCAGAGTCTAGAACCACCAGATCCAATCTAGACACCATCACATAGGGGTGCATCATGTCCATTGGTGCCTCTCTGATGATGCATGAGTAGTCCTTTGTAGACCTACGGGTCCGTAGTTAGTAGCTAGATGGCTTCCTCTCTCTATTTTGATTCTCAATACAATGGTCTCTTGGACATCCATATGGTGTAACTCTTTTTGCGGTGTGTTTGTTTGGGTCCGATGAACTTTGAGTTTATGATCAGATCTATCTTTTTATCCATGAAAGTTATTTGGGTCTTCTTTGATCTCTTATATGCATGATTGCTTATAGCCTTGTATTTCTTTTCTGATATTTGGGTTTTGTTTGGGCAACTTGATCTATTTATCTTGCAATGGGAAGAGGTGCTTTGTGATGGGTTTGATCTTACGGTGCTTGATCCTAGTGACAGAAGGGGAACCGACATGTATGTATCGTTGCCATTAAGGATAACAAGATGGTGTCTATATTTACACATAAATAGATCTTGTCTACATCATTTCATCATTCTTATTGCATTACTCCGTTTCTCCATGAACTTAATACACTAGATGCATGCTCGATAGCGGTTGATGTGTGGAGTAATAGTAGTAGATGCAGGCAGGAGTCGGTCTACTAATCTTGGACGTGATGCCTATATAATGATCATTGCTTGGATATCGTCATGATTATTTGAAGTTCTATCAATTGCCCAACGGTAATTTGTTCACCCACCGTTTGTTATTTTTCTCGAGAGAAGCCACCAGTTAAACATACGGTCCCTGGGTCTCTTCTTTATTATATTTGCCTTTGCGATCTATTTTCCTTTGCTTTTATTTTCAGATTTATTAAACCAAAAATAAAAATATACCTTGGTGCACTTTATCTTATTTGGCGTTCGATCTATCAATATTTACAACTCTCTCATGTCCGTTTGCCAATTTCTAGCGCTGTTACCCGAAAGGGATTGACAACCCCTTTAACGTGTCACGATGCAAGTATTTGTTATTTGTGTGCATGTGTTGTTTACGTAGTGTTGCCTGGTTCTCCTACTGATTTGATAACCTTGGTCTCATCACTGAGGGAAATACCTACCCTCGCTGTGCTGCATCATCCCTTCCTCTTTGGGGAAATACCAACGTAGTCTAGTAGACATCACTCATTACCGGCAAGTCTCTTTACTCGTTCCGTAATACATCATCCTGCAGCTAACTCATGAGTCACTTTTCTTGCAAGGCTTCTTATGATGTGTATTACCGAGAGGGCCCAGAGATACCTCCCCGATACTCGGAGTGACAAGTCCTAATCTCGATCTATGCCAACTCAACAAACACCTTCGGAGATACCTGTAGAGCATCTTTATGATCGCCCAGTGATGTTGTGATGTTTGATAGCACACAAGGTATTCTCCGATATCCGGGAGTTGCATAATATCATAGTCGAAGGAATATGTATTTGACATGAAGAAAGCAATAGCAATAAAAGTGAAAGATCAATATGCTAAGCTAACGGATGGGTCTTGTCCATCACATAGTTCTCCTAATGATGTGATCCCATTATCAAATGACAACTCATGTCTATGGTTAGGAAACCTTAACCATCTTTGATCAACGAGCTATTCTAGTAGAGGCTCACTAGGGACATGGTATTTGTTTATGTATCCGCACATGTATTTAAGTTTCCGGTCAATACAATTCTAGCATGAATAATAAACCTTTATCATGATTTAGGAAGTATAATAATAACCATTTTATTATTGCCTCTAGGGCATATTTCCATCAGTCTCCCACTTGCACTAGAGTCAATAGTCTAGTTCATGTCGCCATGTGATTAATACCCATAGTTCACATTGCCATGTGACTAACACCCAAAGAGTTTACTAGAGTCAATAATCTAGTTCACATCACCATGTGATTAACACTCAAAGAGTACTAAGGTGTGATTATATTTTGCTTGTGAGAGAGGTTTAGTCAACGGGTCTGCCACATTCAGATCCGTATTTATTTTGCAAATTTTTGTGTCCACAATGCTCTGCTTGGAGATACTCTAGCTAATTGCTCCCATGTTCAATACATATCCCGATTGAGCTCAGAGTCATCTGGTTTGGTTTTAAACCTTGCATTGATGTAACTCTTTACGATGAACTCTTTATCACCTCCATAATCGAGAAACATTTCCTTAGTCCTATTCAGGTACCTAAGGATAATTTTGACCGGTGTCAAGTGGTCCACTCCTGGATCACTATTGAACCCCCTTGCCAAACTCATGGCAAGGCACACAACAGGTCTGGTACACAGGATGTCATACTTTATAGAACCTATGGCTGAGGCATAGGGAATGACTTTCATTCTCTCTCTATCTTCTGCCATGATCGGGCTTTGGGTCTTACTCAACTTCACACCTTGTAACACATGCAAGAACCCTTTCTTTGACGGATCAATTTTTTAACTTCTTCAAAACTTTATCAAGGTATGTGCTTTGTGAAAGTTTATTAAGCGTCTCGATCTATCCCTACAGATCTTGATGCCTAATATATAAGCAGTTTCACCGAGGTCTTTCATTGAAAAAATCTTATTCGAGTATCCTTTTATGCTATCCAGAAATTATATATCATTTCCAATCAATAATATGTCATCCACATATAATATCAGAAATGCTACAGAGCTCCCACTCACTTTCTTGTAAATACAGGCTTCATCATAAGTCTGTATAAAACCATATGCTTTGATCACCTCAACAAAGCATATATTCCAACTCCGAGATGCTTGGACCGGTCCATAGATGGATCGCTGGAGCTTGCACACTTGGTTAGCACCTTTAGGATTGACAAAACCTTCTGGTTGCATCATATAGAACTCTTCTTTAAGAAATCCATTAAGGATTGCAGTTTTGACGTCCATTTGCCAAATTTCATAATTGTAAAATGCGGCAATTTATAACATGATTTGAACTGACTTAACCATCACTACAGGTGAGAAGGTCTCATCGCAGTCAACCCCTTGAACTTGTCAAAAACCTTTCGCGACAAGCCGAGCTTTGTAGATGGTGACATTACCATCAGCGTCTGTCTTCTTCGTGAAGATCCATGTATTCTCAATGGCTTGCCGATCATCGGGCAAGTCCACCAAAGTCCACACTTTGTTCCCATACATGGATCCTATCTTAGATTTCATGGCCTCAAGACATCGATCGGAATCTGGGCTCATCATAGCTTCTTCATAGTTCGTAGGTTCGCCATGGTCTAGTAACATGACTTCCCGGACAGGATTACCGTACTACTCTAGCGTGGAGCATGCTCTGTTCAACCTATGAGATCCGGTAGTAACTTGATCCCAAGTTTCATGATCATCATCATTAGCTTCCTTGCTAGTTGGTTTAGGCATCACGGGAACGGATTTCTCTGATATGCTACTTTCCAATTTGAGAGAAGGTACAATTACCTCATCAAGTTCTCCTTTCCTCCCACTCACTTCTTTCGAGAGAAACTCCTTCTCTAGAAATGTTCCATTCTTGGCAACAACTTACATCTTGCCTTCGGATCTGTGGTATAAGGTGTACCCAATTGTTTCCTTAGAGTATCCTCTGAAGACGCACTTCTTCGATTTGGGTTCGAGCTTATCAGGCTGAAGCCTTTTGACATAAGTGTCGCAACCCCAAACTTTAAGAAACGACAGCTTGGGTTTCTTGCCAAACCATACTTCATACGGTGTCATCTCAACGGATTTAGATGGTGCCCTATTTAACGTGAATACGGTTGTCTCTAATGCATAACCCCAAAACAATAGTGGTAAATCTGTAAGAGACATCATAGAATGCACCATATCCAATAAAGTACAGTTAGAACGTTCGGATACACCATTACGTTGTGGTGTTCCAGGTGGCGTGGGTTATGAAACAATTCCACATAGTTTTAAATGAAGGCCAAAGTTGTAACTCAAATATTCACCATCGCAATGAGATCGTAGAAACTTTATTTATTGTTAAGATGATTCTCCACTTCACTCTGAAATTCTTTGAACTTTTCAAATGTTTTAGACTTGTGTTTCATCAACTAGATATACCCATACCTACTCAAATCATCTGTGAAGGTCACAAAATAACGATACCCGCCGCATGCTTCAATACTCATCGGACCGCGTAGATCGGTATGTATTATTTCCAATAAGTCATTAGCTCGCTCATTGTTCCGGAGAACGGAGTTTTAGTCATGTTCCCCATGAGGCATGGTTTGCAAATATCAAATGATTCATAATCAAGTCATTCCAAAAGTCCATCTGCATGGAGTTTCTTCATGCGCTTTACACCAATATGACCTAAATGGCAGTGCCACAACTATGTTGCACTATCATTATCAACTTTGCATCTTTTGGCATCAATATTATGAATATGTGTATCACTATGATTGAGATTCAATAAACGATTCACATTGGGTGTATGACCATAGAAGGTTTTATTCATGTAAAGAGAACAACAATTATTCTCTGACTTAAACGAATAAACATATTGCAATAAACATGATCTAATCATATTCATGCTCAACCCAAACACCAAATAACATTTATTTAGGTTCAACACTAATCCCGAAGGTAGAGTGAGTGTGCGATGGTGATCATATCAACCTTGGAATCATTTCCAACACACATCGTCACCTCGCTTTTAACTAGTCTCTGCAACTCCTGTTTTGAGTTACTAATCTTAGCAACTGAACCGATATCAAATACCTAGGGGTTACTACGAACACTAGTAAAATACACATCAATAACATGTATATCAAATACAACTTTGTTCACTTTTTCATCCTTGTTATCCGCCAAGTATTTGGGGCACTTCCACTTCCAATGACCATTTCCTTTGCAGTAGAAGCGCCCAGTTTCAGGCTTGGGTCCAGCTTTGGGCTTCTTCACGGGAGTGGCAACTTGCTTGCCATTCTTCTTGAAGTTCCCTTTCTTTCCCTCACCCTTTTTCTTGAAACTAGTGTTCTTGTTAACCATCAACACTTGATGCTCTTTCTTGATTTCTACCTTCGCCGATTTCAGCATCGCGAAGAGCTTGGGAATCGTTTTTGTCATCCCTTGCATATTATAGTTCATCACGATGTTCTAGTAGCTTGGTGATAGTGACTAGAGAACTCTGTCAATCACTATCTTATCTGGAAGATTAACTCCCACTTGATTCAAGCGATTGTAGTACCCAGACATTCTGAGTACATGCTCACTGGATGAGCTATTCTCCTCCATCTTGTAGGTAAAGTACTTGTCAGAGGTCTCATACCTCTTGACATAGACATGAATCTGAAATACCAATTTTCAGCTCTTGGAACATCTCATATGCTCCATGGTGTTCAAAATGTTTCTTTTTGAAGTCCCGTTTCTAAGCCGTAAAGTATGGCACACTAAACTATCAAGTAGTCATCATATCGAGCTTGCAAACTGTTCATAACGTCTGCATCTGCTCCTGCAAAAGGTTTGTCACCTAGAGGTGCCTCAAGGACATCATTCTTCTGTGCAGCAATGAGGATAATCCTTAGATCACGGACCCAGTTCGCATCATTGCTACAATCATCTTTCAACTTAGTTTTCTCTAGGAACATATCAAAAGTATATAGGAGCTATATCGCGAGCTATTGATCTACAACTTAGATATGCAAAACTATCAAGACTAAGTTCATGATAAATTAAGTTAAATTAATCAAATTACTAATGAACTCTCACTTAAATAAACATCCCTCAAGTTTATCTAAGTGATACATGATCCAAATCAACTAACCCATGTCCGATCATCACGTGAGATGGGGTAGTCATCAATGGTAAACATCTCTATGTTGATCATATCTACTACATGACTCATGTTTGACCTTTCGGTCCCCAGTGTTCCGAGACCATGTCTGTACATGCTAGGCTTGTCAAGTTTAACCCAAGTATTCTGCATGTGCAAAACTGTCTTACACCCGTTGTATGTGAATGTAGAGTCTATCACACTGATCATCACGTGGTGTCTCGAAATGATGAACTGTATAAACGGTGCATACTTAGGGAGAACACTTTTTTCTTGAAATTAAGTGAAGGGATCATCTTATAATGCTACCGCCGTTCTAAGCAACATAAGATGCATAAAGGATAAACATCACATGCAATCAAAATATGTGACATGATATGGCCATCGTCATCTTGTGCTTTTGATCTCCATCTCCAAAGCATCGTCATGATCTCCATCGTCACCGGCTCAACACCTTGATCTCCATCATAGCATCGTTGCATTGAGGTCGTCACGACAACTATCGCTAACGTATAGTGATAAAGTAAAGCAATTACATGGCGCTTGCACTTAATACAATAAAGAGACAGCCCTAAGGCTCCTGCCGGTTGATACGTCTCCATCGTATCTACTTTTCCAAACACTTTTGCCCTTGTTTTGGACTCTAACTTGCATGATTTGAATGGAACTAACCCAGACTGATTTTGTTTTCAGCAGAATTGCCATGGTGTTATTTTTGTGTAGAAATAGAAGTTCTCAGAATACCTGAAACTTCATGGAGAATATTTTTGGAATATATAAAAAATACTGGCGAAAGAATCAAGACTAGGGGCCCACACCCTGTCCACGAGGGTGGGGGCGCGCCTACCCCTAGGCGCGCAGCCTGTCTCGTGGGTCCCCTAGAGCTCCACCGACCTCGACTCCAACTCTATATATTCACGTCCGAGGAGAAAAAAAGCAGAGAGAAGGATTCATCGCGTTTTACGATACGAAGCCGCCGCCAAGCCCTAATCTCTCTCGGGAGGGCTAATCTGGAGTCTGTTCGGGGCTCCGGAGAGGGGAATCCGTCGCCATCGTCATCATCAACCTTCCTCCATCACCAATTTCATGATGCTCACCGCCGTGCGTGAGTAATTCCATCGTAGGCTTGCTGGACGGTGATGGGTTGGATGATATTTACCATGTAATCGAGTTAGTTTTTTTAGGGTTTGATCCCTAGTATCCATTATGTTCTGAGATTGATGTTGCTATGACTTTGCTATGCTTAATGCTTCTCACTAGTGCTCGAGTGCCATGATTTCAGATCTGAACCTATTATGTTTTCATGAATATATGTGAGTACTTGATCCTATCTTGCAAGTCTATAGTCACCTATTATGTGTTATGATCCATTAACCCCGAAGTGACAATAATCGGGATACTTACCGGTGATGACCATAGTTTGAGGAGTTCATGTATTCACTAAGTGTTAATGCTTTGGTCCGGTACTCTATTAAAAGGAGGCCTTAATATTCCTTAGTTTCCAATAGTACCCCGCTGCCACGGGAGGGTAGGACAAAAGATGTCATGCAAGTTCTTTTCCATAAGCATGTATGACTATATTCGGAATACATGCCTGCATTAATTGATGAACTGGAGCTAGTTCTGTGTCACCCTATGTTATAACTATTGCATGAGGAATCGCATCCGACATAATTCTCCATCACCGATCCAATGCCTACGAGCTTTTCACATATTGATCTTTGCTTAGTTACTTTACCGTTGCGACTGTTACAATTACTACAAAACTGCTACTATTACTTTTGCCACCGTTACTGTTACTTACATACTACTTTGCTACTAAATACTTTGCTGCAGATATTAAGTTATCCAGGTTTGGTTGAATTGACAACTCAACTGCTAATACTTGAGAATATTCTTTGGCTCCCCTTGTGTCGAATCAATAAATTTGGGTTCAATACTCTATCCTAGAAAACTGCTGCGATCCCCTATACTTTTGGGTTATCAAGACTATTTTCTGGCGCCATTGCCGGGGAGCATAGCTCTATTCTTTGAGTCACTTGGGATTTATATCTGTTGATCACTATGAGGAACTTGAAAGACGAAAGAACTAAGATTTTTCCCTCAACTACGAGGGGAGGTAAGGAACTGCCATCTAGCTCTGCACTTGATTCACCTTCTATTTTGAGTAAACTTACGACACCTAAACCTGCTTCTGCTATTAATTCTGATATGTCGCATGTTATTGATGATGCCACTTCTGCTATGCATGATACTTATGATGAAACTACTTCTATGCTTGATACTACTGTGCCATTAGGTGAATTTCTGGATGAACAACTTGCTAGGGCTAGGGAGAATGAAATTATTGAAACTAATAATATTGATGAAAGTGATGATGAAGATTCTCCCCCTAGATATGAATTTCTTGTTGTGCCTGCGGGTTATGTTATGGATGAAGAAACTGCTAGAGACTTTCGTGCTTGCAATGATAGATATGATCTTAAGAAATTATTAGCTAAGCTGAAAGAAAAATCTTTGAATGCTAGAATGAAACATGACCCTGCTTTTGCTACTTCACATATCTGTATTTCTGACAAGGATTATGATTTCTCTGTCGATCCTGAGATAATTACTTTGGTCGAACTGATCCTTTCTATGGCTATGAATCTGAAACTATTGTGGCACATCTTACTAAATAAATGATATAGCTAACCTATTCACTAATGATGAGAAAACTCGTTACTACTATATTCTTAAATTATTTCCATTCTCATTAAAGGGTGATGCTAAAACATGGTTTAATTCTCTTGATCCCGGTTGTGTGCGTAGTCCCCGGGATATGATTTATTACTTCTCTGCTAAATATTTCCCCGCTCATAAGAAACAAGTTGCTTTAAGGGAAATATATAATTTTGTGCAAATTGAAGAAGAGAGACTCCCACAAGCTTGGGGGAGGCTTCTCCAATTACTTAATGCTTTGCCTGATCATGCTCTCAAGAAAAATGAAATACTTGATATCTTTTATAATGGACTAACCGATGCTTCCAGAGACCACCTGGATAGTTGTGCTGGTTGTGTTTTCAGGGAAAGAACAGTTGATCAAGCTGAATTGCTATTGAATAATATGTTGACTAATGAAAATAATTGGACACTTCCTGAACCAACTCCGAAGAGAAGGTGTTGGTGTCAAAACCGGCAGATCCCGGGTAGGGGTCCCGAACTGCGCGTCTAAGGTCGATGGTAACATGAGACAGGGGACACGATGTTTACCCAGGTTTGGGCCCTCTCTATGGAGGTAATACCCTACTTCCTGCTTGATTGATCTTGATGAATATTAGTATTAGAAGAGTTGATCTACCACAAGATGGTAATGGCTAAACCCTAGAAGTCTAGCATGTATGACTATGGTAATGAGTATATCCCTTCCGGACTACACCCTCCGGTTTATATAGACACCGAGGGGATCTAGGGTTACATACAGTGGGTTACATAGGAAGGAATCTTCATAGTTGATCACTAAGCTTGCCTTCCATGCCAAGGAGAGTCCTATCCAGACCCGAGTACAGTCTTCGGCCTTCATGTCTTCACAGCCCATCAGTCTGGCCCATGGATAACAGACCAGACGCCCGAGGACCCCTTAGTCCAGGACTCCCTCAGTAGCCCCCGAACCAGTCTTCAATAGCGAGGTGTTCGGCACATAGATTGTCTTCGGCATTGCAAGGTGGGTTCCTCCTTTAATGATTTCCAAGTAATGTATTCAGTCGTAGATTCAATGTTGCTCCCCTCAGCTTCTGCGCGTTAATAACCTCGTCTTCCACGTGTCGAGCGAATGTGGAAGGTTAGGATATTTTTGCAAATAACACCCCGTCCAGGCCAGGAAGAGCGCCTATTTAAAGAGATCGGATCTTAGATCCATTCGGCATCCCGCGGAGAAAATCCCCAAAGACTACTAGGAGAAGCCATTCCAACATGGCCAGCATTCCCATTTCCTCCTCCGACTCAGAGAGAGGCAAGTGGGAGAGGTTCTCAGTGACCCCAAGTCAATTAGAGAAGCTGCAAACGCAGGGTTTTCTCCCCCCTGCAGATCTGGTCCATGTTTGAGCAGGGCTACCCTCCTTTCATGGTGAGACCCAGGCGGAGGAGTATCCAATCCATCCGGAGGTGCAAGTGTGTTTCGTCCCTTATCTGCTAAGGGGCATTGGGTTTCCAATCCATCCGTTCCTCCGGGGGCTTCTGGAATACTATGGCCTTCAGCTGCATAACTTCACTCCCGCCTCCGTTCTTCATATTGCAGCCTATGTCGCTTTGTGCGAACTGTTCCTGGGCATTGAGGCCCATTTTGAACTGTGGAGAAAGTTGTTCTGTCTTGTCCCGCGCAACCACAAGGAGTCAATATTTGAAGTGGGTGGAGCCTAAGTATGGCGCATCGCCGATATCGGATACCTGTCCGGCACACCAAGGAAGGCATCTGAAAAATGGCCTTCCGAATGGTTCTATATTGAGGACGTCGCTCTTCCCGACCCAGTTCGCAAGGGTCTTCTGAATGGTTCTATATTGAGGCCATCATCGCCGATTATCCAGGTCTTCTTCCAGCTTCCCACGTAAGTAATCAGAAGATATCCCCCTCGAAAGAGTTTCCTCGCACTGCCTAACCCACCGCACTATCTCATGCTTCAAAAGGGGGGCGTTCGGCATGTCATGCTACGTCGGGGATGACTCCAAGGAGAGCGGCTCCCGCACCAAGCAAGGCCTCGAAAAGGAAGGTCGGTGAAGACAAGCCCGGTCCTTCGTCGAAGAGGTATGGATTTGAAGGTATCCATTAGCAGTCATACCCAACCGTGATTGTTATGTTGGTCCTGTATCAGGAAAACGGTTCGTCGGACTATGTCCGGGGATCCGTCCGGTCGCACTCACAACAACCGGGATTTAGATCCTACCAGAGAGGCGGGGGCCGCTGTGGGGACAATGTTGGACTGTCCTTCGGCCGAGGGTTCGGAAGATATGTCCGTTACCAACTCGGAAGTAGAGAGCGCCATGAATCATCGGTGGTGCAGGGCTGTCTTACGAGACCCCAAGTTCTCGGAAGAGGCATTCAATTCCTTCAGCTCGGCTGACGCATACATCCGAGCTGCTCGAGATGGGATTAGAAAAGCCACAAAGCAACATTTGACAGATTGCAGGTAACTTTTCTTTGTCCAAAAAGGATAACCATATGCCCGTAGCCCCCGAGACTGAAAGCAGATTGTACAACTGATTGAAGGATCGTTGTATAACCAGGTCCTTACAGAGAAGAACGACATGCTAGCCCAAGAGCTGGAGCAGTGTCAGGCACAGCTAAATGTTGTTACCGCTGAACTAGAAAACTCCAAGAAGGCGTCTTCTGGTAACATTCCCCTCCATCAAGGAACAATAATTGTATACCATCTGTACTAATACTGTTGTTGATCGCATAATAGGATCGCTAGATCAACTTGAAGAGAAGTTGAAGATCGCCCAAGCCGGAGAGAAAGAGGCGAAAAGGCTACACGCCGCAGGCGAGCGTGTGCTGACCCGAGTCAGAGGGCAGAAAAACAAGCTTTAGGACTCCAACACTGCATTGGGTAAAGAATTGAAAGATGTGCGGGCCCAGCTAGCCGACTCCGTGAAAGAGAACAAGAAGTTGTGGGATGGCATATTCAGTATGTGCCTGAACTATTCTCAAAGTAGTTCGGAGATAAATGGAACTGATATAGTTATGATTGCAGGAATATTGACGGATCGTCCCGAAGAGGAGGTGTCCGGATCATCAAGTGACACTACAAAAAAAGGACACATCCGTGACATTTTGGGTCGAACGAAAAAAAATTATGTCATACTTATGACACTTCTATGACGATAATTGTGACAAAACCTGGTATCATCATAGATGTGGTGGGGTCCTACTTCTATGACAAAAAATCATGACAGAAAATGGGCTTTTCGTCCTGGGCGGGCCGAAGCCGCAGCTGCATGACATTCTTTTGCCCGTCCATGACGGAAAAAACCATGGTAGAAGCGAGGGCGTGGAAACTATCGGGGAGTCCCCGATTACTGCGGGTTCTAGGGGGCCGAGCGATGCGCGTTTCTCTCGTACGTACGCGTGTGTGTGCGAGGCGTTGGGCTCTAACTGAAACCGAGCGAGGCGTTGGGCTCTAACTGAACCCGAGCGATTCCACTGCAGGCTACGCGTTGCTGAACCCGAGTGATCGATCGATGGCTGTTAGCTGAACCCGATCGAGCGATTCCTTCGCTACTGCTGCTAAATGAAGCCGATCGATGCTGCCTCTGGATGAACAGTGAGCATTGCGGGGGGGTTTGGATGAACAGTTCCCGGTGGGGGTGGATGAACAGGACCCCATGGTGTTGCCTCTGGCTGAACAGGACCCTGATCGATCGAGCCGGTTGGGGCTGGATGAACAGGGCACCGTGGAGGGCTGGATGAACAGGACCACCCCATGGAGGGCAGGATTAACAGTAGAGGGTGGAGGGTTGGATGAACAGTCGCCCGTGCAGGGGTGGTTGAACAGGAGCCCGTGGAGAGGGCTGGTTGAACAGTAGTCGGTGGAGTAGCGCGCGGTGGAGGCTGGATGAACAAGAGCCTATGGATGAACACTCGCAGGTGGAGGCTGGAGGAGGTCGACGGCGGATGAACAGTAGCCCGTGGAGGCTAGAGGGGGTCAACGGTGGATATGAACAGAATCCCGTGGAGTCTCGTTTTGCGGTACGCCACACCCCTCCCGATGAACAGGACCCCCGTTTCAACCGTAGCGCTCCAACACAAGTCTGTTTCCTTCGTTTTGCGGTACGCCATACCCCTCCATGTCAACAGGACCCCCGTTTCGACCGTAGGAGGTCCGTTTCCTCCGTTTTGCGGTACGCCAGACCCCTTCCGATGAACAGGATCCCATTTCAAACGTGGCCAATCGAACACAAGGCCGTTTCCTCCTTTCTACGGTATGCCAGGCCTCGTTTCCATCGGCTGTTCCGTCCAAGCCCTCCCGATGAACATGACGATGCATTCCGTTCCGACCCAGCCGGTTGGCTGCCCATGAACACGACGACGATGTTGTTTCTCCGTTCCGACCCAGCCATGTACACGAGCCCTGGCTGTACATATGCGCGAGTAGGCGTTCGAGACCCTGCCCATATGTACGTATGTGGCCGTATTTTCTTTCTTGCACACTGGCCGTTGTACGTACGTGTACATGCTACGTGCGCGCCTCTACTACGACATGTGCGTGCCTCTACATGGACCAGTATGTACATACACGTTCGCGACCAGAATAACAACGCTATGTACGCTTCGACCAGGTGGGTCCTGACTGTCAGGCACTTCCTTGCCTCGGAAGATGTAGCTGGTGGGTCCCAGTAGTCAGGGGCGAATCATTTTTTCTCGGACGCACTTCCTTGCATGCAAAGATGTAGCTGGTGGGTCCCAACAGTCAGGGGGAAACGTTTTTTTCATGAAATACGGTGGCCCGTCAGGTGGGTCCCCGCTATCAAGTGGAGCAATAATTATTTTGCGCATAATAAGGAGGCACTTCCTTGCTGCGGCCGTGGACCCAACTGTCAGTCTCTCCACGTATAGTCCACGTCCGATGGAAGCCGTTCCTTGACCATGTTGACCATGCCGCTTTGAGAGCACCAGGGCGGTGGACGACGGCAAGGCCTCGGAAGGGGACGACGCGGAACCAGGGAAGACGCGGCAGTGGAAGCCTGCGCGGAGAGGAGTATGAGGGTTCATTGGTTCGGCTGCGGTTTGAGGCTGCCGTCGCCGTAGAATAACAGGGGGTGTGGGTGAGTAGAGGGATAGCCTGGCCAGTGGTGGGAGTAGTAGGGGCGGTGAGGCCTCCGGCGCATCGCAGACGTCAATGAGAGGTAGGAGCAGGAGGCACGACCGGCGCTGGTTTGGGCGGCTGGAGCAAGGAGACCAGAGGTTGAAGAAGAACTATGGTCGTTGCATGGACATCATACGATCAAAGGAGCTAGAATCGTGCATATTGACTAAGTTGACAAAGCCCTCCGTCCCCGTCAACTTAGTAGGCCCACAAGTCAGCCTGCCACTATACTGGGTCCCAGCTAGCAGGGGGAGTATTCTTTTTTTTGTGCGTAATAAGGAGGCACTTCCTTGCGTGCGAAGATATAGCTGGTGGGTCCAAGCTGTCAGCAGCGGAAACGTTTTTTTCACGAAATACAGAGGCCCTTTCGGTGTGTCCCAAATGTTAGGTGGAGGAATCATTAATTTGTGCGTAATAAGGAGGCATTTCCTTGTGTGCGGCCGTGGACCGAGTTGAGCCTCTCCACGTACAGTCCACTTCAGATGCATGTCGGTCATTGACCACGTTGACCAGGCCGCGCCGAGAGCACCAGGGCGGTGGACGACGGCGAGGCCTAGGAACGGAACGACACGGAGGCAGGGAAGACTCGGTAGTTGTTTCCCATGCGGAGGGGAGTACGACTGTGCGAGGGTTTACTGGTTCGTCTGTCGTCGCCGGAGAATAACAGCAGGTGCGGGTGAGTAGAGGGATGGCTAGGCCAATGATGGGAGTGCGGTGGGGCGGTGAGGCCTGCGCGGCAACACAGCCGGCCGCGGGGAGGAGAGAGCAGGCAGTCCCACCGGCGCTTGTTTGAGCGGCTGGAGCAGGAAGAGCAGAGATTGAAGAAGCACGACGGCCGTTGGATGGACATCCAACAGTCACTGCTTGTGCGTCAACCTTTTTTAGGGGAAAGCCTCAAATCTGTGGAAAACATCATACAACATATCTGCCATTATTTCTAATAATTTACAGCCCATTTGCTAATTCTTAAGGTTTTTTTGGAGCCCATATTCTTTTTTTAGCATTACAGCCCATATTGTGGCCTTGGTTAAAAAATTATATGAAATTTTGCATATTTCGGTGCGGTCCGAACTGTTTTTAATCCCGAAATTTCGAGTCACATTGAAACTGATTTTAAAAATAAATGTATATCGATATAAAATCCAACAAATTGTCCATGCATAAAAATCAATGCAATTTAAAATCTCGAAATGAAAAAAAGAAATTTGAAACCAATTGCCGGTTTGATGTGTTTTAAAAATGTACATCCCATTTCTCATTACTGATAGGCCATTTTCTTGGCCAGCCGAATGAAGTTCTCCTCGTCTTGAAAGATTTGTAGCCCAACAGGCCTGACAAAGCGACTTACTTGGCAAATCACAAAAAAACTGGGCTGTGGCCATGGACCCAGTTGCGGCCGTGGACCCAGCTGTCAGCCTCTCCACGTACAGTACTCTTCCGATGGAAGTCGGTCGTTGACCACATTGACCACGCCACGCCGAGAGAACCAAGGCGGTGGACGACGACGAGGCCTAGGAAGGGCACGACGCAGAGCCGGGGAAGAAGTGGCAGTGGATGCCCACAGGGAGAGGAGTACGAGGGTTCACTAGTTCGGCTGCGGTGTGAGGCTGCCGTCGCCATAGAATAATAGGGGTGTGGGTGAGTGGAGGGATGGCCTGGCCAGTGGTGGGAGTAGTATGGGGCGGTGAGGCCTCAACGGCAGCACAGCCGGCCACGGGAGGCAAGAGCAGGCGGCACGACCGACACTGCTTTGGGTGGCTGGAGCAAGAAGACCAGAGGTTGAAGAAGCACTAAGGCCGTTGGATGGACATCGTACGGTCACTGGAGCTAGAATCGTTCATATTGACTAAGTTGACAAAGCCCTCTGTCCCCGTCAACTTAGTAGGCCCACAAGTCAACCTCCCACTGTGGTGGGTCCCAGCTGGCAGGGGGTATTCATTTTTTGTGCGCAATAAGGAGGCACTTCCTTGCGTGCGAAGATATAGTTGGTGGGTCCGACCTGTCAGCGGAGGGAACATTTTTTTCGCGAAATACAGAGGCCCTTCCGGCAGGTCCTAGATGTCAGGTGGAGGAATCATTATTTTGCGCGTAATAAGGAGGCATTTCCTTCTGTGCGGCCGTGGACCCAGTTGTTAGCCTCTCCACGTACAGATCACTTCCGATGGATGTCGTTCGTTGACCACGTTGACCACGCCGCGCCGAGAGCACTAGGGCGGTGGACGACGGCGAGGCCTACGAAGGGAACAACACGGAGCTGAGGAAGACACGACAGTGGCTGCCCACGCGGTGGAGAGTATAAGAGTTGACTGGTTCGGCTGCCGTCGCCGGAAAATAACATGAGGTGTGGGTGAGTAGAGGAATAGACAGGCCAGGGATGCGAGTATATGATGGGGTCGTGAGGCCTGCCCACAGCATAGCCGACCACGGGAGGCGGGAGCAGGCGGTTCTGACGACGCTGGTTTGGGCAGCTAGGGCAGGAAGATCAGAGACTGAAGAAGCACGATTGTCGTTAGATTGACATCTAACGGTCATATGTTGGTAGATTCAATTGTTGACTAAGTTTCTTTTTTGATAAACCTTTTGTACGCATGAACTTAGTAGGCCCACAAGTCAGCCTCCAAATATGTGGCAGACAACATAGAGCCCATTTGCTATTTTTTAATAATTTGCAGCCTATTTGCTAATTCTTAACTAATTTATTACAACCCATTTTCTGCCCAGGATCACGGTCAAAAAGTTCAACCTTATTTTGCATATTTCGGTGGAGTCTGAACTTTTGTAATCCAGAAATGATAAAAAAAAATTAAGAACTTATTGATTTGCCAAAAAATCGTTTTGTTTTTGTAAGCAAATAAGACGTGGGACAATTGAGTTGGTTTAAGGGAAAACCAGTGGTAAAAAAATCAGCGCTGGGAGGGAAAACAACAACAAAAATAAGGATGTAAATATGAAAAGGGAATTTTATGTATTTTCAATATAATGATACATGTATATGAACTAGTAAAACTATAGGTAGAGATTAGAAAACGGATGTAGGACATGCATTTCAAGAGGAAAATAGAACTGGGATGTGTGTTTGATTCAGTAAAAAAACTGCATGCAGATGTTGTAAGACAAAATATAACTAACGCTGGCGGGCCAAAGGCCAGTAGATACCTTTTGGATCTTTGTGCCCAGTTGTCATCATGGGCTAGGCCTATTAAAAACAAAACCAAGCCTGGGAAGTCTACAACCTAGTTGAAACTTGCTCGACCTGAAAAAACAATATACGTGCTCAATAAACGAGAGAATTCTGCAAGTACATACTGATAACTGGGAAGCAGCAGGGATATTGTTTCTTCATCGTGATAATAAGAGCATGCACTTGTTTCGAAAAATTTGGAGAACTGGGAATTCGAACGGCATGTGCTTATGCTACCCATGAAATAAAAATCAGGTGCCTGAAAATTCGTTTCGAAAAAAATGATTCAGCTTTATATCCACGTCGACCCTCAGCATGATGGTTGGAAGCAAATGCCAAGTTCATACCAAAAGATCGTTAACAACAATACCGACTTGCGGACGACAAGGTAGTACAAGTACCAATACCAAACTAACTTATAATCTTTTTGCTCCTGGCCCTAGTGTTCGTCTGGTAGAAAATCTTGCAGAGGACCAGCTCCCGCTCCTTCTTTTGCTCCAGGTCCCCGAGGTGGTACTGGTGCATCACCCAGTTGGTCCTCTGCTGGTCGAAGTTCTTGTTGGTGTGCAGCACCAGAACCTTTTTGTTGCCCGTCTGCTGGCCGTTGACCATCACCGGCAAGGTATTGCCGGTGTTGTGCCACATCGCGTCATGCCGCACTCCGACTCTATCTTGCGACGCGTCCACGTGCCCCTTTTGAACACCCTGTAATTGCGCTAGAAGAAATGCTTGCTTAGGCCACTCAGTGTGATACATGTAGTATTGTCGAATACAGGTTTTAGTGTACGTAGTTGGCATTATCATAACATCTTTGGCATGTTGCAGTCACTTGTTTCACTTTTTATTAACTGTCAAATTGTAATTTCTTCACCAGCTCTGCATCTAAAAAGAAAAATAGAGCTATAAACAAAGGAATATGTTTGTGCAAGTAGACGGACGATCGGTGTCTTACCTGGAAGTTTCTCGGGATGGGTGTAGCATACGTCATGCTCGCTGTCGATGGTTGGTATGAACAAATCGATGAGAGGGTGAGATCTCGCGCTGTCAGCACTCACTTTGGCCTCAAGGTGCTCGATCAGCTCCTGATCCGTGGGATCGAACTTGACGCCAGCCGGATAAGTGAATGAGGAAAGATTTCGACAGATAAGTGGTACTCCAAATCTAAAGTCCAGAATACCCGAACACACCGCCGGGATTCTTGTGTCACCTCACGCGCAGCGTGTTGTCACGTCAATTCAATGTGTGGACATGATGAATAATTTGACCGACGTATACTAGTACTGCTATTGTACTACTTAGTAGTCGTATTTAGTGTCACATTTTAACCATAGGTTTAACTAACAAGTACGCACTTGAATCCTAAGTGATATATATATATATATATATATATATATATATATATATATATATATATATATATATATATATATATATATATATATATATATACTGCACAACATCTCCATCATCATTATCAATACGTCATGCGCAGGTGAGTTAGGATGCACTTGATCCCAGAAAGGTATCTATCCTTCAAACCAGAGGAGTGCTTCAAACTAACAATAGTACATAATATCCAACAAAAGAGGGTCGTGCTACAGCAGCAGAATACATGGCTCAGTCTACATATCAGTACGAATCAAGTTGTGCATATTTGTTGTTGGCATGAACCACATCGCCGCATGTCGGGTTTGCAAAAGCCATCCATCGCATGGAAGCTTGATGCCTTTCACACACCGAAGATTATCTGGCAACAAGCTATGTCGATGAATCTCGGGATATGGTGATTCATGAAACCCATGGTATGATGTGTAAACACAGTCCCCCCTGGCAAATGGAAGTTGCATAGCATGGTAATCATCGTCGGTGATATGATCGATGATTGGTTGGATGATCGGATAATTGAGCCCGAGGAACATGGAGTGGTTGTCGAGGCTGTAAACCCACCTCCAGTTGAATACGCCTGGCCCAACAGAGCTGGGATCTTTCTCGAACACGAAGCAGCCATAGCCATCAATGTCACGAACGCCCCAGGCATTGTACTGCATGTGGTTTGATGAAATGGTTTGGTCAATTTGGTGCGTGCAAATGAGCATCAAATGACCACCGTCAGCTGAACGAGCGATAAACCACCACCCATCGGCTGCTATGATTCCAGGTCCTGGAATCATGAAGGCCGGTGCGTTTGTGTCTGCTGCAACAATTTAAATTGGAGACCAAAAGAACAAAAATAAACAATCATGTTCCGAATATGTGTGGAATTAAGATTATTATAACAGTGACACATATCATAGACAGAGAATTGCAATGTCGTGGTCATAATCATACCCCAAGTTAAAAAAATAAGCCAATGGCTTTCATATTCTAGCAATATATCATGGTTCAAACATCATGTAACAATGAGAGGAAAACAGATATGACAGGGCCTACTCATATTCTACCATACCACTTACTACAGTTTGTTGGAAATATGCCCTAGAGGCAATAATAAAATGATTATTATTATATTTCCTTGTTCGTGATAATTGTCTATTATTCATGCTATAATAGTGTTATCCGGAAATCGTAATACATGTGTGAATACATAGATCACAACACGTCCCTAGTGAGCCTCTAGTTGACTAGCTCGTTGATCAACAAATAGTCATGGTTTCCTGACTATGGGCATTAGATGTCATTGATAACGGGATCACATCATTAGGAGAATGATGTGATGGACAAGACCCAATCCTAAGCCTAGCACAAGATCGCGTAGTTCGTTTGCTAAAGCTTTTTCAATGTTAAGTATCATTTCCTTAGACCATGAGATCGTGTAACTCCCGGATACCGTAGGAGTACTTTGGATGTGCCAAACGTCACAATGTAACTGGCTGACTATAAAGGTACACTACAGGTATCCCCGAAAGTATCTGTTGGGTTGACACGGATTGAGACTGGGATTTGTCACTCCGTATGACAGAGAGGTATCTCTAGGCCCACTCGGTAATGCATCATCATAATGAGCTCAGTGTGACCAAGTGTTTGGTCACAGGATCATGCATTACGGTACGAGTAAAGTGACTTGCCGGCAACGAGATTGAACGAGGTATTGAGATACCGATGATCGAATCTCGGGCAAGTAACGTACCGATTGACAAAGGGAATTGTATACGGGATTACTTGAATCCTTGACATCGTGGTTCATCCGATGAGATCATCGAGGAGCATGTGGGAGCCAACATGGGTATCCAGATCCCGCTGTTGGTTATTGACCGGAGAGTCGTCTCGGTCATGTGTGCATGTCTCCCGAACCCGTAGGGTCTACACACTTAAGGTTCGGTGACGCTAGGGTTGTAGAGATATGAGTATGCGGTAACCCGAAAGTTGTTCGGATTCTCGGATGAGATCTCGGGCGTCACGAGGAGTTCGGATTGGTCTGGAGGTAAAGATTTATATATAGGAAGTCGAGTTTCGGCCATCGGGAAAGTTGCGGGGTTAATCGGTATTGTACCAGGACCACCGTAAGGGTCCCGGGGGTCCACCGGTGGGGCCACCTATCACGGAGGGCCCCATGGGCTGAAGTGGGAGGGGAACCAGCCCCTGGTGGGCTGGTGCGCCCCCCCCCTTGGGCCTCCCCTGCGCCTAGGTTTGGGAAACCCTAGGGGTGGGGGCGCCCCACTTGGCTTGGGGACAAGCCACCCCCCTTGGCCGCCGCCCCCCCCTTGGAGATGCATCTCCTAGGGTCGGCGCCCCCCTAGGGGCCTATACAAATATGAGGGGAGGGACGGCAGCCGCACCTAAGCCTTGGCGCCTCCCTCTCCCTCCCGTAACACCTCTCTCTCTCGCTGAGCTTGGCGAAGCCCTACCGAGATCCTCGCTGCATCCACCACCACACCGTCGTGCTGTTGGATCTCCATCAACCTCTCCTTCCCCCTTGCTGGATCAAGAAGGAAGAGACGTCTTCCCCAACAGTACATGTGTTGAACGCGGAGGTGCCATCCGTTCGGCACTTGCTCATCGGTGATTTGGATCACGGCGAGTACGACTCCATCATCCCCGTTCTCTTGAATGCTTCCGCTTGCGATCTACAAGGGTATGTAGATGCACTTCTCTCTCTCTCTCTCGTTGCTAGATGACTCCATAGATTGATCTTGGTGAAGCGTAGAAAATTTTTATTTTCTGCAACGTTCCCCAACAGTGGCATCATGAGCTAGGTCTATGCGTAGTTTCTATGCACGAGTAGACCACAAGTTGTTGTGTGTGTTGATTTTGTCAATTTGCTTGCCGTTACTTGTCTTATCTTGATTCGGCGGCATCGTGGGATGAAGCGGCCCGGACCGACCTTACACGTACGCTTATGTGAGACAGGTTCCACCGACTGACATGCACTAGTTGCATAAGGTGGCTAGCGGGTGTCTGTCTCTCCCACTTTAGTCGGATCGGATTCGATGAAAAGGGTCCTTATGAAGGGTAAATAGAAATTGGCATATCACGTTGTGGTTTTGACGTAGGTAAGAAACGTTCTTGCTAGAACCCTAATGCAGCCACGTAAAAACATGCAACAACAATTAGAGGACGTCTAACTTGTTTTTGCAGCATGTGCCGTGTGATGTGATATGGCCAAAAGATGTGATGAATGATATATGTGATGTATGAGATTGATCATGTTCTTGTAATAGGAATCACGACTTGCATGTCGATGAGTATGACAACCGGCAGGAGCCATAGGAGTTGTCTTTATTTATTGTATGACCTGCGTGTCATTGAATAACGCCATGTAATTACTTTACTTCTTTGCTAAACCGTTAGCCATAGTAGTAGAAGTAATAGTTCGCGAACAACTTCATGGAGACACGATGATGGAGATCATGGTGTCATGCCGGTGACAAAGATGATCATGGCGCCCCGAAGATGGAGATCAAAGGAGAAATATGATATTGGACATATCATGTCACTATTTGATTGCATGTGATGTTTATCATGTTTTTGCATCTTATTTGCTTAGAACGACGGTAGTAAATGAGATGATCCCTCATAACAATTTCAAGAAAGTGTTCCCCCTAACTATGCACCATTGTGAAGGCTCGTTGTTCTGAAGCACCACGTGATGATCAGGTGTGATAGGTTCTAATGTTCGCATACAACGGGTGTAAGCCAGATTTACACACGCAATACACTTAGGTTGACTTGACGAGCCTAGCATGTACAGACATGGCCTCAGAACACAAGAGACCGAAAGGTCGAACATGATTCGTATGGAAGATACGATCAACATGGAGATGTTCACCGATGATGACTAGTCCGTCTCACGTGATGATCGAACACGGCCTAGTTGACTCGGATCATGTATCACTTAGATGACTAGAGGGATGTCTAATCTGACTGGGAGTTCATTAAATAATTTGATTAGATGAACTTAATTATCATGAACATAGTCTAAAACTTTGCAATATGTCTTGTAGATCAAATGGCCCACGCTAATGTCAACCTCAACTTCAACGCATTCCTAGAGAAAACCAAGCTGAAAGATGATGGCAGCAACTATACGGACTGGGTCCGGAACCCGAGGATCATCCTCATAGCTGCCAGGAAACAATATGTCCTAGAAGCACCGCTAGGTGAAGCACCCATCCCAGAGAACCAAGACGTTATGAACGCTTGGCAGCAGTGTGCTGATGATTACTCCCTCGTTCAGTGTGGCATGCTTTACAGCTTAGAACCAGGGCTCCAAAAGCGTTTTGAGAAACACGGAGCATATGAGATGTTCGAAGAGTTGAAAATGGTTTTCCAAGCTCATGCCCGGGTCGAGAGATATGAAGTCTCCGACAAGTTCTAGAGTTGTAAGATGGAGGAAAATAGTTCTGTCGGTGAGCACATACTCAAAATGTCTGGGTTGCACAACCGCTTGTCCCAGCTGGACATTAACCTCCCGGACGAGGCGGTCATTGACAGAATCCTTCAGTCGCTCCCACCTAGCTACGAGAGCTTTGTGATGAACTACAATATGCAGGGGATGGAAAAGACCATTCCTGAGGTATATTCAATGCTGAAATCAGTGGAGGTGGAAATCAAAAAGGAACATCAAGTGTTGATGGTCAATAAAACCACTAGTTTCAAGAAAGGCAAGGGTAAGAAGAACTTCAAGAAGGACGGCAAGGGAGTTGCCGCGCCCGGTAAACCAGTTGCCAGGAAGAAGCCAAAGAATGGACCCAAACCTGAGACTGAGTGCTTTTATTGCAAGGGAAAGGGACACTGGAAGCGGAACTGCCCCAAATACTTAGCGGATAAGAAGGCCGGCAACACAAAAGGTATATGTCATATACATGTAATTGATGTGTACATTACTAGTACTCGTAGTAGCTCCTGGGTATTTGATACCGGTGCGGTTGCTCATATTTGTAACTCAAAACAGGAGTTGCGGAATAAACTGAGACTGGCGAAGGACGAGGTGACGATGCGCGTCGGGAATGGTTCCAAGGTCGATGTGATCGCCGTCGGCATGCTACCTCTACATTTACCTACGGGATTAGTTTTAAACCTCAATAATTGTTATTTAGTGCCAGCTTTGAGCATGAACATTGTATCTGGATCTCGTTTAATGTGAGATGGCTACTCATTTAAATCTGAGAATAATGGTTGTTCTATTTATATGAGAGATATGTTTTAAGGTCATGCCCCGCTGGTGAATGGTTTATTCTTAATGAATCTCGAACGTAATGTTACACATATTCATAGTGTCAATACCAAAAGATGTAAGGTTGATAATGATAGTCCCACATACTTGTGGCACTGCCGCCTTGGTCACATAGGTGTCAAACGCATGAAGAAGCTCCATACAGATGGACTTTTGGAGTCTCTTGATTTCAAATCATTTGACACGTGCGAACCATGCCTCATGGGGAAGATGACCAAGACTCCGTTCTCCGGAACAATGGAGCGAGCAACCAACTTATTGGAAATTATACATACTAATGTGTGCGGTCCAATGAGCGTTGAGGCTCGCGGTGCCTATCGTTATGTTCTCACTCTCACTGATGACTTAAGTAGATATGGGTATGTCTATTTGATGAAACACAAGTCTGAGACCTTTGAAAAGTTCAAGGAATTTCAGAATGAGGTAGAGAATCAACGTGACCGAAAGGTAAAATTCTTACGATCAGATCGTGGGGGAGAATATTTAAGTCACGAATTTGTTACGCACTTAAGGAAATGTGGAATCGTTTCACAACTCACGCCCCCTGGAACACCTCAGCGTAATGGTGTGTCCAAATGTCGTAATCGCACTCTATTGGATATGGTGCAATCTATGATGTCACTCACTGATTTACCGCTATCATTTTGGGGATACGCTCTAGAGACAGCACCATTCACTTTAAATAGGGCACCGTCTAAATCTGTTGAGACGACACCGTATGAATTATGGTTTGGGAAGAAACCTAAGCTGTCGTTTCTAAAAGTTTGGGGATGCGATGCTTATGTCAAGAAACTTCAACCGGAAAAGCTCGAACCCAAGTCGGAAAAATGCGTCTTCATAGGATACCCTAAGGAAACAATTGGGTATACCTTCTACCTCAGATTCGAAGGCAAGATCTTTGTTGCCAAGAACGGGTCCTTTCTGGAGAAAGAGTTTCTCTCGAAAGAAGTAAGTGGGAGGAAAGTGGAACTTGATGAAGCATTGCCTCTTGAACCGGAGATTAGCGCAGCTCAAGAAAATGTTTATGTGGTGCCTCCACCGACTAGAGAGGAGGTTAATGATGATGATCATGAAACTTCAGATCAAGTTGCTACTAAACTTCGTAGGTCCACAAGGACACGTTCTGCACCAGAGTGGTACGGCAACCCTGTCCTGGAAATCATGTTGTTAGACAACGTTGAACCTTCAAACTATGAAGAAGCAATGGCGGGCCCAGATTCCAACAAATGGCTTGAAGCCATGCAATCCGAGATAGGATCCATGTAAGAAAACAAAGTATGGACTTTGACAGACTTGCCCGATGATCGGCGAGCGATAGAGAATAAATGGATCTTTAAGAAGAACACGGACGCGGATGGTAATGTTACCATCTATAAGGCTCGACTTGTCGCTAAGGGTTATCGACAAGTTCAAGGGGTTGACTACGATGAGACCTTCTCACCCGTAGCGAAGCTGAAGTCCGTCCGAATCTTGTTAGCAATTTTCGCATACTATGATTATGAGATATGGAAAATGGACGTCAAAACAGCATTCCACAACGGCTTTCTTAAGGAAGAATTGTATATGATGCAGCCAGAAGGTTGTGTCGATCCTAAGAATGCTAACAAGGTATGCAAGCTCCAGCGCTCCATCTATGGGCTGGTGCAGGCATCTCGGAGTTGGAACATTCGCTTTGATGAAATGATCAAAGCGTTTGGGTTTATGCATATTTATGGAGAAGCCTGCGTTTACAAGAAAGTGAGTGGGAGCTCTGTAGCATTTCTCATATTATATGTGGATGACATACTTTTGATGGGAAATGATATAGAACTTTTGGACAGCATTAAGGCCTATTTGAATAAGTGTTTTTCAATGAAGGACCTTGGAGAAGCTGCTTACATATTAGGCATCAAGATCTATAGAGATAGATCGAGACGCCTCATAGGTCTTTCACAAAGCACATACCTTGATAAGATATTGAAGAAGTTCAATATGGATCAGTCCAAGAAAGGGTTCTTGCATGTGTTGCAAGGTGTGAAATTGAGCTCAGCTCAATGTCCGACCTCGGCTGATGATAGAGAAAAGATGAGTGGCGTCCGCTATGCCTCAGCCATAGGGTCTATCATGTACGCCATGCTGTGTACCAGACCTGATGTAAACCTTGCCATAAGTTTGGTAGGAAGGTACCAAAGTAATCCCGGCATGGAACACTAGACAGCGGTCAAGAATATCCTGAAGTACCTGAAAAGGACTAAGGACATGTTTCTCGTATATGGAGGTGACGAAGAGCTCGTCGTAAAGGGTTACGTCGACGCTAGCTTCGACATAGATCTGGATGACACCAAGTCACAAACCAGATACGTCTTTATTTTGAATGGTGGGGCAGTAAGCTGGTGCAGTTGCAAGCAAAGTGTCGTGGCGGGATCTACATGTGAAGCGGAGTACATGGTAGCCTCGGAGGCAGCGCATGAAGCAATCTGGATGAAGGAGTTCATCACTGACCTAGGAGTCATACCCAATGTGTCGGGGCCAATCGCTCTCTTTTGTGACAGCACTGGAGCTATTGCACTTGCCAAGGAGCCCAGGTTTCATAAGAAGACCAGGCACATCAAGTGTCGCTTCAACTACATTCGTGAAAATGTTCAAGATGGAGACATAGATATTTGTAAAGTGCACACGGATCTGAATGTCGCAGATCCGTTGACTAAACCTCTTCCGCGAGCAAAACATGATCAACACCAGAACTCTATGGGTGTTCGATTCATCACAATGTAACTAGATTATTGACTCTAGTGCAAGTGGGAGACTGTTGGAAATATGCCCTAGAGGCAACAATAAAATGAGTATTATTATATTTCCTTGTTCATGATAATTATCTATAATTCATGCTATAATTGTGTTATCCGGAAATCGTAATACATGTGTGAATACATAGATCACAACACGTCCCTAGTGAGCCTCTAGTTGACTAGCTCGTTGATCAATAGATGGTCATGGTTTCCTGGCTATGGGCATTAGATGTCATTGATAACGGGATCACATCATTAGGAGAATGATGTGATGGACAAGACCCAATCCTAAGCCTAGCACAAGATCGTGTAGTTCGTTTGCTAAAGCTTTTTCAATGTTAAGTATCACTTCCTTAGACCATGAGATCATGTAACTCCCGAATACCATAGGAGTGCTTTGGGTGTGCCAAACGTCACAACGTAACTGGGTGACTATAAAGGTACACTACAGGTATCCCCGAAAGTATCTGTTGGGTTGACACGGATCGAGACTGGGATTTGTCACTCCGTATGACGGAGAGGTATCTCTGGGCCCACTCGGTAATGCATCATCATAATGAGCTCAATGTGACCAAGTGTTTGGTCAGGGGATCATGCATTACGGTACGAGTAAAGTGACTTGCCGGTAACGAGATTGAATGAGGTATTGGGATACCGACGATCGAATCTCGGGCAAGTAACGTACCGATTGACAAAGGGAATTGTATACGGGATTACTTGAATCCTCGACATCATGGTTCATCCGATGAGATCATCGAGGAGCATGCGGGAGCCAACATGGGTATCCATATCCCGCTGTTGGTTATAGACCGGAGAGTCGTCTCGGTCATGTCTGCATGTCTCCCGAACCCATAGGGTCTACACACTTAAGGTTCGGTGACGCTAGAGTTGTAGAGATATGAGTATGCGGTAACCCGAAAGTTGTCCGGAGTCCCGGATGAGATCCCGGACGTCACGAGGAGTTCCGGATTGGTCCAGAAGTAAAGATTTATATATAGGAAGTCGAGTTTCGGCCATCGGGAAAGTTGCGGGGTTAATCGGTATTGTACCAGGACCACCGTAAGGGTCCCGGGGGTCCATCGGGTGGGGCCACCTATCACGGAGGGCCCCATGGGCTGAAGTGGGAGGGGAACTAGCCCCTGGTGGGCTGGTGCGCCCCCCCCCCCTTGGGCC
Source organism: Aegilops umbellulata (assembly GCA_032464435.1). Classification (NCBI taxonomy): domain Eukaryota; kingdom Viridiplantae; phylum Streptophyta; class Magnoliopsida; order Poales; family Poaceae; genus Aegilops; species Aegilops umbellulata. The sequence goes on from CP136060.1 coordinate 359,243,665, forward strand.
TCCCCTGCCCCTAGGTTTGGGAAACCCTAGGGGTGGGGGCGCCCCACTTGGCTTGGGGGCAAGCCACCCCCCTTGGCCGCCGCCCCCCTTGGAGATGCATCTCCTAGGGCCGTCGCCCCCCCCCCCCCCTAGAGGACTATATAAAGAGGGGGGAGGGAGGGCAGCCTCACCTAAGCCTTGGCGCCTCCCTCTCCCTCCTGTAACACCTCTCCCTCTCTCGCTGAGCTTGGCGAAGCCCTGCCGAGATCCTCGCTGCATCCACCACCACGCCATCGTGCTGCTGGATCTCCATCAACCTCTTCTTCCCCCTTGTTGGATCGAGAAGGAAGAGACGTCTTCCCCAACCGTACGTGTGTTGAATGCGGAGGTGTCGTCCGTTCGGCACTTGGTCATCGATGATTTGGCTCACGGCGAGTACGACTCCATCATCCCCGTTCTCTTGAACGCTTCCGCTCGCGATCTACAAGGGTATGTAGATGCACTTCTCTCTCTCTCTCGTTGCTAGATGACTCCATAGATTGATCTTGGTGAAGCGTAGAAAAATTTTATTTTCTACAACGTTTCCCAACACAGTTATCATATCAACTCTAAGAAATAACATGCGTTGTTATAAAAATCCTGGAAATGATAGTAACGTATAGCAATCATGAGGTTATACTCATAATATATATTCTAACAATCATCAGATACCAATTGTTCTCATATCAACTCTAACAATAACATGTGTGGTCATAAAAATCTAGGAAATGAGAGGAACATATAGCAATGATGTGGTTATAGACATACTATATATTCTAAATTTGTAACAATAAACAGGCAGTCGTATTCTTAAGGTAAAGATGAGATGAGATAGAACAGTTACACGACGATAGATTCCACCAGTATAGGCAGCCAATCTGTGTGTCGACCGCATAAACGATGCCATCATACACTATAGCATCAGACAGAAGTGTTGGGTAAAGAGGATCGACGATGAGCCATAACCATGTATGGCGATCGGATTCCAGATGGACTAATCCCATGTTGAACATGGCAATGAGCTTGTAGTCCATGTAGTCTTCTGATGGTGTGGGAACTTCATAGATTACAACCTTCAGCAAACAGAGGTCGAGCCAAAAGCTCGACGTGTCTCGTGCGTAGTAGGCAGGAGTGTCCGGCGGGCCGCGAGGCTCGATGGAGGAGGTATCCAAAGATGGAAGGGTGATCTCTCGCTGGGTGTAGATATCCATGAGACACCACGGACTACCAGATTGGTGGATGAGGACGATCCAATTGGCCTTCATGCCCGCCCAGTAGTAGCCGCGCATGAAGGGCAGGTGGACGGGTAGTGGTAGCATGTCGAGGGGCACCACGGCAACCTCCATAGGATCGTCAAGTCGGTGTCTGGGCCACCTGCGAGGATCGGGCATCAGCAAGCAGGGTGTCTTGAAAAGAGCCGGTCTGTTGCAGACGAGTAGACGGTACAAAGACACCGAGCATGCGGCCAGACGGACGGTGCTGAGTAGGTCCATACGATTACGGATCTGCTCCAAGAGAACATCGGGGAGGGAATTCCAATCGCGGCTCTGCGTGTCAGTCGGTTCAGCCATTGGGGTTTTTGGTGCCTGCGAGCCAGCGGGGAAGTGGATTCGGGCGGGCGAGCAAAGAAGCTTCTCCTCGTGTGGCCGAGTAGTGAGCGGGGGGATATGGTATGCGCGAGCTACCAAGGAATATAGCGCGGGCGGGCGAGCAGTGAGCGGGGGAAATGGTGTGCGGTCGACGATGGGGAAGAGAGGAGGAAGAAGAAGAGAGGATGAAGAAGAGTGGAAGACGGGGAAGAAAGTGCATTAAATCTCAATTCTACTACTACTACCAGGATATACCTTCCTTTGGAGTGTAAATAGTTACACCGATGACATGTGGGTCTACCACAAGAGGGCCCATATGTCAGTTAATGGAGGATAGAAGCATGCTCTACTGGCAAACATGATGGCAGTACCGGGTAAGGCTGATTTAGTAACACCAACATGCTGGTTCAGCTTATTAATTAAGTGTCCCATCTGCTACAACGTATATTGTCACTTCACTACGAAGACTAGTTGAATAGTTCTCTCTGACCGAGATGGGGAATAATGGAACGCAAAGGCTTCCTTTCTACATTATCCCTATGCCTCTACGCTCACTTCACTCATTTTGCTCCGTACGTAGTCACTTGTTGAAATCTCTAGAAAGACAAATACTCCGTATTTGGGAACAGAGGGAGGATTTTACTCCGTATTTGGGAACAGAGGAAACTTGAAATATGAACATGTCAATGGGGGGAGTAAGCCCCATGCATGCATGCATGCAACATGCAACACTCACACGTACACATGGAGGCACGCAACACTCACGCACCCATGCGGCACATAGCACACGACGCAACACACATGCTCACGCTCAAGTGCTCAACCTACTCCTTACGTCCGTGAAAGACTGTACATTTAGAGATTTACACATTGACCGGGGCATAATTAACGCCCAAAAGTAGCAGACTTATGTGTGCATGCGACCATTGAGAGAAGAAGATTAAATGAAGGTCGTTGCATGCTGTAATTGAGGATAGACATGTAGCCTATACCTAGAGCACAAGTTGGTGCATTAGTCAATCAATATCGATTTAGATTAAAGGCTAAATGCATTGGAAGTGTAGATGTACTACACTCTTTGTTTTTTAGCTTATTTCTTTGCTCTGCCAACTGACAGGTGGGACCCGGAAACCAGGTGACAATTTAACCAGTCAACAAAGTGCCACGTCGATTATGTGGCCGGTCAGTAGGGTGCAATACGGTGCTCTACGATAATTACATACGTTGGCCGCCAGTGTATTTTTCTCGTTTCAAATTAAGCCATACTAACCGGAAAGGATGCAGTATGGACTAGTACTAGTACTGCTTTGATGTGTCCCATCAACTCACCGAACAAGGAGAAGCTTGCTTACTATGCCTCTCCCTCGCCCACGTGCGCGGTGGTTCACAGGACGAGGAGAGGGTTTTGACTACAACGCTCTCTCCCTCTCCCTCGCCCTCGCCCTCGCGGTGTACGTGCAGCAGTTCAATCGGTGTCAGATTGCCAGAAGCATAATGTGTACTGTAGTATCATCATTGTTGGACCTTCCGAAGAGGCGAAGAGCCAAGTGCAAGGTTCACACGAGTACGAACTGTTGAACCTCCCAAAGAGGCAAAGAGCCAAGCACAAGGTTTTATAGGAGTTGTCGTCCTATTAGGAGCGTACTACAACTATAGCGAACGATGCTACTGTATGATGCCGCCACATCACGTATATCCAAAGTTGTGCCACCTTTTTTTCTCAAAGAGCATGTTGGAGCCCATGCAACAACCAGACAAGTTGCACGTACACATAACACATTTACTAGTAATAAATTCTAAAGGACAAATGCCAGTATGCCACACAAGTTCATCTCCAATTCATGTGATAAATTTGTGCACGACTAGTCTACATATATGAACAGCGCTACCGTTCACAATTTACCGTACTCTACTTACACGTTATAGATGGGCTACATGTCCTCCTCCAGGTTCCAGTCCCAGGTGTTCTTCATGGATGGCACGATCCATAGCGGTGGGCAAGAGGAATCATTGTCGCAGCTTTCTAGTCTGGTTCCACACGATGGAGACTCATCCAAGCTGAAGCGGCATAAATCAGGGATAGTGTGTCCCAGCATGTCGTTCATCCGGCGGTGCGCACTGAAGACATAACCATGCTTCATGAACGGCAGGCCTTCCGTGTCGTGCACAGAAGGTGGCATCTGCTTCACAATGGGGTAGATGTCCCCCATGAAAAGCGAGTACTCTCCAAGAGTGTTCCTCGGCACCCATGTAGCATCACAGGGGTCGAACTCGGCGATGTTCATCTGGTACACGCGGCATCTCAGATCTAGACACATGGTGACGTACATAGTCAAGGTCCATGCATAATAATGTTGTGCTCAAATATGGCGGTCAGTAATACTGTGCAGCAAATAGTACTACTCCGGTATAAAGGAAGTAAAATAACTGGCTTATTATATATAGCCACTCTTGGCTACATGGATGAGATAGTAAGACATGGAAAAACAAAATGGTGGCAGCTAGTGGGTTCAAGTCTTCAAGGGCCTAGCTAGCTATACGTGTCCTCCAAGGTAAAAAGTACTCCTACTAGTACGTAAGTAGGAGTAAAGTACTTTTACAACAATGAAAGAGAAGGCGAGAAGGTTAAAAAATGGAATACCTGGGTAGAAGGTGACGGTCCGATCATGGTAGATTGTGTGACCATGTTGCACATCAGTGGTACCATGGGTAACGACTGCTAAGATAGTTGATCCCAGTATGCCAAAGTCAGCTACAAGGTTCCAGGTTAGACCGAATCACGGATGCAAATGCACATCCAGGAACGCCGATCTTATTTTGATTGTGGGATGACTGGTCCCTGTAAAATAATGGAGTACCATTAGGGATGCAAATGATGGTTTGTGCATTCCGTTTGTAACCTACCGTACCGTAGGATGGCAACCACATGAAACAAGTCCCCTGGCTTGTCACCGCGAAGATGCAGCCTAGATGGCGCACAGCGTCTTCGAACGTGTAGGGGTACAAATCTGCTGCCGCCAACATGCGCTAGCCTCTGTCGTTACTGCCTCTTGCATTGATGGCAATCCTTATGTCAAACACCGCGATGAGATAGTAATCATCGTAGCCGCGTCGCTTTGTCGACGGGTCCGCAATTGCTATCTTCTTCAATCTCATGTAGGCATCATCATACGTATTCAAGCCCAGCCAGTCCGGAAGGCCGATCCCAATGGTGGAGAAGGGGTCTCACTACAAAAAAAATACACTTCTGTGATGATACGTGTTTGTCACAGTAGGTCGCGTTTTCTATCATGCATGTACATCCATGACAAATTTATGACAGAATCAAGATAGTCATACTTGTGCTGTCGTAGAAGTGTTCCATGACATTACCAAAATTATCATCACGGAAGTGTCCACTTCCATGACGATAAATCGCGCGTCACAGAAGTGCTTTCATCAAGGGTGACCGACACGTGGCATCCACCGTAACGGGACGCCGTTAAGCTATCGGGTCCGGGTTTGGATCCGATAACCCGTTAACAGCCCCGACCAATGGAGATTTTCCACGTGTAAAATCATCATTGGCTGGAGGAAACACGTGTCGGCTCACCGTTGGGACAGATGTCATCCACTCATTGGACCCAAAGCGCCTATGATGCGCCGACACGTGGCACGGCCCAACAGAGGCCCATTCCTGTGAAAAGACCAGCCCGTTTGACTTGGTCAAAAGGTGGCGGGCCGGCCCACGGCAAGCCTGTTAACGGCCTATTCGCATATAGCCCATTTACAGCCCGCTATCCCAGGGCCCGTTTATGGCCTACCCGAATTAGGCCCACTAGCGTCATCTGGGCCGTCCAATATAATTCTAGCCCATTTTAACTTCTGGCCCATGTATGGCCCAGGACGTATTTCGGCCCATATGAGGCCCTTAGTAACCCTCGTCCCCTTAATGGCCCGTGGTAAAACTGGCCCGTAATGAGCAGTGTATCACTTTATACCCATTAATGGCCCATTATTCCGTTGGGCCATTTCCAGCCCATGATATCTTTCGGCCTTCTCAGGGCCCATTTATTCTTGGGCTCATTTCCATCATTCGGTTACTTACGGCTCGTTACTGTCATTTTCTGCTTGTGGGCCAAATTCAGCCCGTGGTTGCAGTCGGCCCGTTTGCGGCCTGTTAATACGTTGGGCCGTTTTCATGTCGAAAAAAACCCGTTGGGCTGTTTTCATAGAGTTATCAAATACGGCCAATAAACGGCCCATTATTTTCCATGAATAGTATGACCCATGATTGGCGAAACGATGATACGCCCCGTAGAAGGCCCATGGATCCTATGGCCCATAAAAGGCCCATGGATCGTACGACCCGTATAGAAGGCCAATGGATCCTACGGCCCGTAGAAGGCCCATGGTTCATACGGCCCGCAGGAGGCCCATGGTTACAACAATCAGTGTGTTGACATGATTATTTTGGCCTAGTTTCCAAAAATAGGTTATTGTGGCCACTAGAAAAACACAGAAAAAGAACTGCAGTGACTACAAGCAAACAATTAAACAAGACAATAAGGAAATAAATAAGCAAGCAATTAACGCTAGTCTATTACCGATATTACACATATTACATCCACTGGGCATCAAAGTTCGCCACCCGTGCAAATATAGGGAACAAAGCAGCATATTACATACACTGGCAGTCAAAATTGGCCACTAGTGCAAATAAACGCGGCAGCAAAACAAGAGCATAACTGAAACAACTTCATAAGAGCTCAAGAAACCTGGTATCCACCATGCTGGCGATAAGCTTAGCAAGATTATTAGCTTTGTCTCGTTTGGCGCTAAAATCCTCCAACGCTTGCTATTGCACCAGAAAGTATGCATCTGAATGCTCGAGGGACTTCCGCAGTCCTTCTGCTTCTTGTGCAGCACAACTGATCGATGTCTTTCAGCTTGTAGTTGAGACTCAAGAAACCGAACTGATTCAGACAGTGAGTTTGAATAGCTTGTGCAAGCGGTAGTGGACAGTAACTCCAACACTAAACCAAGACAGGACTTTGGGGTTGTCTCATTATCTTCGAGATAGTCTTCCTTAGCTGTTTTATCAGCTTTGCTGGAGACCAACAAGGATGTGTCACTATCCTAAACCTTATCTGCATTACTTCCTTTACCATTGCTTAATAAGGCACTCTTCCCCAATATTTTGTCAGCATTCTAAAAGAAGAAACAAGCAGACACATAATAGTTTAGCATGTACTAGTATATGAAACTCATTTTGGTGAACCAGTTCATTAGTAAGGTGGACAGGATTAAACTACCAAGTCTTCTATTGCCAAGTACTAGTACATAATAAAAGCATTAAACAAACATATATCTATGTCCTATGGTCATGCATTGTCTTGCCAAATCAAAATAGAGACACGGTTCAAATCATATCAGTTCAAGACAAAGCAGCAGTGAAAGAATACAAAGCGTGGGAAACTACACGGCACAACAAGATTTCAGATGGGTGCCACGGGTCTACATGTACAACAACACTATTGGCTTTGTTGTGATGCTAGTAATGTGCATGATATGAGAAGTCAACTGTATACACAATTGAAATTGAAATCGATAGAGCTATTGATAAGAGCAAGCATGTTAAAGAAACATGTGTGAACATACCTGATGTGCCATTGAATTTTCGATTGGATCCTTCAATTTAAAAATAAGTTTGTATGAGTAAATACAGTGACACAAGAGCAAAGCAGTATGCACGATAGCAATCATAGTTAAAAAAAGGCGCGCCTAAGCGAGCGCTTAAGCGCGCCTAGGCTCTAGGCGTTGGCGAAACGCATTGCGCATAACTACGCTTAATTTGTGCATAACTGCACATAAGCATGCGCTTTGGTCAGTAAAGCGCAAGGCGGTGGCAAAACGCATAATTAATGCCTAGCGCTCTTTTGAACTATGATAGCAATGGAATCTTAAATTAGAACAGTCGTTCTTCTGGTTTAGGCACTTGTTCTACATGAACAGAGTACAGTAAGACGCAAGAATATAATACTTAAAAATAGAAAATGAGCTCATAGACCTTACCACATTCTTGGTTTGGGACCAGTACAGAACAAGGCGTTCCCAGTCATCGTCCAGTAAATGTGTCTGAGGAGAACGTAAGGGAATTTGATGAGTTTCTTTGCCAGTGAAGTACGTTTTCTTCAGGTAATTCCAATACTGCCACCAAGCATTCTTGAAGATAGGAGAGGTATTAGCACAGGTTACCTCATCCTGAGTTTCCAAATCGGTCCTTCTCTATAGAGAAAAATGGGAAAATTTGTTGTATTATAACCATCATGGAGGTACGATGTATGGGACAAAGCAAAGTAATTGCCATGAATAACATTACTTACACATAACTCCTGGACAAACACCTGCAACTGGCATTTTCCTTCATCTTCAGTATAATATTTCCAAGATGGGAAGATACGCACATACGATTTAGCAACATCAAATGTGATATATGCTAAACTACGACTAGCTGGTTGTGCTTCCTCCACAGGAATAGGCGTACTAACTGGTGGAGTTGGGGTTCGCCGTGGTAGTACTGGCCCTTTGGGCACTGGAGCTGCCTTACTAACTGCTCTTGTTTGGGAGCTCTATGGTGCAGATGGTGTTGTGTCAACAGGAACTGGGTTACTATCTGCTGGGGTTGGGGTTAGATTGGGTGAAGCTGGTTCTCTGTCCATCGCAGTAGGGGTACAATCTGCGAGAGTTTGGGTTATGTGTGGTAGGGCTAGTTCTCGTGCATGTACAACCGGGGTGCTATCTCCACCAAGAGGTAGCACTGTTTTATTTGAAGACCGTGTTTTTAGTCCGCTAGATGCTGGCATCACCCGCTCCAATTCAAATGGCTAATAAACAGGAAACATAGTTGAATGTACAGACATTATATGAGAGACAGATGCAATACATAGTGTGGAAAAAAGAGGGCATGAAATAGTTGACATGTATATTGTTTAACTAAAACGGATAGCATGACATAATTTCACATATATGATGTCTATCTAGACTGGATAGCATAGCATAACATAATTCAAAGATATGATGAATAACTAAACAGGATCGCACACTACAAAAAAGACACATCCGTGACATTTTGGGCTGAACGAATTTTTTTTCTGTCATACATATGACACTTCTGTGACGATAATTGTGACAAAACCTAGTATCATCATAGATATGGTGGGCTCCTACTTCTATGACAAAAAATCATGACAGAAAATGGGCTTTTCGTCCTGGGCGAGCCGGAGACGCAGCTGCATGACATTCTTTGGGCCGTCCATGACGGAAAAAACCGTGGTAGAAGTGAGGGCGAGGAAAATTTCGGGAGTTCCCGGTTACGGTGGGAGGTCAGGGGCCGAGCGATGCACGTTTCTCTTGTACATGTACGCGCGTGTGTGTGAGGCGTTGGCTCTAACTGAACCTGAGCGAGGCGTTGGGCTCTAACTGAAACCGAGCGATTGCACTACAGGCTAACGCGTTAATGAACCCGAGCAATCGATCGTTGGCTGTTAACTGAACCCGATTGAGCAATTCCTTCGCTACTGCTGCTAACTGAAGCCGGTCGATGGGATGAACAGTGAGCGTTGCGGGGGGTTTGGATGAACAGTGAGTGGTGGCGTTGCCTCTAGATGAACAGGACCCCGTGGTGTGATGGAGGGCTGGATGAACAGTAGACGGTGGAGGGGTGCCCGTGGAGGGGTGGATGAACAGGACCCCGTGATGTGGAGGGCTGGATGAACAGTAGATGGTGGAGGGGTGCCCGTGGAGGGGTGGATGAACAGGACCCCGTGGTGTGGAGGGCTGGATGAACAGTAGATGGTGGAGGGGTGCCCGTGGAGGGGTGGTTGAACAGGACCCCATGGTGTGGAGGGGTGGATGAACAGCAGACGGTGGAGGGGTACCCGTGGAGGGGTGGTTGAACAGGACCCCGTGGTGTGGAGGGCTGGATGAATAGTAGACAGTGGAGGGGTGGTTGAACAGTAGCCGGTGGAGTAGCACGCGGTGGAGGCTGGATGAACAGGAGCCCGTGGAGGCTGGATGAACAGGAGCCCGTGGAGGCTGGATGAGCAGGAGCCCGTGGAGGCTGGAGGAGGTCAACGGTGGAGATGAACAGTATCCCATGGAGTCCCATTTTGCGGTACACCACACCCCTCCCGATGAAAAGGACCCCCGTTTCAACTGTAGCGCTCCAACACAAGTCCGTTTCCTCCGTTTTGCGGTACGCCACACCCCTCCCGATCAACAGGACCCCCGTTTCGACCGTAGGAGGTCTGTTTCCTCCGTTTTGCGGTACGCCACACCCCTCCCGATCAACAGGACCCCCGTTTCGACCGTAGGAGGTCCGTTTCCTCCATTTTGCGGTACGCCAGACCCCTCCCGATGAACAGGATCCTGTTTCGAATGTGGCCGGTCGAACACAAGGCCGTTTCCTTCGTTCTGCGGTACGCAAGGCCTCGTTTGCATCGCCTGTTCTGTCCAAGCCCTCCCGATGAACACGACGCATTCCGTTGCCTCCCCAAGAACACGACGCATTCCGTTGCCTCCCCATGAACACGACGATGACGCTGTTTCTCCGTTCCGACCCAGCCATGTACACGAGCCCTGGCCGTACGTATGCGCGAGTAGGCGTTCGAGACCCCGCCCATATGTACACATACGTGGCCGTATTTTCTTTCTTGCACCCTGGCCGCTGTACGTACGTGTACATGCTACGTGCGCGCCTCTACTACGACACGTGTGTGCCTCTACATCGACCAGTATATATGTACGTACACGTTCGCGACCAGAATGACAATGCTACGTACGCTTCGACCAGGTGGGTCCCGACTGTCAGGCACTTCCTTGCGTGCCAAGATGTAGTTGGTGGGTCCCAGCAGTCAGGGGGGCGAATTGTTTTTTTTTTTGCCCGGACACTCTTCCTTGCGTGCGAAGGTGTAGCTGGTGGGTCCCAGCAGTCAAGGGGGAAACGTTTATTTCGTGAAGTATGGTGGCTCGTCCGGTGGGTCCCCGCTGTCAGGTGGAGCAATAATTATTTTGCACGTAATAAGGAGGCACTTCCTTGCTGCGGCCGTTGACCCAGCTGTCAGCCTCTCCACGTATAGTCCACGTCCGATGGAAGTCGTTCCTTGACCACGTTGACCACGCCGCGCCGAGAGCACCAAGGCAGTGGACGACGGCGAGGCCTAGGAAGGGGACAATGGCGAGCCGGGGAAGATGCGACAGTGGAAGCCCGCGCGGAGAGGAGTACGAGGGTTCACTGGTTCGGCTGCGGTGTGAGGCTGCCGTCGCCGCAGGGCCTGGCCAGCGGTGCGAATAGTAGGGGGCGGTGAGGCCTCCGGGGCAGCACAGCCGGCCACGGGAGGCAGGAGCATGCGGCATGACCGGCGCTGCTTTGGGCAGCTGGAGCAAGAAGACCAGAGGTTGAAGAAGCACTACGACCGTTGGATGGACATCGTATGGTCACTGGAGCTAGAATTGTTCATATTGACTAAAGTTGACAAAGGCCCCCGTCCCAGTCAACTTAGTAGGCCCACAAGTCAGCCTCCCACCATGGTGGGTCCTAGCTAGCAGGGGAGTATTCATTTTTTTGTGCGTAATAAGGAGGCACTTCCGGTGGGTCCGAGCTGACAGCGGGGGGAACATTTTTTTCGCGAAATACGCTAGCCCGTCTGGTTGGTCCGAGCAGTCAGGGGGGAAACGTTTTTTTCGCGAAATAAGGTGGCCCGTCTGGTGGGTCCCTGCTGTAAGGTGGAGGAATAATTATTTTGTGTGTAATAAGGAGGCACTTCCTTGCGGCGGCCTGGACCCAGCTGTCAGCCTCTCCACGTACAGTACTCTTTCGATGGAAGTCGGTCGTTGACCACGCCGCGCCGAGAGCACCAGGGCGGTGGTCTGGACGATGGCGAGGCCTAGGAAGGGGACGATGCGGAGCCGGGGAAGACGCAGCAGTGGAAGCCCGCGCGGAGAGGAGTATGAGGGTTCACTGGTTCGGCTGCGGTGTGAGGCTGCCGTGGCCAGCGGTGTGGGTGAGTGGAGGGATGGCCTCGCCAGCGGTGGGAGTAGTATGGGGCCGGTGAGGCCTCCGCGGCAGCACAGCCGGCCACGGGAGGCAGGAGCAGGCGGCACGACCGGCGCTGCTTTGGGCGGCTGGACCAAGAAGACCAGAGGTTGAAGAAGCACTACGGCCGTTGGATGGACATTGTACGGTCACTGAAGCTAGAAACGTTTATTATTGACTAAGTTGACAAAGCCCTTGGTACGCTCCAACTTAGTAGGCCCACAGGTCAGCCTCCGAAACGGTGCGCCCCAGATGTCGGGGGGAGGAATCATTTTTTGGGCGGCCGAAGCTAAGAATATCCGAGATTGAAGAAGAAGCACGACATCCGTTGGATAGACATCCAACAGCCACTGCTGCTAGAACCGTGTGTTGACTATAATAAGTTGGCAAAGCCTTGCATACGCGTCAACTTACTTTTTTTAGGGACGCGTCACTTAGTAGGCCCACAAGTGTGTGGCTGAGAACTTATAGCCCATTTGCCTTTGTAAGAATGTACAACCCATTTTGGAATTCTAATGGAATTTACAACAGCCCATTTATAGTTTGTTAAAAGTATAGCCCATTTTCTAGCTAGGACAATGATTAATAATTTCAACCAACCGTTGAAGACAGAATTCAATAAAATTTCCCACATTTTGATGGGCTCCAAAATATTTTTATCCCGAAATTTCTAGTCATATTAAATATAAATTTGTATTACGTAAAAATCCAATGAAACATTGCGCGCGCAACAATGAAAGTTTAAGATTTCCAAAATCCACAAATAATATTTTATAAACTAATTTCGTGTTTGTTGCATTTTTTATAGTTACTGCCTAGTTTTTATAATTACATCCCATTTATTATTTTTTAAATCCCATTTTCCTGTTAAGCCTAATGCATCCCTCCTAGGAAAGATTTGCAGCCCAGCGGGGCGGAGAATAACCAGTTGACCTTGCCTGGGTATTCCTCAAAAAGACGTATAGCTGGGCTAGCCATTTTCATCTTGAAAAAATTAGTATCTGGGCTAGATATCTGGCCTGGGCTAGACGGGCCACAACCCGCCCAGTTAATACCCTGCTCTCCTCTGAACAACAACGAAATCATGGCCAAGAAAAACTCTGCAGTGCTCACGCCTCAAAAACACAAATACTGCTCAAGCTGCTTGGTCCCAGTTGTCGGCCGCACCTTGTGCAATTCTCCCGTTTATATTGACTACATAGGTTGACAATGGTGTGGGACCGTGATGTCAGGAAACCAGGAGAAAGCAAAAAAAATATAGTTGTACATAATAAGGAGGCACTTGCGTACGTATGGCTATGGCCCTAGTGGGTCCCTAGTGTCATCCAGTCAAAATAAAGTCATCTCCTGAATCCTCATGTTCGTTGACGATGTCAACAATGCTCGGCGCCATGGCGAGTGCAACAACTCAAAGGACAACGGAGAGGTCCTCGCGGGCCCTACGGATGGTCTGATACATCGCCCGCTACTCATTTAGGAAGCCAGGATCATCGGACACCTATGAGCACCTTCGAGATACCGAGACGGCATGAAACGGTAAGGCCGCGTTTGGGAGATCTGGTTTATTTCAAACCTGTATTAACATACAAGTGTAATTTACTCATCATCGAAAATAATGCATAAAATACAGGCATAATGAAACCGAGGGCCCGAGGTCTGTAAGTAAAACCGGCGGGTTACGCGTGTAATTTGAGAGACCAGTGTATATTTTACGAGCACTGCTATATGGACGACATTACCAGACGATACATGCACAACGTGCGTATCATGCCATCCATGGGCAAGGTTGAAACAGCAGCTAACGGCTGGATTAGAAATCGTCCGAGTGTCGTTCAGCGTTTTTATCGTGTCTCGAGTACTTCCGATATTTTACTAGTTGAAATTGACCAACCAAGCGCCTTCGCCCGAGACCATCTGCTTTAATTTACAAGCGTCAGTTTTGCAAGCGGTTTTGGTTGAAAAACGACGATCCAATCACGGCCTAATATCATGAGTTGGTAGGAAGATCATATGGTTTCACGTCTAACCTACCCGACTTGTCATATAGGCTATGAAGGAAATATCAGACGATGAACTTCTTAAGCACGGAAACAACAGAAGAGGATGATCTTCTTAACAAGCAAATCACTGGCATTAGATCGACATGCAAAACAATATGAAGCATTATTCTCAGGAGGCACGGTGAACAGCTCGTGATGCCGCATGCCACAATATTCCAAGCTCAACTTTGCAATCAAACACAAGGCCTGGCATTACATAGACAATATTCAGAACAAACTCTTAACACAGGAATATATCATCAGAGTAACTATTTACTTCTAAACTGAACATAGGAATAGGAGAAAACACTCGACGCTGCTCACAGCAAGGGCGTCCCACTCAAAATTATCAAATGCATGTCTTTTGGCTAACATCAATGAGCAAATTTTGACAAGGTTTTCCAATTCCAATATATTAAACTAACGTCTTCTTGCTAACATCAATGATTAAACTTTGACAAGCTTTTCCCATTCAAAATATGTAATGCCTATGATCGTGGAGTCCTGTCGCTTCTTGCTAACATCAATGATTAAACTTTGACAAGCTTTTCCCATTCAAAATATGTAATGCCTATGATCGTGGAGTCATGTCGCTTCTTGTACTTGTTTGGGCACTTCTTGCCCAGGGCACTCCACGTGTTGTTAAATTGCCAATGGTCTTTGCAGACTAGTCATATCACCGGTGTCTAATATTTATGGCACCGGCTGTAGCAATGGAGGGATTCGGTGCCAAACTAAGAAAAGGTGAAATTGGCACCTCTTCTGGCCTACATAGTGGAAGGCCTAATACCCTGTAAAGCTTCTCGGTCATTCCTTCTGTAATGTAGCGCAAACAATGACTGCTTCTTTCTGCAAAGTGGAACGATCAACTGGACCCAGTAATGCAGCAGTTTGCCTTGGACACATTGGCTCCTTTTGTGCAGTTGAACTAAAATCGAAGTCGGAATAAAACCGAGCTTTAATTTTGATATCCCTATAAGTAACAAAAGGTATAAGGGAAACAATTACTGAGGAATAACCGTTGATGACTTGTACTCCCAAAAGAAAAACATCTACTGATCTACCTTATCTTAATGGGAAACAAAGCAGGAGAGTAGCAATTCTCAATCAGTATGATTCATTCATATTAACTGAGACATTATTTTAACAATGCCTTGTTTCAAGATGTATAAAGAATGAAGAAGCAGAAAAGTATCATTCCTAAAACAATGCGACTGATTCATTTTAACAGAGACATTATCTTAATAGTACCTTGGTTAAACATGTAGAAAGAACTACAAAGCAGGATAGTACCATTTGTAAAACACTGTAAGTCTGTAACTAATATATAATAACAGAGACATTATCTGAACAATACATTTCTTAAACATGTACTCCGGCCGATCCCTAACAGAAATGGTACTCCTGCCGATCCCTAACAACTGTTTGCAGTTTTGAACTAAGATTCAGTAGTTAATTCTGAGGAAGGTCAGTACTGACCATTCAAGACCAAGATTTGAAACAACTCGTGAGGAAGATCTGAAAGAGATCTCAACACATATATGGAAATCCGGTCTCATTTTGTGCAGTTCCACCAAAATTAAGCGAAGCAAAATGTCGCAATAGCAACAAGTTGAATAGATATCCCTCTTTTAAAAGAGGCAAAAAAAAGAATCAATTACTCGCCAATAAAGGAGGATGAAACATGCGGCCACAAAAATGGTAATCCCGCCAATCCCAAACAAGTGCTGCAGTTTTGAACTAAGATTCAGTAGTTAATTAATTCTGAGAGTGGCATTGCTTAATTTTACCAGCGGTATTAGATTAACGAAAAGCATAAACAGTTCCAGGGGAGAGTGGGAGCAACAACAGTATGTGCTTCCATCTACTTATAAAGGGGGTGATGCAGAGTTTGTTGTAACAAAGCAACAAGCATCATGTCTGGGTTGGTCCCATTTTTGTTCACTACTTAATGGGAAAAGACAGCAATACAATAGCTTCAATTCAACATTTATTTAAAATAGTACCAATACAAGTAGCACAACATCTCAAAGCACACTGCACAATCATGTGGATGAAGGCCTGTACTGACCTTTCATGAGACAGACAAGATAAAATACGAATCTGCCAACACCAATAGGAAATCCAATCTCGTTTTGTGCAGTTGCACTGAAATCAAGCAAAGTGTTTCACGTAGCGAAGCAAAATGTCTCATTAGCAACAAGTTGAATAGATATCCCTGTATAAACAGAGGCAAAAAAGGAATCAATTACTGGCTAATAAAGGAGGATGAAACATGCGGCCACAAAAATGGTAATCCCGCCAATCCCTAACAAGTGTTGCAGTTTTGAAATAAGATTCAGTAGTTAATTCTGAGAGTGGCATCAATTACTGGCTTATAAAGGGGGTGATGCTGAATTTGTTGTAACAAAGCAACAAGCATCATGTCTGGGTTGGTCCCATTTTTGTTCACTACTTAATGGGAAAAGACAGCAATACAATAGCTTCAATTCATCATTTATTTAAAACAGTACCAATACAAGTAGCACAGCATCTCAAAGCACACTACACAATCATGTGGATGAAGGCCTGTACTGACCTTTCATGAGACGAATAACATAAAATACGAATCTACCAACACGAATAGGAAATCCAATCAAGTTTTGTGCAGTTGCACTGAAATCAAGCAAAGTTGCTGGTGTGAAATTTAAGTTTTCTATAGCAACAAGTTGAATAGATATCCCTGTTTTAAGAGGCAAAAAAGAAAACAATTACTGGCCAATAAAGGAGGATGAAACATGCGGCCACAAAAATAAGCATCTACCTTATCTTGATGGAAAACAAAGTATAGGACAGTAGCATTTCTAAAACGATTGCATTGATTCATATTAACAGAGAAATTCTTTTAAAACAGATCAGTAGTTAATTCTGAGATTAACAACAGCAAAATAGTTGCATGGGACATGCCAGCACCATGTGCGTTGAGGGAGTCCTGGATTAGGGGGTGTTCGGGTAGCCGGACTATACCTTCCGCCGGACTCCTGGACTATGAAGATACAAGATTGAAGACTTTGTCCCGTGTCCGGAAGGGACTTTCCTTGGCGTGGAAGGAAAGCTTGGCGATACGGATATGTAGATCTCCTACCATTGTAACTGACTCTGTGTAACCCTAGCCCTCTCCGGTGTCTATATAAACCGGAGGGTTTTAGTCCGTAGGACAACAACAAGAACAACAATCATACCATAGGCTAGCTTCTAGGGTTTAGCCTCCTTGATCTCGTGGTAGATCTACTCTCGTACTACCCATATCATCAATATCAATCAAGCAGGAGTAGGATTTTACCTCCATTGAGAGGGCCCGAACCTGGGTAAAAACATCGTGTCCCTTGTCTCCTGTTACCATCCACCTAGACGCACAGTTCGGGACCCCCTACCCGAGATCCGCCGGTTTTGACACCAACATTGGTGCTTTCATTGAGAGTTCCTCTGTGTCGTCACTTTTAGGCCCGATGGCTCCTCCGATCATCAACAGCGATGCGGTCGAGGGTGAGACTTTTCTCCCCGGGCAGATCTTCATATTCGGCGGCTTTGCACTGCGGGCCAATTCGCTTGGCCATCTAGAGCAGATTGAAAGCTACGCCCCTAGCCATCAGGTCGGATTTGGAAGTCTAAACTACACGGCTGACATCCGCGGGGACTTGATCTTCGACGGATTCGAGCCACAGCCGAGCGCGCCGCACTGTCACGAAGGGCATGATTTAGCTCTACCGCCGAACAGTGTCCTGGAGGCCGCACCCGCATCAGCTCCGACCCTTAGTTCGGATCCGATTGTGCCGATCGAGGACGGGTGGTTGGACGCCAGCTTCGTCCCTTACGAAGCCCGTGACTCCAAGGTGTCGGACTCCTCTCCGGACTCCGAGCCCCCCACGCCCCTGCCGATCAAATCCGATTGGGCGCCGATTATGGAGTTCACCACCGCGGACATCTTTCAGCACTCGCCCTTCGGCGATATTCTGAATTCACTAAAGTCCCTCTCTTTATCAGGAGAGCCCTGGCCGGACTATGGTTAGCAAGGTTGGGATGCGGATTCAAAACCCACCCACCACCAACTTTGTAGCCACTGTCGATGATTTAACCGACATGCTCGACTACGACTCCGAAGACATCGACGGTATGGACGCCGATGCAGGAGACGATAAGGAACCAACGCCTATAGGGCACTGGAAAGCCACCTCGTCATATGACATATACATGGTGGACACCCCAAAAGAGGGCGATGGCGATGGAACAGCGGAGGATGACCCCTCCAAGAAACAGCCTAAGCGACGGCGTCAGCGGCGCCGCTCTAAATCCCGCCAAAGCAAAAGGGTGATTCCGGCACGGGAGATAATAACACTCCGGACAGTGCCGAAGAAAACCCCCTCTAGCAAAACTTAGCACTGGAGGATGGAGAAGCCAGCCCTCGTGAGAGAGCGGCAGACAGAGAGGTCGAGGACGATAATTACATGCCTCCCTCCGAAGACGAGGCAAGGCTCGACGAGGACGAATTCGTCGTGCCTGAGGATCCCGTCGAACAAGAGCGCTTCAAACACAGGCTTATAGCCACGGCGAGCAGCCTCAAGAAAAAACAGCTGCAGCTTAGAGCTGATTAAGACTTGCTAGCCAACAAATGGATGGAAGTCCTTGCGGCCGAAGAGTATGAACTCGAACGCCCCTCCAAGAGCTACCCAAAGCGCAGGTTGCTACCCCGATCAGAGAAAGAAGCACCTACATCACCATCACATGATGCGGCCGACCGGCCACGCCGTAGCCGTGACAGAGAGG
The DNA here is from genome assembly GCA_032464435.1 of Aegilops umbellulata. Taxonomy (NCBI): domain Eukaryota; kingdom Viridiplantae; phylum Streptophyta; class Magnoliopsida; order Poales; family Poaceae; genus Aegilops; species Aegilops umbellulata. Next base: position 359,262,189 of record CP136060.1, read on the forward strand.
CCTCTCGGCCCTCCACTCAAGCCACACCCCGGCGCCGCTTTAAAAATACCAAGGCACGGGGAAATGCGCCAGACCTGTGAGATATATTGGAGGACAAGGCAAAGCAAACAAGGTCGATCTACGGGTCGCGTGGGCGCCCCACGGCACGAGACGGTAATCGTCATGCCGGATACAGTAAATCCGGCCGGGCCGAACACAGTAGACAAAGCTCGTTTGAGCTACGTCGTGATATAGCCCAATACAGAGGTGCCGCACACCCACTACGCTTCATAGATGAAGTAATGGATCATGAAATCCCAGAGGGTTTCAAACCCGTAAACATTGAATCATATGATGGCACAACAGATCCTGCGGTATGGATCGAGGATTATCTCCTCCATATCCACATGGCCCGCGGTGATGACTTACACGCCATCAAATACCACCCACTCAAGCTTAAAGGACCAGCTCGGCATTGGCTTAATAGCTTGCCAGCAGAATCAATTGGTTGTTGGGAGGACCTGGAAGCCGCATTCCTCGACAATTTCCAGGGCACTTATGTGCGACCACCAGACGCCGTTGACCTAAGCCACATAATTCAGCAGCCAGAGGAATCAGCCAGACAATTCTGGACACGGTTTCTAACCAAGAAAAATCAAATTGTCGGCTGTCCGGACGCAGAGGCCCTAGCAGCCTTCAAACATAATATCCGTGATGAGTGGCTTGCCCGGCACCTTGGTCAGGAAAAGCCGAAATCTATGGCAGCCCTCACGACACTCATGACCCGCTTTTGCGCGGGAGAAGACAGCTGGCTGGCTCGTAGCAATAACATAACCAAGAGCCCTGGTAATTCGGATACCAAGGACAATGGTGCTAGGTCACGTCGCAACAAGCACAAGCGCCGCATTAACAACGACAATGCTGAGGATACTGCAGTTAATGCCGGATTCAGAGGCTCTAAACTTGGTAAGCGGAAAAAGGCATTCAAGAGAAATAATCCGGGCCCGTCCAGTTTGGACCGAATACTCGACCGCTCGTGCCAGAAACATGGCACCCCCGAAAAGCCAGCCAATCACACCAACAGGGATTGTTGGGTGTTCAAGCAGGCCGGTCAATTAAATGCCAAAAACAGAGACCAGGTGCTACATAGAAACGACGAGGAGGAGCCCCGGCCGCCGGACAATAGAGGACAGAAGGGATTCCCCCCACAAGTGCGGACGGTGAACATGATATATGCAACCCACATCCCCAAAAGGGAGCGGAAGCGTGCGTTAAGGGACGTATAAGCGATGGAGCCAGTCGCCCCGAAGTTCAACCCATGGTCCTCCTGCCCGATCACTTTTGATCGAAGGGACCACCCCACTAGCATCCGTCACGGCGGATTCGCCGCATTGGTTCTATACCCAACTGTTGACGGATTCCACCTCACTAGAGTCCTCATGGACGGTGGCAGCAGCCTGAACCTGCTTTATCAGGACACAGTGCGGAAAATGGGCATCGATCCTTCAAGGATTAAACCCACTAAAACGACCTTTAAAGGCGTCATACCAGGTGTAGAGGCCAATTGTATAGGCTCAGTCACACTTGAAGTGGTCTTCGGATCTCCGGATAATTTCCGAAGCGAGGAGTTAATCTTCGACATAGTCCCGTTCCGCAGTGGCTATCACGCACTGCTCGGGCGAACCGCATTTGCCAAGTTCAATGCGGTACCGCATTACGCATACCTCAAGTTCAAGATGTCAGGCCCTCGAGGAGTCATTACGATCAATGGAAACACCGAACGCTCTCTCCGTATGGAGGAGCATACGGCGGCTCTCGCAGCGGAAGTACAAAGCAGCCTCTCAAGGCAATTCTCCAGTCCGGCCATTAAACGTCCGGACACCGTCAAGCTCGCCTGGAGTAACCTACAGCAAGACCGCCTGGCACGTTTCGAGCAGGCGTAGCAATGCAGCCCCAACCCCAGCCCTCGCGAAATTGTGAAACCAGTGTTGCGCGTACATAATTACGCTCTGGAAATACCATGGGCACAGGGGGAGGGGCACCATCACGGCATGCCCAAAACACGGCTTAAACCGCACTAGGGGTTGCCGATTTCTTACTTTTATCTTACTTTTAGGACTCCATTCTTCGGAAGGCCTAACCGGCAGTACAGTTACCGCACAAACGATGCAAGAACCAGGGAAGCAGAAAGCCACACCGCGCTATGGAACTCTCAGGTGGCCTCTATAACGAGCAGTATACCTGTTTTGCATATCATTCCGCAGCCCGCCCCTGGAAAGGACATGTTAAATAGTCCCACCTTTTGCTTATCGCACTATTTGTATCGTTCTGCTTTGATCGCAGCTTTTTCAAATAAACAATGCATAGCTTTTGTCTATTATTGTATTACTTTTTTTAAGAATATATGTTCATTAATGACATGTTGCACCCGTACACTTTGGTACGACCAATACGCCAGGGGCTTAAGTACCCCACAACACGGTGTGAGAAGTCCAAACACTTTCACAAGTGCGGCACCCCGAACTTATAGCATTATATGCATCGGCTCCGAATCATGTCTTGGGTCAAATGTTGGGTTTGCCCGGATCCTATGTTTTGGTACCTTACGTTCTGTTGTATCGGCTAAGGTAGCGCTAGGAGAACTACTGTGATTGTACCCCAGTTGAGCTGGGCTGAGCACCTCAGTAGAGAATGCTAAAACTGACCGTCATGATGAGGCGAGAGCTGGTCGCTGTTCGAGAGGTTTTCGAGTCCCTAAAGACTTATGCCGCTTAGAGCGAGGAGTCGGCTTTGTCCGGCCTAGGCGTGGATAGCGCCCCGAACTCGGTCTTTCGAACACTAGGGGCTTCGCCGAAATTTAAAATTATAGAATTCTATGGCTAAGTGAGAGTGTTCAAGCATTATAGTATGATTGCCTTATTCGTTGTGTTGAGCGCCTCCCTCGAAGGACCCAAGAATGGTAAAAAGAGCGCTCAAGTTTATCCCGAACACCCCAGCACTCGTGGCATGGGGGCAGAAGCCAACGACTCGCCATCTCTCAAAATTTGATAAACGGCCGCACAGAAGGTAATAATTTAAATTCAAAAAGCATTGCTTAGCGCACATGAACAAGTTTTCAGCGCACGGGATAACATAAACAAGTTTTACTCAAAAATTACATCTTTCGAGCATTCGTCCGCCATAAGGCGGGCGCCCTTCAGAACGCCCTTATATTACATCTGTGGTGGCGATGCTCCTTACCCAGCGACGACCCGTCCTTCACAAGCTTCTCCGCATCCAGCTTGCCCCGGTGCACCTTAGCACGGGCAAGCGCCCTACGGGCACCTTCGATGCAGACGGAGCGCTTGATGACTTCGAGCCTTGGACAGGCCTCCACCAGCCGCCGCACCAGCCCGAAGTAGCTCCCAGGCAGAGCCTCTCCAGGCCACAGCCGAACTATGAGGCCCTTCATGGCATGTTCGGCCACCTTGTGGAGCTCGACCAGTTGCTTCAGCTGGTCGCTCAAGGGCACATGGAGTCCGGCCTCAGCATACTGAGACCAGAACACCTTCTCTGTCGAGCTGCCCTACTTGGCTCGGTAGAATGCGGCGGCATCGGACACACAGCAGGGAAAATCTGCGAACGCTCCTGGAGAGCTCCGGATTCGGGTAAGTAACAAGTAATTCACTTTCACATGCTTGCTTTGCATAAAGAAAGCCTTACCCGCTGCTATCTTCTTCATCGCCCCAACTTCCTGAAGGGCCTTCTGGGCTTCGGCCTTGGCAGACTTGGCATTCTCAATGGCCGCCGCAAGCTTGGACTCTCGCGTCTTTGAGTCAAGCTCCAAACTCTCATGTTTTTTCATCAGAGCCTGGAGCTCTTGCCGCACCTCGCCAACCTGCGCCTCATATTTCTCCAGCTCGGTGCGCTCCATGGCCGCCCTTTTCTCGGCCTCGGACAACGCTTACTTAAGGGTCGCCACCTCTATTGTGGCCCCTACAATAGCCACGTTAATCCTGTCACTTTTTGCAATTGCACCTTTTATATATTTAAATAAGGTATTTCTTTCCTTCCTTGTCCTCGAGCTGCTTCTTGGCAACCCCGAGCTCCTGCTCGGACTGCTCGAGGTTCTGCTTCAGCGTGTCCACCTCCGCAGTCAGTGCGGCAGACGCCAACAGCGAAGCCTGCACATGCATATTGACTTAATTATGTTAGACTCCTGCGAATATTATTAGATCCTCTATTCGGCTTTTCTTTCCGAACACCAAACAGAGCATCAGGGGCTACTGTCTATGCGGTAATATTTTTAATATCCTTTACTTACCTCAAAGCCTGTTAGAAGGCTGGCATAGGCTTCAGTCAGTCCGCTCTTGGCGGACTGAACCTTCTGGATCACCGTACTCATCACAGTACGGTGCTCCTCGGCGATGAAGGCGCCTTTAAGCACCTCCAGCAGATTGTCTGGCGCCTCCGGTTGGACGGGGGCCACCGGCTCAGTAGGCTTGCTCCTCTTGGAAGGAGGTCGCCTGCCGGACTCTGGAACCTTTGAAGGTTCCGGAGCAGTGTCCGGCCTAGGGCCGGACTTGGAGCCCTTAGGGGTTCTATCCCCTTGGCGTCTGGAGTCCGGGAGGTCGCCCTGCGGCGCCTCCAGGACCACCTCCTCCTGGCTTGGAGCCTCCTGGGACAACACTTTGGCGTTGTCCGTAGGGCGGGGAGAGGAAGCAGGCGGAAGTGAATTCACATCCGACGAATCCAGGGAGCCGCTCGACGACTCGTCGAGCCCGGCCTCGGACGGACTGCATAATCATATTCGGCATAAGCAAAAGTTGTTCAATGAAGGAATACTATGAATCACTCTGGTATCCGGATACTTATGATTTCGCCAGGGGCTTGGCCCTGTGCGGCCACTCCTCTTCGACGTCGTCGGCGTTGGTGGAGTAGTCCGGAAGAAGGGTTTTCCCCTTCTTGGACCCTTCGGCCTCCCCAGTTGGGGCGGCCTTCCTTTTCTTTCCTCCCCCCGCTGGAGGGGGAGAGGCTTCTTCTTCCTCCTCCTCGTCTTCACGGGGGGAGTGCGTCTCGGAGTCATCAGACGATGAATCCGACACCACCACACGACGGGCACTCTTTCGAGTCCCCGTGGCCTTCTTCTTGGCCTTCTTCTCCGGCACCACATAGGGTGCCAGAACCAGCAGCTTCGCCAAACGAGCATCTGTTGAGTCTTTGGGCAAAGGAGCCGGACAGTTGATCTGTCCGGACTTCGCGTGCCAATCCTGTCAAAGGTAAGGGAGCTCAAATCCCGCATAGAGTCAAACTATGAAAAACTAATACCCTGTAAAGGGTAAAAATAGCTTACCGCACTAGCATGACGCTGCGTGCTGAATCCGCGATCCTCGGTAGCGGATGCGGGAGCCTTGACGCCCTTGAATAGCGCCTTCCAGGCATCTTCGTACGTCGTGTTGAAGAGCCTGCTTAGAGTTTGGTGTTGCGTCGGGTCGAACTCCCACAGGTTGAAAGCCCATTGTTGACACGGGAGGATCCAGCGGATGAGCATAACCTGGACTACGTTGACAAGTTTGAGCTTCTTGTTCACCAGGGTTTGGATGCACGTTTGAAGTCTAGTCACCTCTCCTTTGTTGCCCCACGACAGGCCCGTCTCTTTCCAGGACATCAGCCGCGTAGGGGGTCCGGATCGGAACTCGGGGGTTGCGACCCACTCAGGGTCACGTGGCTCGGTGATGTAGAACCACCCTGATTGCCACCCCTTCAGGGTCTCCACGAAGGAGCCCTCGAGCCATAGGACGTTGGGCATCTTGCCCACCATGGCGCCTCCGCACTCCGCCTGGTTGCCGCGCACCACCTTTGGCTTGACATTGAAAGTCTTGAGCCATAGGCCAAAATGGGGGCGGATGCAGAGGAAAGCCTCGCACACAGCGATAAACGCTGAGATGTTGAGGACGAAGTTTGGGGCCAGATCGTGGAAATCTAGGCCATAGTAGAACATGAGCCCCCGGGCAAATGGGTGGAGAGGGAAGCCCAGTCCGCGGAGGAAATGGGGGAGGAATACCACCCTCTCATGGGGCCTAGGGGTGGGGACGAGTTGCCCCTCTTCGGGAAGCCGGTGCACGATGTCATCAGACAAGTATCCGGCCTTCCTCAGCTTTTTGATGTGTCCCTCCATAACGGAGGAGACCATCCACTTGCCTCCCGCTCCGGACATGGCTGGAGAAGGTTGAGGTGGGGAGTACGGACTTGGGCGCTGGAGCTCGAGTGCGCGGAAATGGATAGGCAAAGGAGGAAGAAGGCGTGGATGAGAAAGGTGGATCCTTATGTCCTTATATGGGCGGACGCAACTACGTGTCCCCACCAGCCTGGTAAAACTCGCTTATCTCCCAAGCACCGTAATCGATGGCGCGGTTAGGTTACCCACGCCCGTATTGATGAGAATCCCGGAATAAGGGAACACGATCTCTGCTTTGACAAGACGTGCCAAGGAAACCGCCTCGCATAACACGCTGAGGTGGGACAATAAAACGATTCGAATAAAGGCTTGGTCGTGGTGTGATGTCACGCTATGGAATACGTCAGCATATTAGATCGGTGTAAATATTATTCTCTCTATGGCAATATGTGGAAACTTATTTTGCAGAGCCGGACACTATCCTTGTGTTCAAAATCTTCTATGAAGTACGTGGAGGAGGAACCCACCTTGCAATGCCGAAGACAATCTGCGTGCCGGACTCGTCGTCATTGAAGCCTGGTTCAGGGGCTACTGAGGGAGTCCTGGATTAGGGGGTGCTCGGATAGCCGGACTATACCTTCGGCCGGACTCCTGGACTATGAAGATACAAGATTGAAGACTTCGTCCCGTGTCTGGAAGGGACTTTCCTTGGCGTGGAAGGCAAGCTTGGCGATACGGATATGTAGATCTCCTACCATTGTAACCGACTCTGTGTAACCCAAGCCCTCTCCGGTGTCTATATAAACTGGAGGGTTTTAGTCCGTAGGACAACAACAGGAACAACAATCATACCATAGGCTAGCTTCTAGGGTTTAGCCTCCTTGATCTCGTGGTAGATCTACTCTTTTACTACCCATATCGTCAATATCAATCAAGCAGGAGTAGGGTTTTACCTCCATTGAGAGGGCCCGAACCTGGGTAAAAACATCGTGTCCCTTGTCTCCTGTTACCATCCACCTAGACGCACAGTTCGGGACCCCCTACCCAAGATCCGCCGGTTTTGACACCGACATGCATCCACACGTATAAATGGGTGATGCAGAGTATGTAGCCAAGCAGCATATATGCGTTGGTCCCATATTTGTTCTCTTTGAACCTTCTTCCTATGTGAGGGCAGCAAATCTAGTCGTGCACAAACTACCCGACCCCCCAGTTTATTTCCCTTTTCAACAAAGAGATCGGTTCCTTACAAATGTGTGTACTGGGTTATCCCCTTTTTCCCTTTTCGACCTACAAAGCGGCTGGATAGCCAGTCTATACTACTTCCCGCCCCTCCTTTCCTCATTGAATCACGTCCTAGATTCTTGCTCCAGCCCACCGCACCCTTCTTTCCTCTTTGAACCAAGACCTAGATTCGACTACAGATCGAAAAAGATCCACATGCAGCTAGAGCAACGACGGTTTCAAAGAAATTTATACCTTAGGGTCGTCGGGATGTGGCAAGGCGTGCGGTGGGAGGCCGGATATGCCCATACTACGTACGGCAGCGAGGAAGAAGGGGTCGGTGGCCCTCCCGCACAGGCGCTGGGTGAAAGAGAACAGCGCAGCCGGCAGTGGATTGCCTCCCTCGCCGAAGGCGATAGAGTGAACACGGCACCTCCTCCCCTTCCCGGTGCGACGAGATACAGACGCCTCCTTCACCAGCTGTGAGGGGGGGACAGAGACAAGAGGCCAACGCAGTCTTGTTTAGATCTGGTGAAGAGAGGGTGAGAGACTGTGAATATAGCAAACCCTAGCAAATGAACGCTGAGCCTCCAGCGTATAACATATATGTAGTGCGGCGAGCGTGTGGAGAGTGCAAACCCTAGCGAACAAGCGATGAGGCTCCCGCTTATATATATACTACTCTAGTACGGACTGAGCTCCGGTGCCTTCACTGCACCTGCTTTTGGCTGTATGACAGGTGAGCCAGCCACATTTTGGGCCCACCTGTCGTAAATCCAAAGGCAGGTGCACTAAGTCAATGAAGCTGCGTCTCCAACGCAACCAAGGTGAACTGACGAAGGATATCATCTTTGTGTGTAAGAAGCAAAGAGCACTGATGGAAGACAACTTGTTTTTCATCGAAAATCGATCAGCATCACCAGCCGGCGCAACCATGAGGCGCAACCATGAGCATCGATAGGTCATCGTGGTGATGCATCATCCATTTGGCATCAAGTTTGGGTGAGGCACCTAAGAAGTTCGACAAATCCTCACTGTGGTCTGTTTCTTCTCAGTAATCAAGCTCGAGGAAGGAAGAACCACATGGCAGAGGATAGTGAGGCGGAACAACAATGGCCATCCAATTTTGTGTAGTACCACTAAAATTGAGGAAGACATGCCTGGGTATGGAGACATGCATCGCTGTTTCCAAAAATATAAAAAAGGGTTAGCAACGACATCTCAATTGTCAATAAGAGTTAATGAAAAGTACACCAACAAACAGAAGCATCATAATTATCTTGATGGGAACTAAACCAGGATACCCGAGAAAAAAGCATTTCTTCATTTAACAAGTGATAATACTACCACCATATGGACAATGACCGCACAACCACCATGTACTTTTTGTTGAAACAACATATATACCTCTATAATAGTACTCCCTCTGTCTAGGTGTGTAAGTCATCTACTTGGTTTTGACTTCACGAAGGGGCGAAGAGCCAAGCGCAGTAGTACACGTACTCTACTTGGTTTTGCACTGTCGGCGTTCTGGGAACGGGGGTCCCCAGACTTGCCTGCCTGCGGCCTGCGGCGTGGCTCAAATGGGGGCCCAGCACGGCCCATCTTCATCAACACAAGACTCAAGACCCTCGCGAGGGGCCAAGCCTCGCGGGGCGGACGACACGGTGCTTCCTCGGGCGCGGACTCCTCAGGATGGCTCACGAGGAGGCGGAGAGATCAAGGCAGGGTACCTCGCGAGGTGCCCGTGACGCAAGCCATGACGACCAAGGGTGCCAGGCAGGCGCCAGACGGCGCAGCATCCTTCCTTTCCTCTTTGGTGCAAAGGGGGCGAGCGCAGGTGAGAGGATCAAGCAAAGGCATCCGTTTCGGTGCAACAAGACCAAGACCAGTCCAACGGTGGGAAGGAGGTCATCGTGGAGCCCAGGACGGCGTCACCACAGGGCCTTTGGCAGGCGAGGACCAACTTTAGTCAGGATAAGTGTACCAGATGTTCCCCTTCAAATTGGCCAACTGTTGGCGCCCTTCCCGCTCAATATTTGGGAAGAGACCCAGGGCCTTTGCCTATAAATAGGATTAGCCACCCCAGGGTAGAGGCATCGAGAGAGTATCCAGAAATCAGGGAAGTATACAGAGCAATCGTAGAGCAAGTAGAGAAAGAGAGAGAAGGGCGGCTGAACTCCCCTAGCAGTTCAGCGTCCCCGCAAGAACACGCCCTCGCGAGGCTGTTCTCCCTGTACTGTTCATCATCACCAGCCCAAGAGGCAATCCATCCACCACAAACTAGAGTAGGGTATTACACCACAATGGTGGCCCGAACTAGTATAAACCCTGTGTCTCTTGTGCTATTCTTTCTGTAGTTTAGATCCTTTCGAGACGGAGAGGTAGAGGGCATCATCTCCGCGCGCACCCCAGAGTTCGAACCTTAAGGGTCTGCCGGAACCCGACATCCGACATTTGGCGCGCCAGGTAGGGGTGCGTCGGAATCTGTCTTCCACCGCTCCGTTCTCCTCCGACCGTCGCATCCATGTCTGACGCTCGTCGGGCCCGCGCCGAGTGCCGTGCCGCCATCGCTTCTTGCGTCGCCCAGACAGCTCCCGTTGATGGGCGTCCTCGTCGTTCCCCGTCGCCCGCCGTCAACGCCGCCACCGGCCCGGCGGAGAACGAGCAGCAAGCGTCGTCTCAGCATCCGTCCATGCGGCGAGACGGCCGCACCGCTACTCCATCACTCCCGCCAGCTGCTCTTCGTCCCACGCGCTCCGCGCGCCCTTGGAGGCTCGAGATGCACTCATTACGGCAAACGAGCTCCTGCGCTACCGTCCCATCGACGACGTCTACGAAGAGTGGCTCGACCGCGTCGCCGAGCTCGTCCGCGCCGTAGGGGGCTCTCCAGCACCGTGCGCTCCGCTGCGCCGCACCCCGCCCCGCGCAGGCCATGAAGCTCCGGGGCGCACCAACCGCCTCCTCTCCAAGAAGACGCCATGGCTCCAAGGCTCATGGCCCCCGGGCAAAACCCGCTTCGTCAGGCGCCAGCCCAGCAAGAATGGAGCTGCCAAGAAGTCCCACGACCGCAAGAGGTTTCCCGAGCGCTCCCTGCTCCAGATCGCCGCAACCCTGCTCCAGCTCCGGCACGTCAAGACCCCGCGCTGCTCCCAGCTGCAGCGCAAGGGGACCCGCAAGGCCAAGCTCCCCCTCAAACGAAGCCTCCCGTGGCCACCGCAGGCTGCCGCGCCTACACCACCGAGCTGCGCAGCGTCGCGTGGCCCGGCAAGTTCAAGCCAGACCTGCCTCCTCGCTACGACGGCACGACTGATCCCGCAGAGTTCGTCTAGCTATACGAGCTGGGCGTCGAAGCTGCCAGTGGGGATGAAAAGGTCATGGCGAACTGGTTCCCCATGGCGCTGAAGGAAGGAGCTCGCACCTGGCTCCTGAATCTGGCTCCAGGCACGATCTCCTCCTAGGACCAGATGCGCACCCGCTTCATCGCCAACTTCCAAGGTACTCGCGACCGGCCGCCCGCCGTGAGCGACATGTGCCGCATCAAGCAGCAACCTGGGGAGACCCTGCAAAAGTACATCCAGCGCTTCAACAGTGCGCGCCTCAAGATCCCCAAGGTGTCCGAGGAAGCCATCATCTCGGCCTTCTCCGATGGCGTGCGCGACGTCAAGATGAAGGAGGAGCTGGCGATGCATGAGGACCTCTGCACCTCCCTGGAGCTGTTCAACTTGGCAACCAAGTGCACCAGGGCTGAGGAGGGACGTCTCTCCCTCCTCGAGCTGCCTGCCGCAGACCCAGAAGAGAAGAAGCCCAAGGCCAAGGATGTGAAGCGCAAGGGGGATGTCGTACTCGCACCAGAACCGGACACCAAGCGGGGCAAGGATCTGCCCGAATCCTCCAGGGGCAGCCGGTACTGTGTGTACCACGACCTCCACACCCACAACACCAATGAATGTCAAGAACTCCACGCCGTGCGAGAAGGAAGGATCGGCCGTCGCCCTGACCGCGCTGACCGGGGCTACGGCCGAGGAGGAGGAAGAAACCCAGGACGCTGGGAAGATCGCGGCCCGCGCCAAGGGTGGCGCGACCAACCTCGCGAGGATCGCTGGCGGGACCTGCCTCGCGAGGGGGACTGGAGGGATCAGCCTCGTAAGGATCGCCCTCATGGCAACGCAGGCCTCCCTCCGCTGCCGCCTCAGCCAAGAAGGAACGAAGACTGCCATCAAGACGAGGGGGGCTGGGGGCTTCCAAGAGCCGCGCGCAATCGCCTGCATCCTGGGCGGAGCTCAAGCCACAGCTTCTCAACGCATCTTCAAGCAGTTTGCCCGTGAAGTGAATGCAGTCCTCCCCAAGCTCGAAGCAACGCGCCCCCTCAAGTGGTCGGCGTGCACCATCACGTTCAGCTCAGCAGATTAGCTCAAGTGTGTGGCCACAGCTAAGGTCCTCCCGATGCTTTGCTCCCCGGTCATTAGCAACGTACTGGTCACCAGGACCCTCATCGATGGTGGAGCAGGGCTCAATGTCCTGTCTATGGAAACATTCAACAACCTCCAAGTGCCCTATGACCAGCTTCAGCCAACCAAGCCTTTCTCTGGAGTCACCGACGGTTCCACGATCCCGATCGGGCAGGTCCGCCTCCCTATCACCTTCGAGGCCCGCAGCAACTACCGCACCGAGCTCATCGACTTTGACGTCGCCCACATCCGCATGCCGTACTGTCGGCGTTCTTGGAACGGGGGTCCCCAGACTTGCCTGCCTGCGGCCTGCGGCGTGGCTCGAATGGAGGCCCGGCGTGGCCCATTTGCATCGACACAAGGCTCAAGACCCTCACGAGGGGCCAAGCCTCGCGAGGCGGACGACACGGTGCTTCCTCAAGCACGGCCTCCTTAGGCAGGCTCGCGAGGAGGCGGAGAGATCAAGGCAGGGTACCTCGCGAGGTGCCCATGACGCAACCCATGACGATCGAGGGTGCCAGGCGAGCGCCAGCCCGCGCAGCATCCCCCCTTTCCTCTTTGGTGCAAAGGGAGCAAGCGCAGGCAAGAGGATCAAGCAAACGCACCCATTTCGGTGCAACAAGACCAAGACCAGTCCAACGGTGGGAAGGAGGTCACCATGGAGCCCAGGACGGCGTCACCACAGGGCCTTTGGCAGGCGAAGACCAACTTTAGTCAGGATAAGTGTACCAGATGTTCCCCTTCAAATTGGCCAATTGTTGGCGCCCTTCCCGCTCAATATTTGGGAAGAGGCCCAGGGCCTTTGCCTAGAAATAAGACTAGCCACCCACAGGATAGGGAAAATCGAATCCAGCATCTAGAGAGAGAGAGAAGGGCGATAGAACTCCCCCTAGCAGTTCATCCCCTAGCCAAGAGCAGGCCCTCGCGAGGCCGTTCCCCCTTGTATTGTTCTTCCTCATCAGCCCAAGAGGCAATCCACCCACCACACTGGAGTAGGGTATTACACCACAATGGTGGCCCGAACCAATATAAACCCTGTGTCTCTTGTGTTGTTCTTGCAGTAGCTAGATCCTTACGAGACGGAGAGGTAGAGGGCACGATCTCTGCGCGCACCCCAGAGTTCGAACCTTAAGGGTCTGCCGGAACCCGTAATCCGACATTTGGGGCGCCAGGTAGGGGTGCGCCGGAATCTGCCTTCCCATCGCTCCGTCTCCCGTTGCGTCATCGTCACCATGTCCGGCGACCAGGCGGGCAACCAAGGCCCGTGGGCGGCATGGCCCATCCGCACGGAGCCTCCCGCTCCGGGCGACCCCGCGCCGCAGGAAGCTCGCGGTCCGCAGGGCGCTGTGGGCCGCGGGCGACGCGGGCAAGCTTCTGCGACCCTCACACCGCGATAGGCGTGGTCGGCAGCGAGGGCATCCAATCACGCCGCAACTACGACACCATACACCCGCCGGGAACAGGCGAACTCAAGGGCCGCGCTCACAGTAGCACGGGAGCTGCTGTAGTGCAGGCTATTGGAGGGCGGCCGCGACGTGCTGCTGGAGCGGGTCGCCGAGCTCCTGGGCTTCACCGCTTCGGGGGCTCACCCCTTCTGCGTCCAGCTTCCGCCTCAAGTTCGGGGCGGCGCACGAGGGGGCACCGCGTACCCGCGCGGGCCTCAAGACTACCCCAGCACCGGCGAATCCGCCGGCACCAGACTGGCGGTGGTGCTACCCCCGCCCCCGGCGCGCGAAGGAGAGGGGCTCAGTGCGGCCCACGACGCCAGCGGCCAACCGCGCTACCACCCCGCGGTGGGCACGACAAGCAACGCCGCATGGCGCATGGAGCACTACAGCACAGCATTCGAGGTGGCGGCGCCAGAGGAATACGTGCCCCACATGATGGACCAAGGGCACGCTCACGGGGGCGAACAGGGCTCACTCTTCAGCCCCAGCTGGGAGGATGAGACGCCAGAGGCCGAGCCCCTCCAGGAACCCTAGGACGGCTCCGTCGGTCAGACTGGAGGCAACGACTATCAGGTACCATTAATTCCTCAAGAGCAGGCATACGCTAATCATGGGTCACAGGAGATGCAGGTCGCTGCGACAAGCAGCTGCCTCACTCCTGCGGTCTCCTACCCCTCGGGAGGAGGATGCAGGGGGCTGCAGGAAAGGTGCAGAGATCCTACATCACCACCGCGGCATTCGGAGCAAGGCGTTCTTAGAAGATAGGCCCTCCGCTGGGGAGGCGCCCGAGGGCCTGCCCCTGGCGGAGGACCCGTGGTCGTCGGGGGAACCGCTGGCGACCGGTCTACCCCACCGGCGGCGTCCTGGTTTCCGGTCGTCGTTGGTGGCACTAGAGTGTGGCGCAAGGCGGGGCCCTCGTCTGGTGATATGAAGCAAGGCCGGTTCCTGTGAAGAAGGCCCAGTGCCTGTGAAGCTCGCCGCCCCGTGACACTCTCACGTAATAATGAGTGGGGCTGTACATGCCCCGGAGTCTCAGGGGTGCCGGCCTCAGGCCCTGGGGCTCCCTCGCACGCCCGGTGGATAGCACTTAGCTCCGCGCTGGTGAGAACACGTCGAAGACTAGATTAGGTGTCGGACGCGGCCTTTTTGTTTGCTTTCATTGCCTTCTTCCTTTGGTTGTAACCTTTTTCCCCCCGCTGGATTTAAGTTGAATTCGAATTTGAGCTTTGCGTGCGTTCGGGGAAGGGGTGCTTGGTCTTGTTTGAATCGTTTCCCGCGTTCTGGTCACCATCTCACCACAGCTGCCTCCCCTCGCGAGCCCCTCGCGAGCCGGGCCAGGCCTAGCTCGAGCACATCCCAGACTGCTGCTGTCGCTCCCTCGCGAGGTGACCTTTGGTGCTTGCGGAGATCGTTTTCTCATGAAAGGCCCGGAGCCTGTGAAGAAGGCGAACGCCTGTGAAGATCGTCTCTTTTTGGAGAAGGCCCGGAGCCTGTGAAGAAGGCGAATGCCTGTGAAGCCGTCCCACTCGGCAGAAGGCCCGGAGCCTGTGAAGAAGGCGAACGCCTGTGAAGATCGTCTCTTTTTGGAGAAGGCCCGGAGCCTGTGAAGAAGGCGAACGCCTGTGAAGATCGTCTCTTTTTGGAGAAGGCCCGGAGCCTGTGAAGAAGGCGAACGCCTGTGAAGACGTCCCGCTCGGGAGAAGGCCCAGAGCCTGTGAAGAAGGCGAACGCCTGTGAAGATCGTCTCTTTTTGGAGAAGGCCCAGAGCCTGTGAAGAAGGCGAACGCCTGTGAAGACGTCCCGCTCGGGAGAAGGCCCTGAGCCTGTGAAGAAGGCAAATGCCTGTGAAGACGTCTCGCTCGAGGAAAAGTCCCTGAGCCTGTGAAGAAGGCAAATGCCTGTGAAGACGTCTCGCTCGAGGAAAAGGCCCGGAGCCTGTGAAGAGGGCGAACGCCTGTGAAGACGTCTCGCTCGAGGAAAAGGCCCTGAGCCTGTGAAGAAGGCAAATGCCTGTGAAGACGTCTCGCTCGAGAAAGGGCCCGGAGCCTGCGAAGACGGCCCACGCATGTGGGGTTTCCTGTCAGCAACGACCCCGCCTCCCAAGGTTTCAACTACCCAGCACCCGGGACGTGACGCCCTCCAGAAGGCAGCTCCGGAGCTAGCAAGGAACAAGGGCGAACCAGCCTACCGTCGGACACGCGTACGATTTAATCACTGCAGATACATTAGATACGAGTTCATACATGAGGGGCTTCCCCTCCCAAAATGCTCTCACAACCGTCAGGCCAAACGCCTGAGTTCTATCTATGCAGGGTAAAAATACGAGGATAGTACATGGTCAATCTGACAAATCCCCCAATGCATCCTCGGAGGCGCCTCCCGAGCTGTCGCCGGCGTCGCTGAACTCACCTTCGTTGTCTGCACCCCCATCAGCGGCATTGGGGTCTTCCACCACGCCACCTTCGTCGGCGCCCACGATCACGTCGTCATCATCCGAAGTGAAGGCCCGGACGAGAGCATCTACGTTGCTCTCCACCCATTCAGCCAAGTCACCTCGAACAGCTTGGGGAACTGGGGCGATGGCGGCGTCGAAGTCGAAGTGGGGATCCATGTTTCGAAGATGGCTGAAGACGCGGGAAAAGGCGCGCCCGAGCAGGGCGCGGCTCCTCTCCTCCACCAACCTATCGGCTTTGGCCGATCGTGCCTCCAGCTGTGTCACCATGGTGGTGAAGAACTGCAGGTTGCCGGCGTAGTTAATCGCGTGCGGCTCGCCCACGGCAGCCTCACAGATGTTGCCCAGGGCAATGTTAGCCCTCTCCCTGAGGTTGGTGAGCATGGGGCCGTGCTCGTGCTCCAGGACTAGCCGCTGGCGTATCTCATCGGTGTTCTGACGCTCGACGGCCACGGCCTCTTCCACACGTTGGCGCAGGTGGAGCACCTCGGCCTGGGAGGTGGCCAGCTCCTTCTGCGCTGCCCCAAGAGCGAGCGGGAGGCGTCCGCTCGTCGCGTCGCCTCATCCCGTTGGGCCCTCAAGGCGGCGGTTCTACCCTCAGCTTCGACTCGGATCATCCCCAGCTTCCCCTCGAACTCACACTCGAGGCCTTGGCGCGCTGTCGTCACCCGACGGCAAACCTCCTCCAGGACACGTGTTTCTCACGCGGCGACATCGTCTTCTGCCTGCATCACTAGGCGCTCCCTCGTCTCCAGTTGCTCGAGCTCGCGAGCGCGTTCGGCGGCCTTCAGCACCAACGCTTCCTCGCGCTTCCGAAGTTCAGCCGGGTCGCCAGAAGCCACCTCCATCGATGCAAGGGCTGCCTCGCGCAGCTCTGCTTGCTCCTCCAACGAGCGACACCAGGCCAAGAGCTCCCGAGCCTGTTCTTCTGCTGCTCCTCGCCGTCGGTCTGCTCCTCGGACCTCCTCAACGGCCTGAGACCGAGCCGCCAGGGAAGCCTCCAGCGACGCTTCGCTTCTTCGTCATCAAGGACGCGCTGACGACGCGCGAGGGCAGCGGCTGCCTCCAGCTCGCGCCGCTCTGCGGCCAGGCGTAGGCCCTCAGCTTCCAGGCGCGCGTCTTCCTCAGCGAGCTCCTGCCCAAGCAGGTCTAGGACGCCACTCGCCCTCTGAAGGAATTCATGGCGACGGGCACGGCGCTCCCGAGCATGCTCAAGCACGTCTGCCACGCCATCATCCGCCCCAAGCGGGCGTCGAGGACCTCGGATCATCGCTCCGGCCCCAAGCAGGGGGCTGGGGGCTGGCGCCTTCACGACGGCCGGCCGCGCCACATCAGAAGCCCGACCTGAGTCCAACCTGACCTCAGGAGAAGGGCCCCGGAGGTGCCTCGGCCGGTCGCAGCCCGCGACCAGACGGGAAGCCCATGGCAGGCTGCCTATGTCGAGGGAAGGCCCGCGGAAAGAGATCGCGGGAACGGGAGAGTCGCCGCGCGCTATGCAGCGGTCCGCGCCGTCGCCTGCCCAAACCACAAGGGCAGTGCTGCTCGAGGCACCCAGGGGTGGCGGAGGAGACGGAGTCAAGGAAGGCGTCGACCCCGGGGCTTCATCGAGCTCAGTGGGCAGAGGCCTGCGGAGCAAGGATCAGCAGATGCGGCAAGCAGGATAAGGAACAGAAAAGGAGAAGGCTTACTCATCGACAGCAAAGTACTTCCGGCGCTTCAGCAAGCGGCAAGGGAAGTCGTCGCCCAGGGCCTCCCTTTTTCTCCGGAGGGCCTCAAAGTCCACACGGAAACGGCCCAGGAGAGATGCACAGGAATCAGCCTGCGAAGAGGAAGGAGTGCCAAGGCCACTTGCGTAGAGGGCGCATGCCTGATACGCACGGGCAGTCGCCTCGTCAGAGACCATGGCCGGGGGCTCAGGAGCCTCGGCATCAAGCATTGGAGGTGGCAGCGCCTCATCCGTGGCCTCGGCAGCGCGGACCTCGCGGGCTGCTCCATCAAGAGCATCGCCAGGTGCGGTCACATCGTCCGCGGCTCCCTCGACCCCCGCTGTCTCCTGCCTCCCTGCGCCACCACTCGAGGAGGATTCACCCAGGCCGACCGGAAGGGAAATCACCACCACAGGGTTCTCGCGAGGCCCCTGGAGGCCGACAGGGCGTAGCCCCCACTCGTCGAAAGGGGGCATCTGCCTCACGAAGTCATCCCTGTTGTGGCAGAGGTACAGCAAGGCTCCCCCCTGCCGGACACCCCCAGGGTTGGGATCGCCTGTCAGGACCAAGAGCACCTTCCTCAGCACCTCGGGCGTCAGGTCGTCTCCCTGAAGCCTCATGCGGTCACCATGCCCGCTGAAGGCCCACATTCGACGAGAATGGCGTTGGAGAGGGGCAATGCGGCGCAATAGGAACTCCTTCACCACTTTGGGCGCTGTTACGCCAAGCTTCTTCAGGGACATGAAGCGGTGCCAGACGAAGGCGAGCCGGGGACTTATGAGCGTCTCCTGGCCCCAGCCCGAATTAGGCACAGCAGGCGACGTCGGCTTCATGAGCCGGGGGCTGGGTACCCCAACATCAATGTACAACCACCGCTCGCGGAACCCGGCTGAAGGCAGAGGGAGGTTGAAGTCGATGCCTGAGGCTGCGGTCTTGGGCGAAGCTACGAAGCTCACGCATGCCGAGCATTGCTTGGGGTCGGAAAGATGCAAGGAGAAGAAGTGGCGCAGCAGGGCAACAGAAGGAGGGATGCCCACCATCGCCTCACAAACTAAAGCGAAGACTGAAAGAAGAGCAATGGACTCAGGACCCATATGCATCATGTGGATCTGATAATGACCAAGGACGGCGTTGAAGAAATCGGAGAAGGGAGGCACCAAACCCGCCCACAAGGCGTCGGCAAAGCAATGGACCTCGGTGATTATCCTATCAGTGGGGAGGTGACACGTAGGCCACGCCGTCGTCCTCCCGCACTCATTGAAGGCGGTGGCCAGAGCCGGATTGAGCTTGCCCAGGCACTCCAGGTTGAGTATGATTGAGCGGCCGACAGCAGGCGCCACCAGCGGCAGCGGGCGAGATGGAGCCGCAGGCTTCTTCCCCCTCCCTTTCTTTGGAGCCATGACGGCGGGCGGAAGAGAGGAGATGCGAGATGGGATTGGAAGCAAGGGTCATAGTTCGGAGGGAGGAAGAGCAGGAGACGGTCAAGCAACAGGGAAAAGGGCGGTTGTGTACAACTGTGGGGCAACCTAGCGCGGCGCAGAATAAGGGAGCATGGGTAAATAGTGTCGCCCACGTCCAATCAACCGCCACGTGGCGCCCGAGGCCGCAGGCTGTTAGGGCCCGCGGCGCTTCGCCCTTGCCCTTTCACCTCTCGGCACGGCCAAGTCCATGCGCGCCTCGGGCCCGGGGGCTACTGTCGGTGTTCTGGGAATGGGGGTCCCCAGACTTGCCTGCCTGCGGCCTGCGGCGTGGCTCGAATGGAGGCCCGGCATGGCCCATTTGCATCGACACAAGGCTCAAGACCCTCGCGAGGGGCCAAGCCTCGCGAGGCGGACGACACGGTGCTTCCTCAAGCACGGCCTCCTTAGGCAGGCTCGCGAGGAGGTGGAGAGATCAAGGCAGGGTACCTCGCGAGGTGCCCATGACGCAAGCCATGACGATCGAGGGTGCCAGGCGGGCGCCAGCCCGCGCAGCGTCCCCCCTTTCCTCTTTGGTGCAAAGGGAGCAAGCGCAGGCAAGAGGATCAAGCAAAGGCACCCATTTCGGTGCAACGAGACAAAGACCAGTCCAACGGTGGGAAGGAGGTCACCATGGAGCCCAGGACGACGTCACCACAGGGCCTTTGGCAGGCGAAGACCAACTTTAGTCAGGATAAGTGTACCAGATGTTCCCCTTCAAATTGGCCAATTGTTGGCGCCCTTCCCGCTCAATATTTGGGAAGAGGCCCAGGGCCTTTGCCTATAAATAAGACTAGCCACCCACAGGATAGGGAAAATCGAATCCAGCATCTAGAGAGAGAGAGAGAAGGGCGATAGAACTCCCCCTAGCAGTTCATCCCCTAGCCAAGAACAGGCCCTCGCGAGGCCGTTCCCCCTTGTATTGTTCTTCCTCATCAGCCCAAGAGGCAATCCACCCACCACACTGGAGTAGGGTATTACACCACAATGGTGGCCCGAACCAGTATAAACCCTGTGTCTCTTGTGTTGTTCCTGCAGTAGCTAGATCCTTACGAGACGGAGAGGTAGAGGGCACGATCTCCGCGCGCACCCCAGAGTTCGAACCTTAAGGGTCTGCCGGAACCCGTAATCCGACACGTACAATGCCATCCTTGGGTACCCAGCGCTGGCCAAGTTCATGGTCGTAACTCACCACGGCTACAATGTCCTCAAGATGCCAGGGAGTGGTGGCGTCATCACGGTGCCATGTGAAGAGAAGGATGCAGTGTGTTCCCTGGAGCGAGCCTTTCAGGCCGCGTCGCTAGAAGACCCAGATCGCGGAAGCAGGAGGCTTCCCGAGACCGCACCCAAGAAGAATAAGACGTCATCAGGCTCAGCCCCTCAGGAGGGAGGCCCTTCAGGGCCCGTGCCTGCCCAGGGGGACCCTCCTTCCATCGCATAGGAAAGCGCGCCCGGCGCCCTCCTCAGGCTGGGCTCGAGGGCTCTCACCTTGAGGGCCACCGACCTAGCCAGAGTCACGAGGGAGGCACTTGGGAACCATGTGGAGGCGTGTTTCGAAGCACGTTTCCCTCGAGAAGGAGCCAGGCAAAGAAGGTCAGACCAGCATGAGTTCGTTAACAAGGCCATTCAAGAACTACAGGAGTCAAGGATCATGAGAGGTTGTCGTCGCCCACCGGCTGTGGCTCCCCATCCAGGCGAGGATGGTGGGCTGCGTGTCTGCATTGACGTACCAGGGCTCAATCGGATCGCCACGACAGAACGCCTCTGGCCCTCACAAGTGGGGCGTTGTGGGGGTCCACCCCACAGCTATGTTCGCATGCCTTACGGCTTGCCGAGCGTGGCTGCTGCGTACCAGCGCCTCATG
Organism: Aegilops umbellulata; assembly: GCA_032464435.1. NCBI lineage: Eukaryota > Viridiplantae > Streptophyta > Magnoliopsida > Poales > Poaceae > Aegilops > Aegilops umbellulata. The sequence continues at coordinate 359,282,927 of CP136060.1, forward strand.
AGGGGCATTATGGAGACTCAGGAAGACAGGCGTTCCGCAGTCCTGGCAGAGGTGGAGATGATTCACGAGGAGCCGCCAGCGCCTCCGGAGCCTCCTTAGGCCCCTGGGCCTGGGGGCTCGTGAGGATCGGCTTCCGCAGCCCACCGAGCCTGCTGCACCAACACCACTTCGTCCGCAACAACTCCAGGTGACATCTTTTGAGCTTCGTTTCCGGCTGGGAACGCCCTCCCAGGGCTGCTTCATTCCCAGGCCGCGTGGGTCCGTCCCTGCGGCATGTATCCCTTTTTAGTTTTCGATCATTAGCTTGCTTTGTTGGGGGCGCCCCTCAGGCTGCATCATCCCCAGGCCGCTCGGGCCAGGCCCAGTGGCATGTATCACCCTTGCATTTATTTCCAGCTATGTTTTCGTCTATCATGCTTGATTATTTGGTGCCTGTCCACTACACCTCTTCTTCTCCATGTCGACCACTTGCACGTTAAAGAGGGGGTGCCTGAGCATCGCGACTCAGGGCTCTTACCGGCTCTCCAGCCCTCACCCTCTGGCCTTGTCCACGGCATCACGACCTGGCATACCAGCAACGGCTGAGACAAGCTCGAGGGCCGGGACCCGAGGACGTAGAGTGCCGGCATCTAACCAAATTTTGCAGGGACACATCTCAAGATACAGCCCAGTGCCAGGCGCAACCCGCCTGGAGGTAGGGCCTCGTGAGTCCCGCGCTGGCTCACGGGTGCCCAGATACACCTCACCTAGCCCTACCATGTAGGCCACGTGTCAGGGCGGGGTTGTACACGCCCCGGGGGCTCCTCCCGGAGGGGAGCCCCCTCCCACGTACCAGTGGAAGCACCAAGCTCCGCGCTAGCTGACGACACTGCCGAGGAGCGGCTATGCCCGTACACATACGGAAGCGCTATGCTCCGCGCTGGTGATAAACAACTGAGGGTGGCCTCCGGGCCGCATTAACCTCAGGGAGCCCAGAGCTCAGTGGCTGGCCTCATCGCAACGCCTCCCCTTGGGAGTGCCGCGCGAGGGGGCTAGGCACGGGGGCTATGACTGGGTCACGCCCAGACGTACGCCGCCCAGCCAGGCCCGTCGGGCCTGGTTTGTCGCGCGCCTCTCCTCGAGCGGAGCCAAGGTATGAAGGTCGTTTGAGCGTCAAGGGGGACCCCTGAGCATCGCGACTCAGGGGCCCAACTGGTCCCGTAGCCCCTCACTCCTTAGTTCCGAAAGGCTATGATGGGTGAGGTACGCGCGGGGCCGGGCTCTGCAGACATAGAACGGTGGTCCCACTCGCCTCTCACCTCACCGCCCGCTGTTTGCGCGTCAAGGGGGACCCCTGAGCATCGCGACTCAGGGGCCTAACTGGCTCCGTAGCCCCTCACTCCTTAGTTCCGAAAGGCTATGCTGGGTGAGGTACGCGCGGAGTCGGGCCCTGCAGACGTAGAACGGAAGATACACCTACATCACACTTCCCTACTTGTTGTTCGTGCGCCAAGGGGGACTCCTGAGCATCGCGACTCAGGAGCCTAACTTGTCATGTAGCCCCTCACTCCTTTGGTCCCGTCCTGGTTTCCGGTCGGGGCTAATGCTGGGTGAGGCACGCGCGGGGCCGGGCTCTGCGGCGTAGAACACAAGCAAGTAGGGAAGAAAAGCATAAAACTCAAGGAATTTAAAAGCAAATATTACAGTCCATACTATCATCTTAGTACCAAACGCAAGTTTAAATGCCTCCCCGAGGCATGGTGCATGTGCAGGAATCGAAAGAAGAACAGGAACCGAAACGGAGTCACTTGTCGGTGGTGGAGCTGCGTGGAGTGGCTCCGCCTCATGAAGCAGCAGGGCCGGCAGCGCCTTGCTTTGGCCTGGTGCTGAAGGCCCGGAACTTCCCCAACAGCGCCTCTGCATGCCCCTTCACGGCTTCGACAGCGGCGGCAGCACCCTCGCCGCTCACCGGCTCCAGCAGGCTGTCGAGGTCGGCGCTGGGATCGCGAAGATAGATGTGGGCGAAGACCCGCGTCAGCGCAGCAGAAGACAGGACGCGCGCCTCGGCCTAGGCCGTGGGGCCGAGGCCAAGGGCAACATCTCCAAGGGCCTTCACCAGGAAGGGAAGCAGCTTGGCGAGGCCATCCCCGTCACCGGCTAGCGGGCTATCCAGGCCGCTCTCGTAAAGCGTCTTCAGTGAAGCGCGGGCATATTTCTCCATGTTCGCGAAGGCCACGCGATCCTCGGCGAGGACCCGGGCCTTGGCGTCCAGCTCGGCCTTCGTCACCTCCAGCTCCTTCTTCAACGCGCCTAGGTGGCCGCGGTGCTTCTTGAGCTTGGCCTCCCAGTCCTCGATGGCCGCCTCGCGAGCCTTCGCGCCTTCTTCCTGCTCCTGGCGAAGGCGGACCTCCCTCGCGAGCTGGTCCCGCAGGCCCTGCAGCTCATCCTCCAGCTCCTTGCAGCGGCCATGGGCTCCAACCACCTTTCCCAGGGCCGCGTCTCGGGTGGCCTTCGCCTCGAGGGTGGCCTCCCTCTCTCCGTCATAGGCCGTTGAGGCCTTAACCAGCGCCGCTCGAATCGAGGCATCAGAGCAAATCCACCCCAAAGCCAGTTCCAGGCGCCCGGCCACCAGGCGAGGGTCAGCGCCGAGAAGATCCTGGCGCAGCCGGTCCAGTTCAGCAACAGCGCGCTCCAGGATGGAAGAAGAAGGTGGAGAAACATCGGCGCGCTCCAAGACAACAGGAGGAGTCGGGGAAGCAGCGGTCGGTAGAACGGGAGAAGAAGGTAGCGGCGGCGAGACCACAGTGTCCTGACGCGGAATCTGCTGCGCCTCGACAGCCGTGGCGGCGGCAGCAGGCAGAAGCACCTCGGGAGTCACTTGGGCCATGGGGGCTGGGCTCTCCCCAGCCAGCTCAGCCAAGCCTCGCAAGGATGAGCGGGCAGGAGAAGCCCGTGCTTCACGATCGCCCCCATCTGCAGGCGGAGGCGTTGCCGCGGGTGGGGCCTCGGGAGCCCCCTTCGGTTTCTTCGCCATGGGCGCCAGCCTATCCAAGAGGAGCGAACATCAAGCCTCAGCGGCGGAACAAGGAACAAAAGATGAGGGATCAAGCACTTACAGGTCGTCGCTGGAGAACTCGAGCAGCCTCCGGCCATACTTGAAGCCAGAAAGCCGGGTGGAGGGATCGGCCTCAGGCGCAGAGGGCGAGTCTGTGGATCGCCCCGGAGCCGAAGCGGACCCGCGGGGGATCAGTCCGGTCCTGCCCTTCTTCGGGATCGGGGGCGAGCTCCCGCTACCCAGCACGTCGTCGACCTCATCATCATCACTTGACGAAAGACGGAGGGTACGGGACTTGCGCCAGGGGATGGGAGCCCTTGACTCTCCGTCGGTCGCCTCGGAGTCAGGGCCCTCCTCCCTCTCCTCTTCACCCTCCTCTCCGCTGGGGTCGCCGGAGGACACGTCTACCAGTCCCTCGGGAGCCACCACAGGCACGGGCCCGTCCCCGTTGAAGACGGGCATCGACTCCACCACCTGCTTCCAGTCGTCGCGAAGGAACAAGGGCGCAGGCGCGCCCTCCAGCCGTGCCACCTCGCCCCCGACCAGGGATTGGAGCACCGCGGTCACATCCTCGTCGCCCAAGGCCGCGGGGCTCGGGTGAGGCCTCCACATTGGAGGCGAGTACCGCCGAAGCGGGGCCAGCTGGTGCTCCAGGAACTCCCTCAGCAGCGACGCGCCTGTCAGCCTCGCCACCGCCGTGCCGGCCGGCTTTCAGGTCCGCGTCCATCTTCTCCAGCACTGGCTTTGCGCGGGGGTCCGTGAGCTCCGCTCGGCACCAGTCGCTGGAGCTCACGGGATGCTCCGCGGGAAGGATCAGCCGAGGGTGGATGCGCCCGGCATCCACCAAGACCCACTTGCTCCTGAAGCCCTCAATCCTCTTCTCGGGATTTGAGATGGCAATAGCGCCGCCATACGCGACGAAGCTCGCACACGCGGAAGGAGAACCGCGAGTAACCCGGAGAGAGAAGTAGTGACGCAGCAAGGCCACTGAGGGCTGCACCCCCACATGAGCCTCGCAGTAGTAGGCGAAGATCGCCAGAAGAAGGATGGAGTTGGGGTGGAGATGCAGAGCTTGCAAGTTGTAATGGCGGAGGACAGAGAGGAAGAACTCAGAGAAGGGAGGCACTAAGCCTGCAGTAATGGAGCTTACGAACAGAGGGTAGAAGGTGCTCCCTCGGCCCTCAGGGGTGGTGGAGCCGACCTTGAACACCTGCGCCCCGTCGATGCCCTACGCCGCCGCCATCCGGTGCAGCCGGGCGAGGCTCGCCTCCGACATGTTGGGCGAGTCCAAAGCAGGCGAGAACCAAGCTTCAGCCGGGGACTGGCGAGGCGCCATGGCTACCCAGGTCAAGAAGATGGAGCGGATCTGGAAACTTGGAGGAAGGGAGGAGAGACGCAAGAAAGGGGATCTGAGCAGCGACAGGAGAAAGAGAAGAGCAAGGCCTGGGCAGACACTGCGCCTTTAACCTGCGCGGTAGCGGAGGCACCCACGTCCAATCAACCGCCAAGCGGCGCCCGAGGCCGCAGGCTGTTAGGGCCCGCGGCGCTTCGCCCTTGCCCTTTCGCCTCTCGGCACGACCAAGTCCATGCGCGCCTTGGGCCCGGGGGCTACTGTCGACGTTCTGGGAACGGGGGTCCCTAGACTTGCGTGCCTGCGGCCTGCGGCGTGGCTCAAATGGGGGCCCAGCACGGCCCATCTTCATCAACACAAGACTCAAGACCCTCGCGAGGGGCCAAGCCTCGCGGGGCGGACGACACGGTGCTTCCTCAGGCGCGGCCTCCTCAGGATGGCTCACGACGAGGCGGAGAGATCAAGGCAGGGTACCTCGCGAGGTGCCCGTGATGCAAGCCATGACGACCAAAGGTGCCACGCAGGCGCCAGACGGCGCTGCGTCCTCCCTTTCCTCTTTGGTGTAACGGGGGCGAGCGCAGGCGAGAGGATCAAGCAAAGGCATCCATTTCGGTGCAACAAGACCAAGACCAGTCCAACGGTGGGAAGGAGGTCATCGTGGAGCCCAGGACGGCGTCACCACAGGGCCTTTGGCAGGCGAGGACCAACTTTAGTCTGGATAAGTGTACCAGATGTTCCCCTTCAAATTGGCCAACTGTTGGCGCCCTTCCTGCTCAATATTTGGGAAGAGGCCCAGGGCCTTTGCCTACAAATAGGATTAGCCACCCCCAGGGTAGAGGCATCGAGAGAGTATCCAGAAATCAGGGAAGTATACAGAGCAATCGTAGAGCAGGTAGAGAAAGAGAGAGAAGGGCGGCTGAACACCCCTAGCAGTTCAGCGTCCCCGCAAGAACACGCCCTCGCGAGGCTGTTCTCCCCTGTACTGTTCATCATCACCAGCCCAAGAGGCCATCCATCCACCACACCACAATGGTGGCCCGAACTAGTATAAACCCTGTGTCTCTTGTGCTGTTCTTTCTGTAGTTTAGATCCTTTCGAGACAGAGAGGTAGAGGGCATCATCTCCGCGCGCACCCCAGAGTTCGAACCTTAAGGGTCTGCCGGAACCCGACATCCGACATGCACCTTCATACTACTCCACCCTCCGTCATAGTTTACAGGGTGTGCTTCATTATGATGCATTTCTCTCAATGCATTTCCACCACCAGAGAGACTTTAGACGCGTTTGGTTTAATGCTTAATTAATTAGGGCGTGGTAACCGCAATCAAGTCCACAATTTTCTCTCCATGTACTATACTACTACGGAGTGCATGCATGTGTGTACCCCGGGTGGAAGCACTGCATGCATGTGTGTACGCATTATTCCCTCTAGTAATAGACGCCGTGCTATAACTACCAATGCTATTTTTCAGGCCGATCGCTAGTCACCTTGGTCCCACAGATTTTTTTCTTTTTTCTGAAGCGCGTTGTATAAACAGTGACGGATGGAGTAGTATGAGCGGATTCAAAGAAGAGCATATTGATGGTTGCTTCTTTAGAGAAACTTACAGTGGGAAAGGTGGGGCTTATGATTTGACTGCTCATTACTCACTATTAATGCGGCGCAACGACCGGGCTGAGTCTCCCATGCGGTTGTGCACTACCCCCTCGGTTCTTAAATATACTCCGGAGTATTTGTCTTTCTAGAGATTTCAAGGAGTGACTACTCAAATATTTGTCTTTTTAGAGATTTCAAATGGACTGGCACATACGGATGTGTATAGACATATTTTAGAGTATAGACAGATACTTGTAGTCACTTGCTCCGTATGTAGTCACTTGTTTTGTTCCGTATGTAGTCACTTGTTGAAATCTCTGTTAAGACGAATAGAATATTTAGGAATGGAGGGAGTACACATACGAAGCAAAATGAGTGAATCTACACTCTAAAATATGCCCGTTTGAAATTTGTAAAAAGATAAATATTTAGGAATGAAGGAGTATAATTTTTTGCATGGCACATGGACCCGGATGATGAAGAGGCTTCTGGCAATGCTATCAAGCTTCCATCATTTGTTTACATAATTGACGTACTATACAAATAATTTTCCAGCGACATGAAATTGTACAATGGTGTGAACTTTCAGCTTTTGTTTCGCGTGTCTTGCCATCGATGCTCTTTCAGAAACAATAAAAAACTAACTTCCTTGCTAATGCATGTCAATTATTAGCAGATCAGAGCTAATAATTACATCACAACTGAAGACAAAGTTGTGAGAAGGTGTGAAATTAAAATTGATCCATGCTTTCATTGGCAGCAACGTCTCCCCAGCTCTGTCTAAATCAACAAGGCATGTTGGGAAAAAAAGTAGCTGTCTGGAGCATGCAACATTCCGATCATTTTGTGCAGTTCCACTAAAATAGAGTTGAGCGTCCCTGTTCCAAAGAAATCAAGTGTGATTACGATAATAGAGGACTGCTGATGAAACAATAAACACACAAATAGAAGCCGGTCACCTTTGTAGTCTCTCTTAAGACTAACTAGTTGGAGATGATTAGGCTCGGAGTTGGATGAGGAGGATAGAGCAAAACCAATCTCCCTTTGTGCAGTCGCACTGAAATGTAGAGACGTTGCCCGTGTGACATTTTAGTACAACTTCACAAAACACTCTTAAGAAAAAAGTGATTTGTGCAATTCACCAAAAGGTCGCAATAGCAACAAGGTGAAAGTGGATAGCCCTGTTTGCAAAAAATAGGTAGAAAGGAAACAATTATTGGCCAATAACAGTTGATGACACATGCGACGACAAAAAAGAAGCATATTCCTTGTCCTAAGGGAAGATAACAACACAGGTGTGTTTATCTAAAATGGTGTGAGGACGAGAATGCAATATGGAAAGTACGCCGGACGAGCTACGTTTTGGGCAAAGAACTATGGAAGATCCACATGCAGCGACGTGGGAAAACAGGCAGTGGAGCAAGGCCGGAGGGGATACCTGGAGGTCGTCGGGATGTAACTAGGTGAGCAGCGGCGGGCGGAATCTGCGAGCAGGTGGCGTAGGCCCTGCCACGCTGGAGCTTGGTCAGAGAGAACGACGTGTACCGTAGATCGGGACGTGCTGCCTCGGCGCCGTCGAACGGAGAAACGATGCACTTCCTCCCTTTCCCCCGGCGGACGGGATGCGGCCGGATCAGTGACCAAGGGTGAGGGAGAGAGAGACGCCACCACACTCCCTTTCCCTCGACAGACGGGATGCAGCCGGATCAGTGACCAACGGTGAGAGAGAGAGGCCACCGCACTCCCTTTCCCCCGGCGGACGGGATGCGGCCGGATCAGTGACCAACGGTGAGAGAGAGAGAGGCCACCGGAGCCTTGTGTGAGATACTCTGAAGAGTGGACTACCTTTTCCTCCATAAAAATCGTTTTATATTCTGTGTACGTGCCATTGAGCGCTATAACTTTATTTAAAAATAACGCGGCAACGCGTCAAGTCGAACTTTGTTTCGTGCACACGTGGTACACGACCTCCCTAGGTAAACAACCACTACAGGTGTTCAAATTAGCACGTGGGCTGCCATTTCGTAAAGAAATGAGCTCCACTGTGTACCCGCGCGGGTGTGGCTGGGCACGAAGCGTGAGTACGTGCACGGTGCACCTATTCTCTTCTTGTATACGTACACCACCTACGTGGGGTTCTGTGAGAGAGATACAAACCTAGAGAGATATGGTGTGTGGGTTCTTGAGAGTTTTTTTGTTGGGGGTGGATCAATCAAAAAATTTAACATATGCAATGTGTGTGAAATAGAGTCATGGATATAACATATATATAGAGGGGGCGATCCACGAGAAGAGAGTGGAGGTATCATCGGCTTGAGGTGTCCATAGAATCGAAGAGAGGGATGATGTGTGTGTGTGCGCGCGCGCGCGATCGATAAAGAGTGCCATCGAATTTGTGTGTGCCCACGTCAAAGATATAGAGTGGCTGGCCTACTGGAACGTGAGATGGGACATGTGCAGTTTGTCTCTGTGGCATGGATACCTACCTGCAGCGCTCGACTATCGGTGTGTGGTGGGGGAAGAGGGAGGCCCAATTAACTATAGAGGTACAATGGCTGGTATATCTCTGGAGGAGGAGAGAGGCCTACCTCATGTATTAAGGAGATTGATCTACATCATGTATTAAGGGATATTGATCGGCATCCATGCATATGTGCAGGAGATGAATAAGGTTGGGAGAGAGACAAAGCTAGAGTCTTGGAGGGGGTGGTAGTGGAGTTGCTTCTAACAAATGGTGGGATAGGCTTGCTAGACAAACGGAGGGCACGCCCGCAATATCAATAAGGGAGGAGATGGCTGCTTGTTGTCTGTGCACGTGCGTGTGAGAGACGGGTCAGGAGGCATGCACGAATGATGAGGGGGGGCGATGTAGCTGTGGTAAGCAGATGTAACTACATAGGAAGATCAATCGCCCTTTGTAAGAGAAAGGAGAGACATAACTTGTGAGGTACGTCGATCGATGGGGGGTAGTTAAAGTCGATCTAGGTATATGTTGGGAGATCGATCGGTATACATGCATGTGTGTGTTAGAAGCAAATGAGGCACGAGGAGAAGGATAGAGAGAGAGGGATGCATGTAGGAGGTGGTACGAGAGGCATACTATATCGAGGGGGACGAGTGTGCAAGTACGAGAACAATGAAAAGAGTGGTGGGAGTGAGGCATGGACGGTGACAAGAGAAGAGGGGAGGCTTGTGTTTGTGCTAGGCACACCTAGCTAGAGAGGCATATCAATCGATGTGTGCCGTAAAGAAGGAGCTGGGGGCCTATACACACCATGGGTGAACGACCTAAAGTGAAAAGATGAATTTGCGCGACGGAGCTAGAGAATGCTGAGGGAGGGTGAGAGGGATGCGGGCGTGTGCATGCACAAGAGAAAGTTAGCGCTAGCTACAAAGATAAGAGGGTTGTGTGGGCGTAAAAGACGAATAGAGATCATATATACTTCATTATAAAAAAGCAAATTCGAATATTTGAAGAATTTATCATAGTGTTTCAAACCGACGGATGTGTGAATATATATAACGTTGATACACATGGTGTGGTTATGAACATGGTATACTACATTTAATATATTTTATCTCTACTCTTATAAAAAACGGAGTTGTTGATGATGGTATTCCCGCCATCCTGTATTATAGGTCGTCTGATTTATATCTGGCGGATAGCAAGGAAACTATGATGGTTGAAGTTGGCAACAATCATGATTGTAGATTCTTATTGAAATAGAGAAACGAATTCAAATTTAGTTTGAATTGCAGCGGTAGTATAGACATTTGGAATGCACTAAAATGTTGGTATGAGTAGGTTACATGCATTATACAGCAAGCAAAAAAAAATAATCGGACATAACATGGATTCATACTCCCTCCTTCCATCTATATAGGGCGTAATGAGATTTTTAAGACCGCCTTTGACAATTGACAAGATTAATAGTACATGACATGCACAATGTGAAAATTATATCATTTAAAGAACCTTTCACAGACGAATTTAATGGTGTGCTTTGTGTAAGTTGCATTCATATAACATTGCTCTAATATTTTGTCAAAGTTAGCATCGAAAAACGCATTAGGCCCTATATAGATGGAAGGAGGGAGTAGCTTTGAATAGCATTTGTATAGTAAAACGGGGAAAGACTCTCTCTTTGTGTGGTGTGAATAGTTTTATTTCTTTCGTTTTCTTTTTGGTTGAGGGAAGTGTAAATTGATTTGGTACGTACAAGTACAATATTACTACATGTTAGGCTTGTCCCTAAAATTTAACCCGTGTCTTATTATATCCCGAAAATTCAGATATTGTGCTCCCAAAACTGGCGCCCTCACAACCCGCGCCTTGCTATCCTGAAATTACAACGCGCGCGAAAACTCCCTCCAGCTGCCAAATCCCGACACACGAAATCCCCCTTCTAACCCTGAGGCGAAAGGGCCGCTAGTTCAAATCGTTGTGGGGTACTTTTGTAACACACCCTACATTTTGGACAAGCGCGTTCCTAAGTCATGCTTCACCCCCTCCCATCGCCCCATTTTCGCCATTCAAAATCCCAGGCCGCCATAACCTCTCCGCTCCAGCCGCGAAACCCCACCCTCCTCCGTCCGCCACGTCACCGCTGCCCAGCCGGAGCCTCTTCCCCGACGACGTCATCCACCGCAACAGCTCGACGTCCCTCATCCACCTCCCCAGATGAGGATCCGTTGTCCATCTCGTCGTCCCGACGGTTCAGCCGCCCCGTCCTCCACCTCCAAGGAGCTGCTCCGACGATCGCCTCGTCTATCGCGGCTGCTCCATCCCCACAACGACGCCTTAACCTGCTCCACCGAAACCGCAACATCCTCACGGACTCCTCGGACGAAGCCGAGGCCTACTCGGCGCCACCAAAGAGGTTGTACACTCATCGCATCGCACCTTCTCCTTAACTTGACCTCCCAGCGTTGACGGTGCTCCATCCCGCACCCCCATGGAGCGGCTACCTTGAAGCCGGCGCCGCGGGCGACATCTCCACGGCAGCTCTCCCCTAGTGCGAGGCCCCTTCGGCGGCGGCGGCCATACCAGCTGGATCTGCTACTGCTGTTGCTCCGGCTCTCGCTCGATCGCTCGCTCGCCCAGCTGCTGCTGCTCTCCCCCTCGCTCGTGCTGCTGCTCTGCTCTGATTAAGCCACACTTCAGTCGACTGAATCGACTTTTGGGTCAGTCGATTTTCAGGGGTTGGGGGGGTCGCCGGTGTAAAGGAAGAACCACCCGCAGCGGGGACGGGGGCTCGCCGGAGAGGTACCCCACTATCTATCTTAGGGTTCAGGGTGGGGGGGCCTAGAGGGCTGGCCGGGGCGGCGGTGGCGAGTTGTTTCGAGGCGGCGAGGCGGCGCTGGGGCTGGCGGTTCGACTGGTGGTGGCTGGCGGCTCAGGGGGGTGCAGGTTAAAGATGAACTGCAGGCCCTCCCTAAACTACATGTCAAGTGCCTCTCTGCTACCATTGCGTTCAGTTTCAACAGTAGCATTCAGATTCCACAGTAAATTTTAGTTTCGACAGTTAAGTTCAGAGTCAACAGTTTTTACCTCATCTGTTGTAGTCAGGTGGTTTTTGGTGATGTTAATTTTACATCCATTTTACATCATCTATTGGAGATGCTATTAGAATCTCACTTGAGATTGATGATGTCTGTCTTGTGCTGCTTCAGCCTTGACTTCTTACGGCTCACCGGAGCTGCTCCAATGACAGAACGATCCATCACAATAGAGCAGTGCCGTGGACGCCATCTACAGATTCCTCAGATCTTCCTCCACACCTCCGACAGCCACCTCTGCCTCAACTGCTTCAGCGGCCAACCCAATGATGCTGAGGTCGACACGGCTATGGCAAAGAGGTTGTACACTTGTTGCATCACTTATTACTATGGATTCACGTCGATCCATTAGGGCTATTTTGGTTCAACGGAAAAACATCGATCCACTAGTTGTTACCATCACTCTAAATTTATGCATGCTCTCCTTACATAATCTCACCATATTTTTTTTGTATGCATGTCAGATATTGTGCACAGTCATGCTGAACATGTAGAGAAAAAGAGAAGAGTTTTGCGCGGCAATACAATGTCATGTAGACATCGCTCCATGGTAAGTTAAATGGAAAACCCTCCCCACCCCTCTCCAGATTGTAATCCAAAGGAAGATATCTGTTCTGAGGCGGATTCGGACGCCGCTGACCACTCCTATTTACCCCCAAGGTGTTTGCTCTACCTTGGCATGACGATGTTAGTCATATCATGCATATGTTGCCTTGCAGTGCCTACTTTTGACATCATATATGTCATCTGCTTAGTTTAGACATGTTCCGTAATGCCACCTGTTTAGTTTCTATATCATATATGGGAATTATGCAGTCTCATGTCTTTTAGCCAGCCATAATATATGTGAAATGTGTAATGCCATCATGTTTAACCAGGCATCATATATTTGAATGATATCTTGCCCATCCTTTTCTTCATTACATTTCCATTTTTCAACAATGTTTGTACACTAAACTACTCTTCCTGTGAATCAGCCATTTGGGTGGGAGATGGAAAAATCTAGAGTGAAAACAAGGCCTTCAGAGCAGGCAGTGCTACCTGTCGAAGCAGATCTCTTGTTGGGTCCCGATAGCTCCTCAGAGATGAATTCAGAGACAGATGACCAGTCCTATCCCCCCACTGAGGTGTATGCTCTAACTTGGCACGGTTATACTGCTCATATCATGCATATGGTGTCTTGCATTGCATAGTTTAGACATCATATACACAATATTCAACACCATGTTCTTAGTTCAGACATCATATCGAATGCCCTCTGTTTAGCATATATATCACATATGTGAATTAAATGATGTGATCCTGATTACTTAGATAACATGTAGGTGAATTATGTCATGTGATCCTGTTTAGTTATTCATCATATCTTTGAATTATGTTATGCTATGCTATCCAGTTTAGATAGACATCATAGATGTGAAATTATGTCATGCTATCCGTTTTAGTTAAACAATATACATGTCAACTATTTCATGTCCTGTTTTTTCCACACTATCTATTGCATCTGTCTCTCATACAATGTATGTACATTCAACTATGTTTCCTATTTATCAGCCATTTGAATTGGAGCGGGTGATGCCAGTATCTAGCGGACTAAAAACACGGTCTTCAAATAAAACAGTGCTACCTCTTGGTGGAGATAGCACCCCAGTTGTACATGCACAAGAACCAGTCCTACCACACATAACCCAAACTCTCGCAGATTGTACCCCTACTACGATGGACAGAGAACCAACTTCACCCAATCTAACCCCAACCCCAGCCGATAGTAACCCAGTTCTTGTTGACACAGCACCATCTCCACCACAGAGCTCCCAAACAAGAGCAGTTAGTAAGGCAGCTCCAGTGCCCAAAGGGCCAGTACTATCACGGCGAACCCCAACTCCACCAGTTAGTACGCCTATTCCTGTGGAGGAAGCACAACCAGCTAGTCGTAGTTTAGCATCTATCGCATTTGATGTTGTTAAATCATATGTGCGTATCTTCCCATCTTGGAAATATTATACTGAAGATGAAGGAAAATGCCAGTTGCAGGTGTTTGTCTAGGAGTTATGTGTAAGTAATGTTATTCATGGCAATTACTTTGCTTCGTCCCATACATCCTACCTCCATGATGGTTCTAATACAGCAAATTTTCCCATTTTTCTCTATAGAGAAGGACCGATTTGGAAACTCAGGATGAGGTAACCTGTGCTAATACCTCTGCTATCTTCAAGAATGATTGGTGGCAGTATCGGAATTACCTGAAGAAAACGTACTTCACCAGCAAAGAAACTCATCAAATTCCCTTACGTTCTCCTGAGACACATTTACTGGACGATGACTGGGAACGCCTTGTTCTTTACTGGTCCCGAACCAAGAATGTGGTAAGGTCTATGATCTCATTTTCTATTTTTAAGTGTTATATTCTTGCGTCTTACTGTACTCTGTTCATGTAGAACAAGTGCCTAAACCTGAAGAACAATTGTTCTAATTTAAGAATCCATTGCTACCATAGGACATAGATATATGTTTGTTTGATGTTTTTATTATGTATTAGTACTTGGCAATAGAAGACTTGGTAGTTTAATCCTGTCCACCTTACTAATGAACTGGTTCACCGAAGTGAGTTTCATATACTAGTACATGCTAAACTTGTTATGTGTCTGCTTGTTTATTCTTTTAGAATGCCGACAAAATATTGGGGAAGAGTGCCTTATTAAGCAACGGTAAAGGAAGTAATGCAGATAAGGTTCAGGATAGTGACACATCCTGTCTTGGTTTAGTGTTGGAGTTACTGGCCACTACTGCTTGCAAAAGCTATGCAAACTCATTGTCTGAATCAGTTCGGTTTCTTGAGTCTCAACTACAAGCTGAAAGACATCGATCAGCTGTGCTGCGACAAGAAGCGGAAGGACTGCGGAAGTCCCTGGAGCATTAAGATGCATACTTTCTGGTGCAACAGCAAGCGTTGGAGGATTTTAGTGCCAAACAGGACAAAGCTAATCAGCTTGCTAAGCTTATTGCCAGCATGGTGGATACCCAGGATAACGTTTCTTGAGCTCTTCTGAAGTTGTTTCAGTTATGCTCTTGTTTTGCTGCCGCGTTTATTTGCACTGGTGGCCAATTTTGACGGCCAGTGTATATGATATGCTGCTTTGTTCCCTATATTTGCACTGGTGGCAAACTTTGATGCCCAGTGGATGTAATATGTGTAATAGCAGTGATAGCCTACCGTTAGTTGCTCGCTTATTTATTTCCTTGTTGTCTTGTTTATTTGTTTGCTTGTAGTCATTGTAGTTCTTTTTCCGCGATTAACTAGTGGCTGCAATAACCTATTTTTTAAAACTAGGCCACAATAACCATGGGCTAATATTTACTGTAGTGACACTGGGCCTCCTATGGGCCGTAGAAATAGTGGGCCTTCTATGGACCGTAGAAACAGTAGGCCTTCTACGGGATGTAGAAACAATGGGCCTTCTACGTGTTGTATCATCAACGGGCCTTATACGGGCCGTATGATCGATTGGCCGAACATGAGCCAATAACAGGCCGCATTATGGCCGTAAACGGGCTAGAGTTGGAATCGTCCGTTCATGGGCCGATCGTAATGGGCCATCGTTAATAGGTTGTATTTGATGACGCTAAGAAAATGGCCCAACGTACTAACGGACCACAAACGGGCAGACTGTAACCACGGGCTGAACTTGGCTCACAAGCAGAAAATGACAGTAACGGGCCGTAAGTAAACGAATGCTAGAAATGATCCCAAGAATAAATGGGCTCTGAGAAGGCCAAAAGGTAACATGGGCTGGAAACGGCCCAACGAAATAACGGGCCGTTAATGGGTATAAAGTGATACACCGTTCATTATGGGCCAGTTTCACCACGGGCCATTAATGGGTGTAAAGTGATACACTGTTCATTACGGGCCATTTTCACCACGGGTCGTTAATAGGCCAAGAGTTACATAGGGCCTCATATGGGCCGAAAGACGTCATGGGCCATACATGGGCCAGAAGTGAAAACGGGCTAGAATCATATTGGATGGCCCAGATGACGCTAGTGGGCCTAATTCGGATAGGGCGTAACGGGCCTTGGGTTAGCGGGCTGTAAATGGGCTATTGTAGCGAGCAGACCTCAAACAATCTGACCTCTGTGCTCAGGTGTCATCCCTGGATCAGTAATGCTGACACCACACAGTACTTTGAAGGATTTATAATAGAGAAGCAATCACACACTTATTACATCGAATGTCTCAAAGAGAACTTATTACAATAATATGGCTTAAGGCCATCTAATAACGATAACAGAGGAAGGCTTGGAAGATAAGCGAGTCCATCAACTCCAACGGCATCACTGAGTATAGAACCACGACCTAAAGGCACCTTACTCGTCGTCTGAAAAGTCTGCAACATGAAATGTTGCAGCCCGAAAACGGGTCAGCACATGGAATATGCTGGCAATGTAACACATAGAGAGTAACGAGAAAACAAAGCTATACTACATGCATATATGGCTGGTGGAAAGCTCTATGGTTACAGTTTTGCGTAAAGCCAATTTTTCCCTACTGCAAAGAAATAATTTTATTTAGCTATCATGGTGGTTGTTAAACACTGAGAATGGTTGACGGCATCCTCAATCCCAATTAAAGTAATCATCATTAAAAACCCAACAATATTAATTTAAAAGTAACATGATGAGATTCACATGATATCCAAGTACTAGATACTCAAAACGTCCATAACCAGGGACACGGCTAACCATGATTAGTTTGTACACTCTACAGAGGTTTGCGCACTTTTCCCCACAAGACTCGATCGTCTCCGTTGGATTTCTCGCACTACACGATGTTTGAGAAACGGATGACCGAGACATAGTCTTTCAGAGGCGCTAGCACCTTACGATGTGATAGACCGTACCAACCTACATCCCCTACATCTGTTAGTCTACCACTGTAAGAGTTCGCAAGGCTTAGTCAACTATGCCAGAGCCCATAATGGCTTGTGGCTGCACACGGAAGTTTCTAGTATGAAAAATCTCATGATCCCTTTGAGCCTAGGTGGCGGTCCAAAAAGAAAACAACAGGCAATCCTGGAATACCTAGGTACCTCAATCCACCCAGATGTGTGTTTAAGTTGCCACCTTAGATAAACCATTAATTAACAAACTCACATCTGTCATGGATATCACTCACCCAATCCACGTCTACTAGCATAGCATGGCATGATAAGCAAACGTAGAAGTAACTCCCAAAGGTTTGATAATAAAACAGGTAATAGGTACTACCTCACTACTTCCCATCCCACAATTTAATTAGATCCTAATCATGCAATGTTTGAGGATTTGATCTAATGCAATAAAACTGGGTAGTAGAAAAGGTATGATCAAAGTGTTACTTGCATTGCTGATGATCCGCGAAACCTAGAGATTCGAAGTAACAGGCGGCGCACTCCAGGTATTCTATCACAGACAAACAAACAAGCATACAATAAGTACTCATCTAATGCACAGGTAAAACTCAAATAAGAGATCTAACCAGAAAGTTCAACTTAAGAACTCCGGTTTGCAAAAAGAATCAAATCGAACGAAGCAACGAAAGTCAAAAGTCAAACGGCGAAAGAAAAAAACTTCGTTCTGCTAATCTGGATCTAGGTCAAATTTTACAGAAGCAAAAACTTGTTTAAGTTGGTAAAACTGATAGAGGGTTTCGAGAAGAAACTCCAGGCGCTTGAATCGCCTGATTCCGATAAACGAGCGAAAAGTTATACTAAAACGAAAATTGGATCAGAAATCGCGATCAGAAATAATCGCGGAAAATCCGGGAAAAAGAAAAACAACGAACGGATTAACGAACGAACGTTCGTTAACCGGATCTAAACGATGAAAACGTTCGTTAAAACGAACGAACGAGCGAACGCTCGCTATTTAACCTAAACCGAAAAAATATAAACCTATCTAAAATAAAAAGCGAAAACTAAAAAAACCGATGAAAACCGCTCGGTTTTTAGAAGAAAAAAACTGGTGGCACGGAAATCGAGGCGAACCTCGAGCGGCGGGTCAGCGACGGCGGCGTCCGGCGAGGTGGCGACGTCGGCGGGCGGCGAGTCGCGGCAGCGGCGGCTGGCGGCGGCGCGGGGTTCGAGGCGCGGGCGGCTAGGGTTTGGGGGGCACGGGCGGCTGGCGCGGGCTGTGCTGGCATCCCCCCCGGCTTATAAAGCCTACCGGGCCAGAGTCCCACGCGGACACGGCCCGGTTAGGTCGGTTGCGCGTTTTTTTTAATAATTACGCTCAGAAGAAAAAGTAAAAAGAAATACTAAACGGACTCCAAAAATCCTGAAATAAATTTTCCCCGACTTCTAAAATCAAGCCGGACAAAGCGAACATTTATTTGGGGCCTAAATGGAATTTTGAAAAACGCATATTTTTCCTAAATTCAAATAAAATATCGAAAAACTCCGAAATAAAATCTTATTTTATTTTATTATTGAATCCTCAATATTTCTATATTTTGGGAAAGTCATTTTATTCCCTCTCTCATATTTTTGTAATAGAAATATTTGATGATAAAATAAATAAAATCAATTGATCCTATTCTCAAAATTTGAGAAAACTCAAATATGAAAATAACGAAATCCCCAACTCTCTCCGTGGGTCCTTGAGTTGATTAGGATTTCTAGGATCGAAACCAAAAGCAAATAAAATATGATATGCAATGATGATCTAATGTATAACATTACAAATTGAAAATTTGGGATGTTACAAACCTACCCCCCCTTAAGATGAATCTCGCCCTCGAGATTCGGGTTGGCTAGAAAATAGGTGAGGGTGGTCTTTGAGAAAATCTTCCTCTCGCTTCCAGGTGGCTTTATCCTCCGTGTGGTGGCTCCACTGAACTTTACAAAACTTGATAACCTTGCTGCAAGTGACTCGGCTGGCAAATTCGAGAATCTTAACTGGTTTCTCCTCATAGGTCAAATTGTTATCCAACTGAATTGCTTCCAATGGCACTGTATCTCTCAAAGGAATGTCGGCCTTCTCCGCGTGGCACTTCTTCAACTGAGAAACATGGAACACATCATGAACTCCTGACAATCCTTCGGGCAATTCCAACTTGTATGCCACTTCTCCCATACGCTCCAAAACTCGATGTGGTCCTACAAAGCGTGGCGCTAACTTTCCCTTAACTCCAAAATGCTTTATTCCCTAAAGTGGAGATACTCGAAGATAAACTCTATCTCCGACCTCGTAAACTGTCTCCTTGCGTTTAGAATCTGCGTAGCTCTTTTGCCTGGACTGGGCTACCTTGAGCCTGTCGCGAATCAACTTCACCTTCTGTTCAGACTACTTAATCAAATCAGGTCCAAACAACTGGCGCTCTCCAACTTCGTCCCACGACAACGGTGTCCTACACCTCCTTCCGTACAAGGCTTCGAAAGGGGCCATTTTCAAACTGGTTTGGTAACTGTTGTTGTAAGATAACTCTGCATATGGCAAATTGTCGTCCCAACTAGATCCATAATCTAGCGCACAAGCTCTCAGCATATCCTCCAAAATCTGATTGACTCTCTCGGTATGTCCATCTGTCTGTGGATGAAAGGCTGTACTGAACTCTAGCCTGGTACCCAAAGTTTCGTGCAACTGCTTCCAGAACTTTGAGGTAAACTGGGTTCCTCTATCTGATACGATACTCCTCGGAACTCCATGTAAACATACAATCCTGGTCATGTATATCTTTGCCATCTTAGCACTGGTGTAAGTGGTCTTTACTGCGATGAAATGAGCTACCTTCGTCAATCGATCAACTACAACCCAAATCGAGTCATAGCCGGAACGAGTCCTTGGTAATCCCGTGATAAAATCCATGCCTAACTTATCCCACTTCCATTCGGGTATCGGCAATGGCTGTAACAACCCTGCTGGCTTCTGATGCTCTGCCTTTACTCGCTGACATACATCACATACTGCTACATACTCCGCAATATCTTTCTTCATTCCGGTCCACCAGAAAGTATCCTTCAAATCCAAATACATCTTGGTATTTCCTGGGTGAATCGAATAGGGTGAGTCATGTGCCTCTTGCAGAATCAACTTCCTGATCTCCGGGTCATTGGGCACATCAACACGGTCTTCAAACCATAGGGTATCATGCTCATCCTCGCGAAATCCTTTAGCTTTTCCTTCGCTCATTTTCTCCTTTGTAGAGGCAATCTCCTTGTCAGTCTTCTGAGCTTCTCTGATTCTATCCATCAAAGTTGACTGAATCTCCAATGCTACTACATAGCCTCTCAGAACAATTTCCAAACATAGTTCACGAAGATCCTCGGCTAACTCCTTTGGTATTTCTCCTGTCATTAATGTATTAAAATGGCTCTTACGGCTCAATGCGTCAGCTACTACATTAGCCTTTCTGGGATGATAATGCAATCTCACATCATAATCTTTGATGAGCTCCAACCATCTCCTTTGCCTGAGGTTTAACTCCTTCTGCGTGAAGATGTACTTCAAACTCTTGTGATCCGTGTACACCTCACAATGGTTAACAATGAGGAAATGTCTCCAAGTTTTCAATGCATGCACTACGGCTGCTAACTCCAAATCATGTGTGGAGTAATTTAATTCGTGAGGCTTCAGTTGTCGTGAAGTGTATGAAACAACTCTTCCCTCTTGCATAAGCACTGCTCCAAGTCCTCGTCGTGAAGCGTCATAATATACCTCATAATCCTTGGTCTGATCTGGCAGAATCAACACTGGAGAGGTAACCAAACGTTTCTTCAACTCCTGGAAACTAGCCTCACACTCCTCAGTCCATAGGAACTTGGTATCCTTCTTCAAAAACTCCATCATAGGCTTTGCAATCTTTGAGAAATTCTCAATAAATCTCCGGTAGTATCCTGCAAGTCCAAGAAAACTCCGGATCTCTCCAACTGTTGTTGGTGCTTCCCAATTGGTCACAGTGATAACCTTTGTGGGGTCAACTGCTATTCCTTCTCCGGATATAACATGTCCGAGGAATCCTACTTCCTTCAACCAAAACTCACATTTGCTGAACTTGGCATATAACTGATGTTCTCTGAGTTTCTCAAGTACTAATCGCAAATGTTCCTTATGCTCCTCTTCATTCCTCGAATAAACCAGAATATCATCAATGAACACCACGACGAACTTATCCAAAAACTCCATAAACACTTTGTTCATCATGTTCATGAAATACGCAGGTGTGTTAGTCAGACCAAATGACATAACGATGTACTCATATAGCCCATATCTTGTGGTGAATGATGTCTTAGGTATGTCCTGCTATCGAATCTTCAACTGATGGTACCCTGATCGCAAATCGATCTTGGAAAACACTTTAGCTCCTTGCAATCGATCAAATAGATCATTGATCATTGGTAGTGGGTACTTGTTCTTGATCGTTACTTCATTCAATCCTCGGTAATCTTCTTCTTAATCTCCACCAAATCCTTTGCGGGCATCCTATATGGTCGCTTCGATATTGGCCCTGTGCCTGGCAAAAGCTCAATCAAAAACTCAATGTCTCTATCCGGTGGCATGCCTGGCAACTCTTCTGGAAATACGTCAGGGAAATCCTTTACCACTGGTACTTCCTCCTGCACAACTCCTGTTAAGGAATTTACTTGAATCCTTTTCGGCACATGCCGTGATACATACTTGATCCTTCTTCCTTCTGGTGTCATAAGCAAGATTGTCTTACTAGCACATTCAATGTTCCCTTCATACTTTGACAACCAATCCATGCCTAATATCACATCCAATCCTTGAGATTCCAATACTATTAGGTCCGAGGGAAACACATAGTTACCAATCCTTAATGGTAACCGATCACACCATCGACTAGCCATATACTCTGCTCCAGGCGAGATTACTAACATGGGTGACCTAAGGGCTTGGGTTGGCAGGTTATACTTATCCACAAATCCCCTTGATATGTATGAATGTGATGCACCAGTATCAAAAAGAACGAGTGCAGTAAATGTCTTAACCAAAAACTTACCTATTACTGCATCAGGCTGAGCTTCAACCTCCTCCACGCTAACGTGGTTCACCTGTCCCCTGTTGAAAGGGTTCGGCTTCTTCCCAGAGCTTCCATTGCCATTCTGGCCTTCAGGACATTCATTGGTATAATGTCCTGTCTTTGAACACTTGAAACAGGTGACTTGGCTCAGGTCTCTCTTGGCTGGGGTTGATGGGGTGGTATGGTTCTGGCCGTTGCTTCCTCCATTCCCATTACCATTCTTGGGGCCTTTATGGTTGTGAGAGCTACCTCCTCCATGGGTATGCTGAAAATGAACTCCCGGTTTAGGGGTAAGACGGGGCTTCTGCTGAGCTCCTGAATTATACTTCCCCTGTCCATACTTCCTCTTGCGGTTTTCAATTGCTGCTGCTTCCCCTCAATCATAAGAGCACGATCTACCAACTCCTGGTAGTTGTTGAAGCTTGCTACCATCAACTGCATACTCAGCTCGTCATTCAGTCCTTCCAGAAACTTCTCCTGCTTAGCTGCATCCGTAGCAACGTCATCTGGGGCATAACGTGCTAGCTTACTAAAGTCATCCACATATTGGCCAACTGTTCGTCCTCCTTGGCGCAAGTTGCGAAACTCACGCTTCTTCATGGCCATAGCTCCTGCTGAAACATGGGCAGTACGGAAAGCTTGCTGAAACTGATCCCATGTGACAGTGTCTACGGGGTAAGTGGCTGTAAAATTCTCCCACCATACTGCTGCGGGTCCTTCAAGCTGATGTGCGGCAAATTTCACTTTTTCCCCATCTGTACATCCTGCAGTGGTCAACTCCCTCCCTGTCTTGCGGAGCCAATCATCTGCTACTATCGGCTCGGTGCTACTGGAGAACACCGGCGGATTCAGCCTAAGAAAATGGGTTAAGTGATCAACAGGTGGTGGCGGCGGTGGGTTGTTGTTGTTGTTGTTCTGGTTCTGGACTAGCAACTACATCAAGGCATTCTGCTGCTGGATCAACTGAGTGAGCTCCGGTGGGAAAGAAAATCCATTGCCACGTCTCGGAGGCATCTGAGGGTTTTAGAAAAGATGAGAATTAAGAATAGAATGAGGTCTAAAGAGAAAACACTACCCAAATGCACATGAGGCAAAATGCACACAAAATCACTTCATTCAATCAAACAAGGGCATACAATCGGTCTAGAACTATCGCAAAAGTGGTTGGACTATACTATGTACATGGTGGAACACTACTACTGTTATGGTAGTCTATCAAGAAGTATCCTTGAGGTCTTCTTGATAGACTTCTCCAATACGTCCCATGGTTATGTGAGCTGCCATGCTCTTTCCCAGACTCCAGGTTGGTTCATTAAAAACACACTCTATGGGCTCCGTGACTGGCGTGAACGTCCTTCCTGGAACTTGAGCTTGAATCTTCCAACGCTCCTCTTCGGGTAAAGTGGCGTTGTAGGTCCCGGTGAAGCTTGGTATTCCAATGTTCAGGTACTTAGTGACTTCCTTCAGGTGTCGTCCAAAAGGTGTATCTTCATCCGGTTGCGTGAATTTGATCCTCGCTTCCGTCATCCTAAAAGAGTAGAAAAGATGAGGAGTCAGAAATGAGAAGAGATTAGTGATCTAGGGCTTTAGCTTAGTGGTCGTGTCCTACAGTCAGCTTGTGCTCTAATACCATCTCTGTGGCGACCAGACCTCAAACAGTCTGACCTCTATGCTCAGGTGTCATCCCTGGATCAGTAATGCTGACACCACACAGTACTTTGAAGGATTTATAACATAGTAGCAATCACACACTTATTACATCGAGTGTCTCAAAGAGAACTTATTACAATAATATGGCTTAAGGCCATCTAATAACGATAACAGAGGAAGGCTTGGAAGATAAGCGAGTCCATCAACTCCAACGGCATCACTGAGTATAGAATCACGACCTAAAGGCACCTTACTCGTCGTCTGAAAAGTGTGCAACATGAAACGTCGCAGCCCGAAAACAGGTCAGCACATGGAATATGCTGGCAATGTAACACATAGAGAGTAATGAGAGAACAAAGCTATACTACATGCATATATGGCTGGTGGAAAGCTCCATGGTTACAGCTTTGCGTAAAGCCAATTTTTCCCTACTACAAAGGAATAAATTTTATTTAGCTATCATGGTGGTTGTTAAACATTGAGAATGGTTGACAGCATCCTCAATCCCAATTAAAGTAATCATCATTAAAAACCCAACAATATTAATTTAAAAGTAACATGATGAGATTCACATGATATCCAAGTACTAGATACTCAAAACGTCCATAACCGGGGACACGGCTAACCATGATTAGTTTGTACACTCTGCAGAGGTTTGCGCATTTTTTCCCACAAGACTCGATCATCTCCGTTGGATTTCTCGCACTACACGGTGTTTGAGAAACAGATGACCGAGACATAGTCTTTCAGAGGCGCTAGCACCTTACGATGTGATAGACCGTACCAACCTACATCCCCTACATCTGCTAGTCTACCACTGTAAGAGTTCGCACGACTTAGTCAACTATGCCAGAGCCCATAATGGCTTGTGGCTGCACACGGAAGTTTCTAGTATGAAAAATCTCATGATCCCTTTGAGCGTGGGTGGCGGTCCAAAAAGAAAACAACAGGCAATCCTGGAATACCCAGGTACCTTAATCCACCCAGATGTGTGTTTAAGTTGCCACCTTAGACAAACCATTAATTAACAAACTCACATTTGTCATGGATATCACTCACCCAATCCACGTCTACTAGCATAGCATGGCATGATAAGCAAATGTAGAAGTAACTCCCAAAGGTTTGATAATAAAACAGGTAATAGGTACTACCTCACTACTTCCCATCCCACAATTTAATTAGATCCTAATCATGCAATGTTTGAGGATTTGATCTAATGCAATAAAACTGGGTAGTAGAAAAGGTATGATCAAAGTGTTACTTGCCTTGCTGATGATCCGCAAAACCTAGAGATTCGAAGTAACAGGCGGCGCACTCCGGGTATTCTATCGCAGACAAACAAACAAGCATACAATAAGTACTCATCTAATGCACAGGTAAAACTCAAATAAGAGATCTAACCAGAAAGTTCAACTTAAGAACTCCGGTTTGCAAAAAGAATCAAATCGAACGAAGCAACGAAAGTCAAACGGCGAAAGAAAACAACTTCGTTCTACTAATCTGGATCTAGGTCAAATTTTATAGAAGCAAAAACTTGTTTAAGTTGGTTAAACGGATAGAGGGTTTTGAGACGAAACTCCAGGCGCTTGAGTCGCCTGATTCTGATAAACGAGCGAAAAGTTATACTAAAACGAAAACCGGATCAGAAATCGCGATCAAAAATAATCGCGGAAAATCCGGGAAAAAAAACGACGAACGGATTAACAAACGAATATTCGTTAACTGGATGAAAACGTTTGTTCAAACGAATGAACGAGCAAACGCTCGCTATTTAACCTAAACCGAAAAAATAAAAACCGATCTAAAATAAAAACGAAAACTAAAAAAACCGACGAAAACCGATGGAAAACCGATCAGTTTTTAGAAAAAAAAACGGCGACGCAGAAATCGAGGCGAACCACGGGCGGCGGGTCGGTGACGGCGGCGTCCGGCGAGGCGTCGGCGGCGTCGGTGGGCGGCGGCGTCGGCGGCGGCGGGCGGCGAGTCGCGGCGGCGGCTGGCGGCGGCGTGGGGTTCAAGGCACGGGCGGCTAGAGTTTGGGGGCGCGGGCGGCTGGCTCGGGCTGGGCTGGCTCCCCCCCCCCCCCTCCCGTCTTATAAAGCCTGCCGGGCCAGAGTCCCAGGCGGACACGGCCCGGTTAGGTCGGTTGCACGCTTTTTTAATAATTACGTGCAGAAGAAAAATAGAAAGAAATACTAAACGGACTCTAAAAATCCCAAAATAAATTCTCCCCAACTTCTAAAATCAAGCCGGACAAAGTGAACATTTATTTGGGGCCTAAATAAAATTTTGAAAAATGCATATTTTTCCTAAATTCAAATAAAATATCGAAAAACTCGGAAATAAAATCTTATTTGATTTTATTATTGAATCCTCAATATTTCTATATTTTGGGAAAGTCATTTTATTCCCTCTCTCATATGTTTGTAATAGAAATATTTGATGATAAAATAAATAAAATCAAATGATCCTATTCTCAAAATTTGAGAAAACTCAAATATGAAAATAACAAAATCCCTAACTCTCTCCGTGGGTCCTTGAGTTGCTTAGGATTTCTAGGATCGAAACCAAAAGCAAATAAAATATGATATGCAATGATGATTTAATGTATAACATTCCAAATTGAAAATTTGGGATGTTACAGCTATATGCGAACAGGCCGTTAACAGGCTTTCCATGGGCCGGCTTGCCACCTTTTGACCAAGTCAAACGGGCCGGCCTATTCACAGGAATGGGCCTTTGTTGGGCCGTGCCATGTGTCGATGTATCATAGGCGCCTATCTAACCCACTGACGAGCTGACACGTGTTTCGTCCGGCCAATAAGAATTTTACTCGTGGAAATTTCTCATTGGTCGGCGCTGTTAATGGGTTATCGGATCCAAAACCCGACCCGATAGCTTAACGACGTTTCGTTATGGTGGATGACATGTGTCGGTCACCCTTGACGAAAGCACTTCTGTGACGCGCGATTTATCGTCATGGAAGTGGACACTTCCGTGATGATAATTTTGGTAATGTCATGCAACACTTCTACGACAGCACAAGTATGACTATCTTGATTCTGTCATAAATTTGTCATGGATGTACATGCATGACAAAAAAAGCGACCTAACAAACACGTATCATCACGGAAGTGTATTTTTTTGTAGTGGCATGACATAATTCACCTACATGTTAGCTAAGTAATCAAGATCGCATCATTTATTTCACATATGTGATTTATATGCTAAACAGAGGGCATTAGATATGATGTCTGAACTAAGAACATGGTGTTGAATATTGTGTATATGATGTCTAATCTATGCAATGCAAGACACCATATGCATGATATGAGCAGTATAACCGTGCCAAGTTAGAGCATACACCTCGGTGGGGGAATAGGACTGGTCATATGTCTCTGAATCCATCTCTGAGGAGCTATCGGGACCCAACAAGAGATCTGCTTCGACGGGTAGCACTGTCTGTGTTGAAAGCCTTATTTTCACTCCAGATTTTTCAATCTCCCACCCAAATGCCTGATTCACAGGAAGAGTAGTTTAATATACAAACATTGTCGACAAATGGAAATGTAATGAAGAAAAGGATGGGCAAGATATCATTCAAATATATGATGCCTGGTTAAACAGGATGGCATTGCATATTTCACGTATATTATGGCTGGCTAAAAGACATGAGACTGCACAATTCCCATATATGATATAGAAACTAAACAGGTGGCATTACAGAACATGTCTAAACTAAGCAGATGACAAATACGATGTCAAAAGTAGGCACTGTAAGGCAACATATGCATGATATGACTAACATCATCATACCAAGGTAGAGCAAACACCTTGGGGGTAAATAGGAGTGGTCAGCGGCGTCAGAATCCGCCTCAGAACAGATATCTTCCTCTGGATTACAATCTGGAGAGGGGTGGGGAGGGTTGGCCATTGAACCCACCATGGAGCAATGTCTGCATGACATTGTATTGCCGCACAAAACTCTTCTCTTTTTCTCTACATGTTCAGCATGACTGTGTACAATATCTGACATGCATACGAAAAAAAATATGGTGAGATTATGTAAGGAGAGCATGCAGAAATTTAGAGTGATGGTAACAACCAGTGGATGGATCCAAAAATAATGATAGCAGGCTGATGATTGCTTTAATTTAATAAAAAGACAGATGATGATTGCTTTACTATTTGTTTCCCACCCAAGATGAACAACATAGGCATACCCTAGGTGAACCAGATATTAGACAGAGATACTATTCATTGCTTCCTCGATATGTGCCCCACATCTAATTTAGAACTCAAGTTTGAACATTAATTTGGACCTGACTTCGAGTCCAAGAGGTGAACAGGTTGATAAAGTAGCAAGTAATTTTAAGCAATGCATAACATAAGCAGAAACAAAAGAGTGCGACCTCTCTTGTGGACCCGTGTACTCCTCAGGTCCATCTGCTAAGTCGATGATGGTGATGCCGTTGCGGTGGGTGCCAGCGGCAGGGAAGGAGATCTGAGGCGGCGAAAGATGGTCAGGAGTCGTGATGTCTGGTTTGGTGGATGTTCCTGTCGATGGAGCAGCTCAGTTGAGGTGGACGACGTCGCGGCAGGAGCAGGACAAACCACACAAAGTTCTCTTCGACACCTACCTGTAACTGAAGTAATTCTGTAAGGGCTCATTTGGCTTGCATGATTCTAAAAACGCAGGGATAGGAAAAATACCGGAATAGGATAGGGATGCACATGGTAAACAGAGCATTTGTAAACACAGGATTTCTGTCAACTTGATTGTTTGGTTTACAGGAATTCGAAGAGCAGAGGAATGCAAAGAAACATGGCCAAAATAAAGTGAAACCATATGAAAGCGTGTATAGTTAGAATGTTATTCTGCCACTAATGCACTTGGTCTTGTTTTCATGCATAGGATTTTGAAAAGTAGGTCCAGGTGGATGTTTTGCTTCATTCCTTTCAACAAAATGTATGAATAATTGAATAGTAGAGTGCCATTGGAAAATCCCCTATTGCTATGTTTTTCCGTCGAACCAAAATAGACCTAATGGATCGAAATGAATGTATAGTAATAAGTGATGCAACAAGTGTACAACCTCTTTGCCGTAGCCATGTCGACCTCAGCATCATTGGGTTGGTCGTTGAAGCAGTTGAGGCAGAGGTGGCTGTCGGAGGTGTGGAGGAAGATCTGAGGAATCTGTAGATGGCGTCCAGGGCACTGCTCTATTGTGATGGATCGTTCTGTAGTTGGAGCAGCCCCGGTGAGCCGTAAGACATCAAGGCTGAAGCAGCACAAGACAGACATCGTCAATATCAACTGGGATTCTAATAGCATCTCCAATAGATGATGTAAAATAGATGTAAAATTTACATCACCAAAAACCACCTGACTACAACAGATGAGGTAAAAACTGTTGACTCTGAACTTAACTGTCGAAACTGAAATTTACTGTGGAATCTGAATGTTACTATCGAAACTGAACGCAATGGTAGCAGAGAGGCACTTGACATGTAGTTTGGGGAGGGCCTGCAGTTCATCTTCAACCTGCACCCCCCTGAGCCGCCAGCCACCACCGGCCGAACCGCCGGCCCCAGCGCCGCCTCGCCGCCCCGAAACAACTCCCCACCGTCGGTCCGCCGCCGCCCCGGCCAGCCCTATAGGCTCCCCGCCCCCACCCTGAACCCTAAGATAGATAGTGGGGTACCTCTCCGGTGAGCCCCCGTCCCCGTTGCGGGTGGTTCTTCCTTAACTCCGGCGAGCCCCCCCCCCCACCCACCCCCTGAAAATCGACTGACCCAAAAGTCGATTCAGTCGACTGAAGTGTAGTTAAATCGGAGCAGAGCAGCAGCACGAGCGAGGGGGAGAGCAGCAGCAGCAGCGCGAGCGAGAGCCGGAGCAGCAGCTGGGCAAGCGAGCGATCGAGCGAGAGCTGGAGCAGCAGCAATAGTGCGAGCGAGCGAGCGAGAGTCGGAGCAGCAGCAACTGGGCGAGCGATCAAGCGAGAGCCGGAGCAGCAACAACAGATCAGGCTGGTATGGACATCGCTGCCGAAGGGGCCTCACATTGGGAGAGAACCGTCGTGAAGATGTCGCCCGCGGCGCCGGCTTCAAGGTAGCCGCTCCATGGGGGTGCGGGATGGAGCACCGTCGGCGCCGGGAGGTCGAGCTAAGGAGAAGGTGTGATGCGATGAGTGTACAACCTCTTTGGTGGCGCCGAGTAGGCCTCGGCTTCGTCCGAGGAGTCGGTGAGGATGTTGTGGTTCCGATGGAGCAGGTTAAGGCGGCGCTGTGGGGATGGAGCAGCCGCGATAGACGAGGCGATCGTCGGAGCAGCTCCTTGGAGGTGGAGGGCGGGGCGGCTGAACTGGCGGGATGATGAGATGGACGACGGATCCTCATCCGGGGAGGTGGAAGAGGGACGTCGAGCTGTTGCGGTGGACGACATCGTCGGGGAAGAGGCTCCGGCTGGGCAGCGGTGAGGTGGCGGACGGAGGAGGGTGGGGTTTCGCGGCTGGAGCGAAGAGGTTATGGCGGCCTGGGATTTCAAATGGCAAAAAGGAGGCGATGGGAGGGGGTGAACCATGACTAAGGGACGCGCTTGTCCAAAATGTAGGGTGTGTTACAAAAGTACCCTGCACCGATTTGAACTAGCGGCCCTTTTGGCTCAGGGTTAGAAGGGGGATTTCGCGTGTCGGGATTTGGCAGCTGGAGGGAGTTTTCGCGCGCGTTGTAGTTTCGGGATAGCAAGGCGCGGATTGTGAAGGCGCCAGTTTTGGGAGCACGATATCTGAATTTTCGGGATATTACAAGGCGCGGATTGAATTTTAGGGACAAGCCTAACGTGTAATATTGTACTTGTACGTACCAAATCAATTCGCACTTCCCTCAACCAAAAAGAAAACGAAAAAAATAAAACTATTCACACCACACAAAGAGAGAGTCTTGCCCCGTTTTACTATAAAAATGCTATTTAAAGCTACTCATACCAACAATTTAGTGCAATTAAATGCTATTCGGTAGTATGAATCCATGTTATGTCCAATTAAATTTTTTCGCTTGCTGTATAATGCATGTAACCTACTCATACCAACATTTTAGTGCATTCCAAATGTCTATACTACCGTTGCAATTCGAACTGGATTTGAATTCGTTTCTCTAGTTCAATAATTAATCTACAATCATGAGTGTTGCCAACTTCAACCATCATTCGTGTATTACCTTAATAACACACCACATGATTACTATAGAGATAGATATGAAGTATGTGTACTACATGAACTCGAATTCTATTTTTTGAATACACTTGATGTTGATTCCAAATAATAGTACATTTGATGTACTAACTATATATTCATAATCTAAACCATGTTCCATACATGTACACCGTGTTCATCACACATAGTATAGTGCCCCGCCCCCTACATTATGACAAGTATTTAGACCTGAGCTGCAAAAGCCACACATTAGCCCAAATTATGATCAATGTTCTATATGTTATACGTAGTACTAGCAAGATGCCCACGCGTTCCATAGAACATCAACATGATCAAGGGGAGGCCTAATTTGCAAATATGGAGAGGGGTGTCGGTATCTTTTTCAAAATTGCCGTAGTTTCCTTCCTATCCGTCAGATATAAATCGGACGGCCTATATTGCAGGATGGCACCATCATCAACAACTCCGTTTTTTTATAAGAGTAGAGATAAAATATATTATATGTAGTATAACATGTTCATAACCACACCATGTGTATCACCGTTATATATATTCACACATGCGTCGGTTTAAAACACTATGATAAATTCTTCAAATATCCGAATTCGCTTTTTATAATGAAGTATGATCTCTATTCGTCTTTTAGACCCACACAATCCTCTTATCTTTGTAGCTAGCTAGCGCTAACTTTCTCTCGTGCATGCAGACGCCCGCATCCCTCTAACCCTCCCTCAGCATTCTCTAGCTCCATCGCGCAAATTCATCTTTTCACTTTAGGTCGTTCACCCATGGTGTGTGTAGGCCCCCCAGCTCCTTCTTTACGTCACACATTGATCGATATGCCTCTCTAGCCAGGTGTGCCTAGCACAAAACACAAGCTTCCCCTCTTCTCTTATCATCGTCCATGCCTCACTCCCACCACTCTTTTCATCGATCTCGTACTCGCACACTTCTCCCCCCTCGATATAGTATGACTCTCGCACCACCTCCTAGATGCATCCCTCTCTCTCTATCTTTCTCCCCGTGCCTCATTTGCTTCTAACACACACATGCATGTATACCAATCGATCTCCCAACATATACCTAGGTCGACTTTAACTATTCCCCCCCCCATCGATCGACGTACCTCACAAGTTATGTCTCTCCTTTCTCTGACAAAGGACGATTGATCTTCCTATGTAGTTATGTCTGCTTACCACATCTATATCGCCCCCCCTCATCATCATTCGTGCATGCCTCCTAACCCGTCTCTCACACGCACATGCACAGACAGGCAGCCTTCTCCTCTCTTATTGATATTAAAGGTGTGCCCTCCGGTTGTCTAGCAAGCCTATCCCACCATTTGTTAGAAGCAACTCCACTACCACGCCCTCCAAAACTCTAGCTCTGTCTCTCTCCCAACCTTATTCCTCTCCTACACATATGCATGGATGACGATCGATCTCCCTTAATACATGAGGTAGATCGATCTCCCTTAATACATGACGTAGGCCTCTCTCCTCCTCCACACATATACCAGCCATTGTACCTCTATAGTTAATTAGGCCTCCCTCCCCCCCACCACACACCGATAGTCGAGCGTTGTAGGTAGGTATCCATGCCACAGAGACAAACTGCACATGTCCCCTCTCACGTTCCAGTAGGCCAACCACTCTATATCTTTGACGTGGGCACACACAAATTCGATGGCACTCTTTGTCGATCGCGCGCGCACACACACACACACATCATCCCTCTCTTCGATTCTATGGACACCTCAAGTCGATGATACCTCCACTCTCTTCTCGTGGATCGCCCCCTCTATATATATGATATATCTGGGACTCTATTTCACACACATTGCATATGTTACATTTTTTGATTGACCCCACCCTCCCCCCCCCCAAAAAAAACTCTCACGAAACCACACACTACATCTCTCTACATTTGTATCTCTCTCACACAACCCCACGTAGGTGGTGTACATATACAAGAAGAGAATAGGTGCAACGTGCATGTACTCACGCTTCGTGCCCAGCCACACCCGCGTGGGTACACGGTGGAGCTCATTTTTGTACGAAATGGCAGCCCACGTGCTAATTTGAACGCGTGTAGCGGTTGTTTACCTACGGAGGTCGTGTACCACGCGTGCACGAAACAAAGTTCGACTGATGCGTTGGCGCGTTATTTTTAAATAAAGTTATATCGCTCAATGGCACATACACAGAATATAAAACATTTTTTATGGAGAAAAAGGTAGTCCGCTCCACTATATACAATGGAGCCTGCCTGCCTGGTTTGTCTCTCTTCAGAGTATCTCACACAAGGCTGTGGTGGCCTCTCTCTCTCTCTCTCTCTCTCATCGTTGGTCACTGATCCAGCTGCATCCCGTCCGCCGGCGGAAAGGGAGGACGTGCATCGTTTCTCCGTTCGACGGCGCCGAGGTAGCACGTCCCGATCTGCGGTACATGTCGTTCTCTCTGACCAAGCTCCGTCATGGTAGGGCCTATGCCACCTGCTCGTTGCCGCAGTATGGGCAGATTCCGCCCGCCGCCCCTCACCTAGTTACATCCCGACGACCTCCAGGTATCCCCTCCGGCCTTGCTCCACTGCTCGTCTTCCCACGTCGCTCCATGTGGATCTTCCATAGTTCTTTGCCCAAAACGTAGCTCGTCCGGCGTACTTTCCATATTGCAATCTCGTCCTCACACCGTTTTAGACAAACACAACCGTGTTGTTATCTTCCCTTAGGACAAGGAATATGCTTCTTTTTTGTCGTCGCATGTGTCATCAACTGTTATTGGCCAGTAATTGTTTCCTTTCTACCTCTTTTTTGCAAATAGGGCTATCCATTTCACCTCGTTGCTATTGCGACCTTTTGGTGAACTGCACAAATCACTTTTTTATTAAGAGTGTTTTGTGCAGTTCTGCCAAAATGTCACACGGGCAACGTCTCTACATTTCATTGCGACTGCATAAAGGGAGATTGGTTTTGCTCTATCCTCCTCATCCAACTCCGAGCCTAATCTTCTCCAACTAGTTAGTCTTAAGAGAGACTGCAAAGGTGACCGGCTTCTATTTGTGTGTTTATTGTTTCATCAGCAGTCCTCTATTATCGTAATCACACTTAATATCTTTGGAACAGGGACGCTCAGCTCTATTTTAGTGGAACTGCACAAAATGATCAGAATGTTGCATGCTCCAGACAGCTAATTTTTTCCCAACATGCCTTGTTGATTTAGACAGAGCTGGGGGGGACGTTGCTGCCAATGAAAGCATGGATCAATTTTAATTTAACACCTTCTCACAACTTTGTCTTCAGTTGTGATGTAAGTATTATCTCTGATTAGCAGGGAAGTTAGTTTTATATTGTTTCCGAAAGAGCATCGATGGCAAGACACACAAAACAAAAGCTG
Organism: Aegilops umbellulata; assembly: GCA_032464435.1. Classification (NCBI taxonomy): domain Eukaryota; kingdom Viridiplantae; phylum Streptophyta; class Magnoliopsida; order Poales; family Poaceae; genus Aegilops; species Aegilops umbellulata. The sequence continues at coordinate 359,316,745 of CP136060.1, forward strand.
AAAGCTCACACCATTGTACAATTTCATGTCGCTAGAAAATTATTTGCATAGTACGTCAATTATGTAAACAAATGCTGGAAGCTTGATAGCATTGCCAGAAGCCTCTTCGGCATCCGGGTCCATGTGCCATGCATAAAATTATACTCCTTCGTTCCTAAATATTTGTCTTTTTACAAATTTCAAATATGCATATTTTAGAGTGTAGATTCACTCATTTTGCTTCGTATGTGTACTCCCTCCATTCCTAAATATTTGTCTTTCTAGAGATTTCAACAAGTGACTACATGCAGAGCAAAATGAGTGAATCTACACTCTAAAATATGTCTATATACATCCGTATGTAGTAGTCCATTTGAATCTCTAAAAAGACAAATATTTGAGTAGTCACTCGTTGAAATCTCTAGAAAGACAAATACTCCGGAGTATATTTAAGAACCGAGGGGGTAGTGCACAGCCGCATGGGAGACTCAGACCGGTCGTCGTGCCGCATTAATAGTGAGTAATGAGCAGTCAAATCATAAGCCCCACCTTTCCCACTATAAGTTGCTCGGGAGAAGCAACCATCAATACTCTCTTCTTTAAATCCGCTCATACTACTCCATATGTCACTGTTTATAGAGCGTGCTTCGGAAAAAGAGAAAATCTCTGGGACCAAGGCGACTAGCGGCGGCCTGAAAAATAGCATTGGTAGTTATAGCACGGCGTCTATTACTAGAGGAAATAATGCGTACACACATGCATGCAGTGCTTCCACCCCGGGTACACACATGCATGTACGTACTCCACTCCGTAGTACTACATCGAGAGAAAATTGCGGTTACCACGCCCTAATTAATTGAGCATTAAACCAAACGTGTCTAAAGTCTCTCTGGTGGTGGAAATGCATTGAGAGAAATGCATCATGATGAAACGCGCCCTGTAAACTGTGACGGAGGGAGGAGGAGTATGAAGGTGCAAAACCAATTACGCGTATGGCCAGTCGGTCAACGCACCTCCTCTTAGCATATCACTGACATGTGGGACCGGAATGTGAACAAACCGATCTCAATTGACGGCAAAATGGCCAACCCGCCGTTATTTGAGAGAGACGAGGAGCAAGAACACACAGACGGGCTCGCACAGAGGCCAAGATATATTCGAGCATGGTTGATCGATATCATCATTACATGTTGGGCTGCCGTTTTTCGCCCTTCTCCGGAATAAATGTGTACTTTATCAAAGACTAAGAAAAATAAGAGTACAGAGGCTCCACCATGCGGTTCTAGTAGTAGTACTACTCGTACTACTAAACCTTGCGCTTGGCTCTTCGCCTCTTCGTGAAGTCGAACAATGATGGTACTCCGCATGTTCGGTACTACAATGTATGCTTCTGGCAATCTGACACCGAATGAACTGATGCATGTCCACCGCCTGGGCGAAGGTACGTTGCATTAGTCAAAAGGCGTAAGCGAGCTTCACCTTGTCCTACAAGCTTCTCCTCGTTCTGCGAGTTGACAGGACACACCAACAAGTAGTTCTAGTCCATACTCCCTCCTTTTCGGTTAATATGGCTTAATCTTTTTTGCGGGTAAATGAGAGAGCTTTATTCATATATAAGCATTCTTAGGACGACCAGCCAAGACACTGGTCACTAGGAAGCGAGGTACCCCGCCAAAAATAAGTAGGAAGCGAGGTGTTTCATCAAGCCAGCTCTCGGCCACATTCAAAGTGCAGCAAGCACGGTTCGCACAAAGATGCGCCGCAAGGTTTGCTGACCTGTTTACATGTTGAATAACAAAAAAGAGAGGAAATATTACTGAGCGCTCCTAATTGTAACAGGATATGAGCCAGAATTAAGCGAGAATTGTGGCGAGTGTTCCATGCAATCAACTTCCATTATCACATGCGAGAACCCTCGAAGAGAACCAAATGTATTGAAGATTGTTGTACATTTTAAAAATATAATAAGAGTGCAGACGCTCCTCCATCCGGTTCCTAGTACTAGTATAGTAGTACCTCTATAGACTATAGTAGTAGTACTAGTAAACTTCGCGCTTGGTTGTTCGCCTCTTCGGGAAGTGCAACAATAATAGTACTAGTATAGTGTATGCTTTTGGCAATCTGACACCGAATTAACTGTTGCACGTCCACCGCCTGAGCGAAGGACAGCTTGCATTAGTCAAAAGTTTCTCCTTGTCCTGCGAGCCACCGCGCGCAAGCTTCTCCCGTCCTGCAAGCTTCTCCTCGTTCGGCAAGTTGACGGGACACAACAAAGTAATGCTAGTCCATACTGCCTCCCCTCCGGTTAATATGGCTTAATTTCAAACGAGATAAATACACTGTCTGTCACTGTATATTTGTAAAAACAAGATAATTCCCCCGCGCGTTGCTGCGGGACTTTGTTGCAATAATTTTTTGGATATACTGTTGAGCCTAATTAAGTAACGTATATACTTGACTTGATGCTCGTGAATAGAGGAGATCAATAGACGAAACTTAGAGCTAGCCTGGATGGAAGTCTAGCTGTTACATCATCGCCAGTAACTGAAACAGTAAAAGCTAATTAAGTTGACATGAAAGGAATTGGTTAGTAAATTCTCTGAGCCCAGTAAGCTATCTAGCTAGGAATTAATCAATGGGAAGAAAGATCGCCCAGGTGATCAGTCATCATTCATCAGTCAAGCCTTGTAGACGACGACTAAGCAGGGGAGAATGCCCGTGGAGTACTAATTTACAGTATAACAGAATCAACGATCAACAAATTCAGTAGAGATCATTGCTGAGACAATGTACAAAAGTAGATAATAGCAGAAGCTGAAACCCCTTGTTATGAGGAGCACATATAGATTAAACCACAAAGTGTAAAGCAAATGGTTATACTGCTGAATAGCTAAAAAGCAGAGATGACATTATAATAGAGATTCTGATGTTAACATTTGAAATGTGGTACAAACACAGTTCGGTATTTATAGATTTATTATGACTAAAAGTACCCTCATACACGTTGAGCAATGGGCACTCAGGTGGTTTAAGGGGGGAAAAGGTGGGGAAAGGCAAAGAGAAACACGGTGCATTTAAGCATAATCCACCAATGAAGAACCTTCCTGTTTGATTGTCTCCTCCTCATGTTAACATCTGGCATTAAGAGTACTATTAACTTTCAGTCTAGCTCTGTTACATGAATGGCGAATCTAGTATATGTGGGAGTGACTAGTATAGAATCTGAGCTCTCAGTGCAAAAATAGAAAAAGCAATCTGAGCCATTGGATTAGAGATCAATGGCACAGATTCTGGTGGAGGGGCATGTTCCCACTTAATGTGCATTTCACGAAAACCCCCCTACCAACACCTGGATATAAAACATGACTTTTACAGTAACAACCTCAAGTGACCCATCCATTTCCAAATTAGCACAACGTTCATGTCACCCCCCTAGAAGCTTGTCAATATTTCTCTGTAAAAATTAGGAACTAAATGTACAGGTCAAACCGAAGTTTCAAAAACAGAACAGATATGGCTGAAAGAAAGCTGTCCCTAAAAGGCAAAAAATAATTTATTCCAGACTTGGTAAGCACCTTCTAAACTTACAAATGATACTTGCAAGTCTTGTTGCTTGATCTTCACAACAAAGCAACAGAAAATTGCCGTAATGGTCGAAATGATTAAAGTAAATAAAATGACCTTATATCTTGATAAATGTAGAGGGCTCTAGCACTTAAACAAGAAAACTACTAAATTCATTTATTAACAATTATGCAACATTAAATTAAAGTCAACAGTAAGCTTCTCTAGTAATAACCACCCACATCTGAATAGGATGGTGAAAATGAATTTCACCAAGGTATTCTATTTCTGGTCCACTCCGATCCACATACATGCATGTCAACTGATTAACATGACAGGACCATTTATAGTACATGACCGACAACAAAGGATTTAAATTATCGTGTAGACAACTGAGTTTTGCTCCTACAGTTGTAAGCAAGGGAAGCCTCTGCTAAGCGCTTCTTCTCTCCATATGTACTCCTAATGCTTCTGGTTGTTAAAGCATCATCCATCTACAAATGAAGAACAATTTTATAGTTCACATCAGAAGGTAAGAAATTGAAAATAATTATGATCATTGGTAGACTAAATGGCTGTAAGGGAGAAAAAACAGAGCAAGCTGTAACAAGCATATATGTTGTACTTTAACCACTAGAATACTACATTTAGGTGACTACCATGAAAATTAAGTAAGATTGTTAGAACTGAAACATTGACCAGAGTGCTACATCCTTTGCAAGTGAAATACCAACATCGGTAGAATAACTCAAAATAATTGCCTGCAGCAGAGGTGTAGTGCTTAAAAAGTATTTATAGTACAAATTTCTGGGCTTGAACAATTGTTCATGTCCTAATCATGTGTGTTTCACAATTAAGAATGGATGTTAAGTTCTTTTGCTAACTCGTAGATGAGGAAAATGTAACATCTTACGATAAATGATAGGAGCCTTGTTAGAATGCTGCATCACAAAAACGTATGGCAGACCAGTGAAGAGAAAAGCACAAGAATACCATATGGCAAAATATATTCACATCTTGACAATGACAGATCACTTGTATCATCAGAAAAGTGAAGGTGTAATTTGATGTTGTTACAGGTTCCAACTCTCAATTGTTTTGTTCAATAACAAGTTCACTTGACTTCCAATCAACCAGAAAAGCATGATTCAGGAATGCTCGTATAGAATAACAAATTGCAACCGAGCATTGATTTAGAGGCAAGTAACCCTCATCGGTCAAACCTATGAGCTGAAGAACATACTTCATGAATGTCTGGCAGACACAAATTATTATTCTAAATCAATAGTAAACAAATAATTTGATGGTGTGTATAAATGGTAGTCTTCAAAGCAAGAAGCGCAAACCTCCACTCTTGTGTCATATTATTCTAAGAGCATGTCCTTGCATCATGGAACACTGCTATCATACAAATGATGCATTTCCATGCAGCACATAAAGCTAGAAGTCTATTGTCACAACTCATACATCCCAATATGACTTGCTTGTCAGACTTACTAGAACATGAGCGACAATTTTTAACAGAGTAATAACATTGTACTTGACCAAGATCAAAATTTGACTAATAAACGTGGACGAGTATCTATTGTGTTTAGTATTGGTATAGTTGGTAAATATTCCCTTTCTGAATAGAAAATCAAGAGTTTTGGCATTATTTAAGACGGTTAAAGGAGATGCTTATGATGGACAATTTTAGTTTGTGTAATCTTCAGACTCGTGTGTTTTTTTATACAATATCACAGCTTTCTTTTGAAGAAAAAAAGAGAGCTCCCCTCTCTGGTTTCCTTTATATAAAACCAATGTCTTACTAGTTGCTACAGAGAAGGGAAAAAACATCTAAAGAACTCTGGAAGTGTTTCGGTTTATTTAACAGTAGAGCAAGTCTAAATAACCCCTACACTGGGTAAGCTCAAATTTCCATCACTTCTGCTGATTGGAAAGCAGTTCAATAGTGATACACCAAGCTTGTCATCAGCCAGTAGCAATACACATTACCACAACTAAATCATGCACTAATCAACATGCTATTGCTGGATCCGGAACGTATAGATCAAGCATAGACATTCAGACAGGAAGTTAACAATTGAAAATCTAAAAAATGTTATAAAATAGGAATTCAACAACATTAGCACATCCCATAATGAGTCCCTCACCGTGGGGGTCGAGGAAGAAGACATGGCACGTGCGGCCGTCGATCCGCGTCATCGCGAACACGTCCATGCTGCGGATCTTCCGACCAGTCACCAACCCGTCATAGTCCAGCACGGTGAAGGTCGGGTGGTGCTCCTGTGGAGCAGACCGTGGCGGAGATGGATGTGCCCGAGCCGATGATGTGGAGCGCGACGTCGGGGTGCCTGGAGGTGGATCCAGATGGCCTGGGTGGCAAGGTAGTTGGGGGAGGGGCCACGCACGGCGGCGGCCTCCCGCCGGATCTGGATCGCCGCCACAGTCGGTAAAGAAGACAGAGATGTGCCAGAGGGTTCAGCCGTTCACACAAAAATATTCAGAATCGGCGGACCTTTCTGCACAAAATTTTGTGACCCTGAGTACAGATCCCACACCCCATAATATGCACCATCGATTTCTAATCTGACGGCCCAGGTTACTTTTTTCTATTTTTGCATTGTAAGCTCAGATTCTATACTAGTCGCTCCCAGTATATGTACATAAAGAAAAATCAGCATGTTATACCTTCGTAAGGCAAGAATAATACTAAAGCACAATCAGAGGCTTGGGTCAAATTGGTTACAGAATGCCTATTAATTATTGGGAGTGAACCATGTCTGGTCTTATTACATCAAAATATGGAAGTATAGAGGGCATTTCTTATTCAGGCACACTGACATGGCTGTAAAGCTTTGCCGGTAAACTAAATACGAAGAAGTTCAGGAATCATATAGAAATAGATAAATGTCGCCCATGCTTATAAAACATGGCCCAGGTGTTCCAAGTCATGTGTTTGCACATGGTTTGGAACCAGCCTGGGAGTAATCTGAGGCGGTAGCAGCAAAAGGTTCGTATTTAAAAATTTATAACCACTCAACGACATAGCAGCAAGCAAGGACATGAATGAAATATTGACCTATCAGGCTAGCCTGGCAAATCACAAATTTTCATCGTGTAGGCATCACGTTTCCTGAGGCAGAGTGCCCAGACTTTCAACCAAACATGGTATGATCCCTTTTAAACACCGGCACAGTGATAACACTACATACATAGTTGAGCCGCTCAAAATAGTAAATATTTGTAGGGAATTTCAAGTCATGAGTCTGGTTTATAACATATCCATGCAGATGCATGTGGTCGCATTCAATGGCATAGATGTATTGTTGCATGAAACAAAAGGTTCATATGAATTGAAGGGTTTTTTTCGTCCGTAGGACAGTGGAAGTTACAAATGTGTGTATTGCGAAACATAGCATTGCTAAAGTTATAAGTAACACAAATAGGAAGATACAAATGTTGGAACTAAAAACTGAAGTACCTATTTGGTCTGAATCTCTGGCTTACTCCTGATGTCCATCCTCTTTAGGAAGATACAAATGTTGGAACTAAAAATTGAAGTACCTATTTGGTCTGCATGTTTGGTTTACTCCTGCTGTCCATCCTCTTTGTTGGATCTTTTGGAAGGACTATGGTCATGTTCCTTTGAGCTGCACTCAAATAATATAGTTCTCTCAAGGGGTAAGCCAATGGATCAATAAAACATAACAACAGAATACGATGTGTGTTCAGTCGTTCCATATAAAGAATTATAGTGCACCCCTACATATTGAATTTAGCAAAATTATACTGAGCAAACAAAATTCCAGAATTAACAACCGAGGAGAAGTTGGGAATAGTATGTAGCAGTAGGAGGCAGAAACCGAATGCGCCTGTGTTTGCAGTGAGGGGAAACCAAGGAAGATGGCTACTTGGGCGTCGTCGAGCACGTAGTACCTGAGAAAGTGCAAATTTATGATGCAATCTTCGATATATCATACATAGATAACATGGAGGAAATGGGAGGGAGTTGCTCACCGGAGGCAGCATGAGTGGTGTGGTAGAGACCCAGCCGTACTGGAGGACGATGGGGATGAAATAAGGTGAGGCCCAGCAGACTTTAAAGGGCAATTCATCAGTTTCTTGTGGAGATGGTGGGGAGAGGAAGCGGAGAGGGAGCATCAGACATCAATTAATCAGCTGGCTATTCGCTACACATACATCATAACCGGGGAAGATAGACAGGGTGGGCCGGTGGAAGCAATGGGCTGCATAGAGGATGCAGCAGTAGGCTGTGTAAGGTTTCTATGGCCTTTTTAATAAGAATATATACATATATATGACTATAAGAAAAGAGGAAATACTCTGAAGAACAGAGTACGATACCTTAAAGTCGACAGATAGCCTCGCCGTAGTCGGGAGTTGGCCGTCCTTGGCAGCAAATCAATAACCAGCAGGAAAGAGCAGCCTTTGTGCTGAATCAGGTGGGAGGAGGTGGACTGTCGCTGCTGCCGCCGACACGAATTTGGGATGCGCAGCAGTGAGTCCATGGCTGAGCAACTTGGAAAGGAAGCTTCCATGTGGCCTTCTTGGACAGATTGGCTGCACCTTGGACACTGCCTGACGTTGCAGCCACTCCGCCTGACGCGCCACCGATGACATGGCCTTCGGATCGAGGCGGCTGGAATCCTCTGAACCCGAAGAGATCCCCAACCCCGCCACCACTGGGCGCTGCTCCTGGGAAGTAGCCATGGCAAGCACCGCGAATATGGAGAATGAGGGTGAAGGGGAGAGGAGGGAAGGAGGTGGCCGCCGCGGCAGGATCAGTAGTGTGTGGCGGAAGGAAAGGCGGATGCCGGCATGGGAGTGAGGCGAGGCGGGGAAGGAGGGAGCGGTGAGGGCAGCGCCGCTGGGGCTGCGAGGTAGGGCGTGGCGTACATAGGGGGAGGCGGCCCACCGTTCCTACCTGTGAGACGGGATCGTGGGCGGGCGGCGCGCCGGAGTTGAGAGAGGGGAAAGCAGGGGAGACGGGATCGTGGGCGGGCGGCGCGCCGGAGTTGAGAGAGGGGAAAGCAGGGGAGAGAGGAGAGCGGGGAGGGTGGGTCAGAGTTATTTTGGAGGTACGATGGGTCGGAGTTGTGAGACAGGAGGAAGCGGGGGAGAGAGGAAATCCAGCCCAACCCACATCATCCGTGGGCAGGTTCGTGGGTCGAGAGCAGTAACTGAAGCATACGTAGCAGTAACTGAAGCCAACGTGTGTGTTTTGTACTGTGGTGGGTCCCAGTTGTAAGCTTCTAACTAAATGCTGATGTGGCACTGCTGCTGATGTGGATAGGCTGCATGTCAAGAGAAATAGGTTAGTGGGGATGAACTATTTAGGTATTATAGATACGGTCAGTGGACTTCATAAGACGCTCATTGCGCTCAATATATACATTTTCCGGTGTTTATACGGTCACTAGCTCACCCTGGCTGAGTATGTGTGTGCATGCACGTGTAGGTTGAGCACTTGAGCGTGACCGTGTGTGTTCTGTCATGTGCTCGGAGATGCATGCATTAGGACGTCGCGCGCATTTTTGCATCCATGTGTACGTGTGACTGTTGCATACACGTAGGGGGAGTACGTGTAGGGGCCACTAAAGGAGCAGTCAAATCACACAGTAAGTTGGTCGGAAGAAGCAACCATCACTTCACTCTTCAATGACACGTACGCAATATAAAATGGTTGATATGGAGAGAAAAAGAAAACCACTATATATACACTAGCAGGAGCCTAAGCTACAAGCCTGCTTGCTTGGGTTCTTTCTTCACAAGCATAGAACGATGATGGCCACACCGCTGGTCACATATCCGGCCTGATCCCGCAGCTGGGGGAAGGGAACAATGTTCTGCGTAGACGCGGTCGACATCGGCGAGGGAGAAGATCCATAGTCGGTGCGTCCCAATCGGGGGTCACCGTGGTATGGGCCGATGCCGCGTCCCAACCTCCCTTCTAGCTATAGCCCAACGTCCCAGGTAGTCCATCTTCCTTTTGGAGCCGGCTTGCTCCACTGCCGCAGCTCCCCACATAGCTCCATCTCCATGTCGATCTTTCTCTACTTCTACCGGCTTCTACTTGCGATGAGTTTATGTCTCATGAACTAGTGCCAGTACTA